>JAGIQG010000009.1:109737344-110032964 GCA_024679065.1 Sphyrna mokarran | reverse complement strand
CAGGGATTGATGCTAGAATCCCAGGTTGCAATGACTAGATGAGAGAATGAAATGTAATATCTCCAAATTTGCAGTTGACACAAAGCTAGGTGGGAGGGTGAGCCTTGAGGAGGATGCAGAGATCTGTCAGTATGATTTGGTCAAGCTGAGTGAGTGGGAAAATGCACGGCAGATGCAGAATAACGTGAATAAATGTGAGGTTATCCACTTTGGTAGCAAAAGCAGAAAGGCAGACTTGAATGGCTTAAGAGAGGGGAATAAACGACAAGACCTGGGTATCCTTGTGCACCAGTCACTGAAGGTAAGCAAGCCAGTGCAGCAGGATGTAAAGAAGGCAAATGGTATTTTGGCCTTCACAGTGAGAAAATTCAAGTACAGGAGCAGGGATGTCTTGCTGCAATTACATACGACCTTGGTCAGGCCATATCTAGAAAACTGTGTGCAGTATTGGTCTCCTTATCTGCAAATGTATGCTCTTGCTATAGAGGGAGAGTGGAGAAGATTTATCAGACAGAATCCTGGGATGGCAGGACTGATGCATGAAGCTGGAGTTCAGAAGAATGACGACAGATCTGACAGAAACCTGTAAAATTCTAAAACGGTTCAGGGTAAACATATTCCTCTTAGAGTGAAAGGCAAGGCTGGCAGAAGTTGAGAACCTGGATGACTCGGGATATTGAGGCCCCGTCAAGAAGAAGAAAGAGGCACATGACATGCATAGGCAGCTGGGATCAAATGAATCTCTTGAAGAGTATATGGGTGTAGGAATGGAGTTAAGAGAGAAATCAGGAGGACAAAAAAGGACACAAAATTGTTTTGGCAGATAAGGCAAAGGAGAATCCAAAGAGCTTCTACAAATACATAAAAGGCACAAGAGTAACAAGGGCCTCTTAAGGATCAACAAGATCATCTATTTGCAGTTCCAAAAGAGGTGGATGAAATCTTAAATGAATATTTCTCATCAGTATTTACTATTGAGAAAAGCATGGATGTTAGAACATAGAACATAGAACATTACGGCGCAGTACAGACCCTTCGGCCCTCGATGTTGCGCCGGCCAGTGGACCCTCTAACCTAAACTATTCCAATATCATTCACATGCCTATCCACCGAACATTTGAATGCCCCCAAAGTAGGCGAGTCCACAACTGCTGCAGGCAGGGCATTCCACGCTCTCACCTCCCTCTGTGTAAAGAACCTGCCTCTGACATCCATCCTATAACTACCACCTCTTAATTTAAAGTTATGTCCCCTCGTGTTGGTCATCACCATCCGAGGAAAAAGGCTCTCACTATCCACCCTATCCAATCCCTTGACCATCTTATACGCCTCAATTAGGTCACCGCGTAACCTTCTTCTCTCTAATGAAAATAACCTCAGGTCCCTCAGCCTTTCCTCATAAGGCCTTCCCACCATACCAGGCAACATCCTGGTAAACCTCCTCTGCACCCTTTCCAATGCTTCCACATCTTTCTTATAATGCGGCGACCAGAACTGTACGCAATACTCCAAGTGCGGCCGCACCAGAGTTTTGTACAGTTGTAACATAACCTCACGGCTCCTAAATTCAATCCCTCTACCAATAAAAGCTAACACACCGTATGCCTTTTTAACAACTTTATCAACCTGGGTGCCAACTTTCAAAGAGCTATGAACTTGTACCCCAAGATCCCTCTGCTCGACAACGCTATTAAGGGTCCTTCCATTAACCCTTAGGGAACTTGGGGAAATAAATAGTGGTGTCTTGAGGAGTGTACATATTACAGAGTAGGAATTGCTGGAAGTCTTAAAGCACATCAAAGTAGATAAATCCCCAGGACCTGATCAAGTATATTCCACGACATTGTGGAAAGCAAGGAAGGAAACTGTGGGTCTGGCACAAAAGTAAAATGGAAAAGGTGGCCAAACCACGGCTTACAACAGAAATTAGAGAAAGCATTAGATTCAAGAAAGAGACGTACAAATTGGCCTTAAAAAAACAGACCTGAGGATGGACAGCCATTTAGAATTCAGCAAAGGAAGGCCAATAAATTGATTCGGAAAGAGAAAAAAATAGAGTATGAGCTAACAAGGAATATAAAAACTGATTGTAAATTTTCTATAGCACGTGAAACTAAAGTGCATGGCATTGGGGATAGTATATTGAGATGGTTTGAAAGTTGGTTGGTAGACAGAAAATAAATAGATAGTCATGGGTGAGGTGCCTGAAGAGTGAAGAGCGGTAAATGTTGTGCTTTTGTTTGAAAAGGGCTGCAGGGAAAAGCCTGTGAACCACAGGCCACTGAGCCTCACATCTGGGATGGTGGGAAATTGTTGGAAGGTATTTTGAGACAGGATCTACAGGCATTTCGAGATGCAAGGACTAATTAGGGACAGTCAGCATGACTTTGTCAGTGGAAAATCATGTGTCACAAATTTAATTGAGTTTTTGAAGGGGTAATCAAGAAGGTAGATGAGAGCAATTGTCTACATGGACTTTAGCTTTGATAAGGTACCGCATGGTAGGCTGTTGCATAAAGTTAAATCTCACTGAATCCAGGCAAGATATCTAAATAGATACAAAATTGGATTCTCGACGGAAGAGGGTGTTTGTAGAAAGTGGTTTTTCAAACTGGAGGCTTGTGACCAGCAGTGTGCCCCAGGGATCAGTGCTGGGCCACTGTTACTTGTCATTTACATTAATGATTTGGATGAGAATTTAGGAGGCAATGTTAGCAAGTTTGCAGATGACACCAAGATTGGTGGCACAGTGGACAGTGAAAGTTATCTCTAATTCCAATAGGATCTTCATCAATTGGGCCAGTGGACTGATGAATGGCTGATGGAGTTTAATCTAGACAAATATGAGGTGATACATTTTGGTAGACTGAACCAGGGCTGGACTTACTCAGTTAATGTAGAGCATTGTAGACAGTTATAGAACAAAGAGATCTAGGGATACATGTTCATAGCTCCTTGAAAATGGAGTCGCAGGTGGACAGAGTGGTGAAGAAGGCATTTGGCAGGCTTGGTTTCATCAGTCAGAACGATGAATACAGGAGATGGGATGTCTTGTTGAAGTGTACAAGATATTGATAAGGCCACACGTAGAATACTGTGTGCAATTCTGATCACCCTATTATAGGAAGGATATTATTAAACTAGAATGAGTGCAGAAAAGATTTACTAGGATGCTACCGGGACTTGATAGATTGAGTTATAAGGACAGGCTAAATAGACTGGGACTTTTGTCTCTGGAGCGGAGGAGGCTGAGGGGTGACCTTATAGAGATCTATAAAATAATGAAGGGCATAAACAAAATAGACAGTCAATATCTTTTCCCAAAGATAGAGGTCTCTAAAACGAGAGGACATAGGTCTAAGGTGAGAGGGGAGAGATCCTATAGTGTCTAGAGGGGCAATTTCTTCACACAGAGGGGGATGACTGTCTGGAATAAGCTGTCAGAGATAATAGTAGAGGCAGGTATAATTTTATTTTTAAAAAGCATTTAGATAGTTACATGGATAGGATGGGTATAGAGGGATATGGACCAAATGCAGTCTATTGAGATTAAGGGTTTTAAAAAAAAGGCAGCATGGACAAGTTGGGCTGAAGGGCCTGTTTCCATGCTGTAAATGTCTGTGACCTCTGCGACAAGACGGAGTAGATGCAGGAAGAACGTTCCTGACGATGGGTGTTCCCTGAACCAAGAGTCGAAGGATTTGGGCTAAACCTCTTAGGACTGAGATGAGGAGAAATTTCTTCACCCAGAGAGCGGTGAACCTGTGGAATCCACTACTACTGAAAGCAGTTCAAGTCAAAACATTTTATGTTTTCAAGAAGGACTGAGGATGAAGCAGATCAAAGGATATGGGAAGAAGGTAGAATCAGTTGGATAATCAGCCATGATTATAATGAATAGTGGAGCAGGCTCAAAGGGCCAAATGGCCAACTTCTGTTCCTATTTTCTAAATTTTGGTTGGAAATACACGCCCAGAAAGCTCAGCTACCAGCAGACAGAAAATCCAAGATAAATTCAATTCTGGAACCTGGAATGTATGAATCCTCACAGATAAACAGCAAAACCAGACTGGAGAATGGTCCTTATTCTCTGTGAACTCAGACATTTCAACATTGATATTAATGCTCTGTAAGAGCAGGCAAAGGGCAGCTGAGGGAAGGTGGAAATGGTTACACCTTCTTCTAGGGAGCAGAACCCAAGTATCAGCCTAGAGCACATGAAATTGGATTGCCATCAAGAACAAACATTGTCAACCAACTTTTGGAGCTTCTTGTAGGCATCAGCGAGTACCTCATTATCCTCCATGTGCAACGTGCCAAAATCCAGCAGCCAGTTGTGAGTGCCTGTTTCCCAACCCTTGATGCTATTGATGAGTCCAAAGTTGTTCTAGTTTATGGACATTATACTCTTCAATGAGTCCATGGGAGTTCAATGCCAGGGTTGGAAAGGACTCCCACCTCTTGAAAGGAATCATTGGAAAGGAAGGAGTTGGGAATTGCAACCTCAATGGGTTCTCCTGCTCATCAAATGCGTGGAACACCAACTTGTCATTGTTAACACACTACTCCACTAAAAAAACAGGTTCAAGATTTCACAGTCAAATCTCTGGCACACAATCAATTTTATCATTATCCAATCCCAAAACCATAAAGGATGCCCTCATCAGCAAAGCGATGACCAGAGCAGACAACTCTCAACAGAGCACCAACTCATCCGCTCCTCTATGTCCATCAAACTCCACCAGAAGCATCAGAAGATGAAGAAATGGCTCAGAAAAACGATCAATGTTGAGCTACCTCAACAGCCAACAATGTCTCCCCCAAAATTTCCAAAGTGTTCACTCTAATGGAGTGGAGGAAAACTGGAAAGAAGTGAAGGCAGTCATCATCACGAGCTGTGAAGAAACCATCAGCTACAAGGTCAGGAAGCACCAAGACTGGTTCAAGAAGACAACCATGCTCTCCAAAACTTCACCAATCAGCAAAGGTGGAGGTAGAATGAAGAACTGTGAAAATCAATAACAAATGGTGGACTGAGAAAGGAGCTGCAACTCCTCACCAACAGGCTCAACACCCGAGGCTTCTTCAGTGCCACCAATGCAATATATGAACACAACACCCTAGGCCTCAAATCTGTGTGGAGTAAGGACAGAACTATCTTGAGAGACAGAGAAAACATCAGCCTTCAATGGAGAGAACGCTTCAAAAACCTCCTAAACTATGATAGAATCATAGATGAGGTCATGTTTGAGGAAATCCCCCAACTTCCCATCAAAGATGTTCTTGGACTCCCAGCAATCATGGACAAAGTCAAAGTTATTCACCATTAAACACATGAAGAGTAGAAAAGCCGCAAGAGTGGAAAGGATTCCAGCAGAGATTTTCAAACTTGGAGAAGAAGAGATCACCCGCTATTTCTATCAGCTGAAAATCTAGGACAGAGAAGAAATTCCAGCTGACTTCAGGGATGCCGTAATCGCCACCATCTTCAAGAAGGAGAAGCAGTGGACTGTGGGAACTACCGAGAAATCTCCCTACTCTCCATCGCCAGAGGATCATCATCTGAATCCTCACTTGCTGCCTTCTCCAAGTCTCTGAAATAATTCTTCTGGAAAACCAGTGTGGCTTCCAATTAAACTGTGGAATGGCAGACATAATTTTCACTGCTCAACAAGTTTCAGAAAAATGGCAGGAACAACGTCAACCAGTTGATATGGCCTTCATCAATCTGACCAAAGTTTTTGACCAGTTTGTCGGTAATTGTGATGGAAGACCCTGTCAAAGGCCAGTTGGCCACAGTAATTCATCAACATCTTCCTCACTGACTGAAATCAGTCAAAAACTTTCAAGGCCAAAACTAGACTATACTAGGGGCATAGCTTTAAGGTGCGAGAGGCAAGGTTTAAAGCAGAGGTACGAGGCAGATTTTTGTTTTACACACAGAGAGCAGTGGTTGCCTGGAATTTGTTGCCGGTGGAGATAGCGGAAATAGATACGGCAGTGACTTTTAAGGGGCATCTTGATAAGTACATGAATAGAATGGGAATAGAGGGAAATGGTCCCTGGAAAGCTAGGGGGTTTTAGTTAAGTCGGACAGCATGGTTGGTGCAGGCTTGGAGAATCAAAGGGCCTGTTCCTGTGCTGTAATTTTCTTTGTTATTTGTTCTAGACACAACCAGGGATGTATCATCACCCCCATCCTTCACGTTATCAAAAACATGTTTCCCGGTAGAGTGGTCAGTGTCTATAGGATGAATAGTAAACTTTTCAAACTCATAGTTGAAATCCAAGAAGAAAACAACACTAACATTGATCGTGGAATTTCAGTATGTGGATGACATTGTATTTTCTCTGCGTTCTGAGAAGAGAATCTCCAAGCCATACTTGACACTTTTTCTGAAGCATACTGAAAAATCAGTTCCAGTTCCAATTTCAAGAAAACTCAAGTCCTTTACCACACTCTGCTCCTCTTCCCCCCAACACATCCTCCCCCCTCCCTCCATCAAGATCAATGGGGAAAACTCTCCCAAACATGGAATATTTCCCTCTACCTGGAGATCCACCTCTTATCTGAGGCTGACACCATTGTGGATAACCAACATTGTATTCAATCCACGAGTGATGCCTTCGGACGCCTAAGAAGAGTGTTTTTATGATCCCAACATTTGTGGCACCAAACTTCTCGTGTACAAGACATTCATTCTCCCAACTCTTCTTTACGGCACAAAAACTTGGGACCATATACAGACTCCAGCTCAAGGTTCTGGACAGGTACGATCAATGCTGGCTGAGATAGATTCTCCACACCAGCTGGGACAACAGAAGTGCTAACATCAGAGTCCCTGAAGGAGCCAAGAGCATCAGCATCAAGGCCATGATCATCCAAAACCAGCCCTGTTGGGCTGGTCATGTGCTTAGGATGTCAGAATACTGACTGTCCAAGTAAATCTTCTTCTCCCAGCTCAAGGACAGCTCTCAAACCAGAGGGCAAAGAAGCACTTCAAAGACACCCTGAAGGCTTACCTCACAAAATGCAACATAGGCAACACCCTTGCACAGAACAGACCCACTTAGAGTAACATTCTGATTGATGGGACACAATCCTTTAAGGACACTGTTGATAAGAGAAAGCCTGGAAAAGAACCTACGAAAGGGATCTCAGCAATCTATAGTCCAAGGACTGAACTCAACTCCGAGAAACACCAGCCAACTTTTTTTTCCAATTTTTTAAATTCATTTCTGGGACATGGGCATCACTGGCTGGCCAGCAGTAATTGCCCATCCTTAATTTCCCGAGGGTAGTTGAAAGTCAACTACATTGCTATGGCTCTGGAGTCACATGTAGGAAAGAACAGGTAAGGACGGCAGATTGCTTTCTTTAAGGGACATTAATGAACTAGATGGGGGGGTTTTTACAACAATCAATGGTTCATAGTCATCAGTAGATTCTTAATTCCAGATACAAGTGCCAAGTATGCAGTCAAAGATGTGACTCTAGAATCTGGCTCATTAGCCACGCAAAGACCAGAGTATCCCTAAGTCCTCAGTTTGGATATTTTGTGAAGCTTTTCATATTTTTCGGATACTTTGTGCAAAACAGTTGAGTCAGGGATTAAATACTTTGCTTATACCAAACTAAAGATAAAAGTTAAATACTTCCTGTGCAACCAAGACTTGAATACTTTACATGAAACAAAGTTTGATGTCTGGGTTACTAACTTTTGTAGTAGAGTTTGATACTTTTCTACTAACTTGGTTAAGTACAATAAAGGGGATTTGTTATACAAAAATTCGAATCTGAGTGTCTTTGTCCATGGCATAAATTGACCCAAGTTCGAGGGCAACAGACAATAATCTAAAGAACGTAACTCAAATCTTACCATGGCAGTTTGAGAACTTGAATTTGGTTTTGTTAAAAACATGGTAATAAAAAGCTGGTATAAGCTCTGGAATACCTCCCCAAAAACTCTCCATCTTGTTTTCCACCTTTAAGACACTCTATTAACATTACCTTTTCGACCAAAGTTTAGATCATCTGTCTTCACGTGGCTGAGTGTGATTCTTGGTTTTATAATGTTCCTCTGGAGCACCTTAGAATGCTGTATACATTAAAAGTGTAATATCAATATTATTACACAAGAATTTAGAGCAGAAGCAGGCAATTGTATCCCTCGAGCTTACTTCAACATTCTATAAAATCATGGCTGATCAGACAGTGGCCTCAACCCCATTTTCCTATCTACCTCCATAACTCTTCAGTCTTTTGTCAATCAAAAATCTAACAGTCTTGAATATTTTCAATGTCCCAGCCTCCACTGCTCTGGAGAAGGGAATTCCACAAATTAATGACCCCGTGAGAGAAACAAATGTTCCCCATCTCAGTCTTTGATCAAAGCCTTAATTTTTAAGCAGAATTTAGTAATTCATTCACTAAAATGCTTTTACCTACAAACTCTGACAGCAGTACACAGAATGCTGTCAGTTTGTCTCCAGGAGGTGTCTGAGGAACTCCCAGTTAATACAAGGCAAAGACACCATGACTGACCCATACTTTGTCATGAATGATCATGGACCAATCCAATGGAAGTCCTTAATGGGCAACCATAACATGGTAACAGAAAGAGGAGGAGGATCAATTCAACTCTTAACGTCCTCTTTACCTGAAGAGGTAAAAGGATAAGATAACGGTTAATTTAGAGGGAGACAATATAATGAGTTGAGATGGAAGTGAAAATGATCAATGATAAGAAATTAAAACAGAAAAAGCTGAAATTACCCAGTCAGCGAGTACCTCTGGAGAGAGAAGCAAAATATATGCTTCAGGCCTGGGTAAGATACTCTTTTGGAAATGGGTCGATTGGCCTCCATCTGCATTGTAGGGATTCTATGAATGGAGGGTCAGATCAAGGTCATAGAGGTTTATGGCATGGAAACAGGCCCTTTGCTAATCCCAATTATAGACCCCTAAACTAATCCCAATTCCTACATTTGGCCTATATCCCTCTATACCCATCATAACCACGTAACTATCTAAATGCTTTTAAAAGACCAAATTGTACTCGCCTCTACTACTACCTCTGGCAGCTTGTTCCAGACTCTCACCTCCCTCTGTGTGAAAAATTGTTCCTCTGGACACTTGTGTCTCTCTCCCCTCTCACCTTAAACCTATGCCCTCTAGTTTTGGACTCCCTTATCTTTGGGAAAAGATACTGACTATCTAACTGATCTGTGCCCCTCATTATTTTATAGATTTGTATAAGATTACCCCTCAGCCTCCTACACTCCAGCGAAAAAAGTCCCAATCCATTCAGCCTCTCCTTATAACTCAATCCATCAAATCCCAGTAGCATTCTAGTAAATCTTTTCTGCACTTTTTCTAGTTTCATAATATCCTTTCTATAATAGGGTGACCAGAACTATACGCGGTATTCCAAGTGTGGCCTTACCAATGTCTTGTAGAACTTCAACAAGACGTTCCAACTGCTGTATTCAATGTTCTAACCAATGAAACCAAGCCTGCCAAATGCTTTCTTCATCACTCTGTCCACCTGTGTCTCCACTTTCAAGGAACTATGAACATGCATCCTTATGACTCTTTGTTCTGTAACTCTCCACAATGCCCTACCATTAACTGAATAAGTCCTACCCTGATTCAATCCACCAAAATGCATCACCTCGCATTTCGCTAAATTAAACTCCATCAGCCATTTGTCAGCCCACTGGCCCAATTGATCAAGATCCCGTTGCAAGTGGAGATAACTTTCTTCACTCTCCACTATACCTGTCATCTTCAAACTTATGAACCATGCCTCCTATATTCTCATCCAAATCATTAATATAAATGACAAATAAGTGGATCCAGCACTGATCCCTGAGGAAGATGTGACTGGGCCAAAGTTACACTTCACTGTGACAATCTTGGTAAAGCAAATTTTGGAAGTAAAGCAAGTAGAGGATTCATTTCAGGGCAAAATGACTTCACATCTTAGGCAGGTTTTTTGGGCATGATGTCAATGCAATCATTCACAGAAAGTTCATAGGTGACAATAGCCTTGTTCACGTGTTATTTGCTAATATTTTGAGAGGAATGAAGAGAAGGCAGTCAGAACTGATTTGTTTGCACAGTCAGCGAGGTCAGAAGATGAGAAGATCAACAAGATTAGCACCAGTGGATTACTGGTTGCAAAATTCAGCATGAGGATAGTGCAAATGGCTTGCTGCATATAATGAGCCAGTTCTGAATATTTCAATGAGTCTGAGGAGGTAATGGAAGTAAAGAAAGTGAGCAGAATAATAGAGCAAATTCTACTCCTTTTTGATACACAGAAATTACTTGTACATTGGAAGACAGTAAAATTTGCCAATGATACCAAAAAAGATGTGAAAAGTAGCAACGGTGACACTGATCACCTGCAGCACAACATGATGGGAAAATGGGAAGACAAGTGACTGATTGAATTTAATATGAAGAAGTGTGAGGTAATGTATTTTGACAGGAAAGGAAGAATCAATATAGATTTGATGGTCCAATTCTAAATAGTGTGAAGGCAGTGGGGGTGGATGTGGGAGGGTTCACATTCATCAATCTCTGAAGGTAGTTGGACATATTCAGGGAGTACTTTGAAAAGCGGAGATAGTGCAGGGATATTGTTTCCTCTAACTGTGAGGGATCAGAAACTAGGGATCACAGTCTCAGGATATGGGGTCGTCCATTTAGGACTGAGATAAGGAGAAACTTCTCGACCAAGTTCCTGATTATATTTAAGAAGGAAATAGATTTCTAGACTCCAAAACCATCAAGATGTTGGCTTCATAAAGGGATTGAGTTCAAAAACTGGGGAGAAATATTAGGTTAACGGAGCAAAAGTGAAGGGTTTTCAGAAGCATATCGAAAGGGAAGAGAGAATTGAAGAGCTTCAAGGAGGGAACTCCAGAGTTCAGGATGCAGCCAGCTGAAGTCCCGCTCTCAATGATGAAGGAATGGGGCAGGGTGTAATCGTGGCTTCTTTTAGCACAAGAGAAACTCTGGGATTAAAGGTTTATTTCCAGAAAAAATGTTCACATTAGCTCGCCCCACCCTGAAAACTTTCACTTTCATTTTCACTCAGTTACTGAATTGAATCATGGATCCTGGTTTGGAATCACCCAGAAATCTCTATTTAATAATAATCCCCGGAGAATTCATCACGTTTCACCTCATAACATAGATTTAATTAATAATGTGAAGATTATTGAATATATTTCACGGCAGCTCTCTCATTGTCTTCTGCGCTATTTGAATTTTTGGTCTGGATTGGGGATCGCTTTTCATTCCAGAAGATTCTCCCCAATCACTGATCCTGCTGCAGAATTTCACACCTGTGTGAAGAATTGGTTTATCTTGTTAAGTTCTAAATCACTATTTCCAGAAAGGAGGCGCCGCAATTATCTATTGCAGGTTAAATTATTTCACTTCAAATATAAATTTGTAACGTTTCGTGTAATGGCCGCCACAGGACTCTTCCTCCATTTCATTTCCGTCTTTCTTTCTGGTCGCTGTATTTAACTCTGATGGTTTGTTTTAAATCTCCTCTCTCTGCCGTCCCTCTGACACTGACAGGAGCCGCTTCCAGACTCTCTGAAGGGGATTAGAAACATTTTATACACTTTACAACTTCTCACTGGACAATCTCCAGCGGCTCCCAGTTCGATTCCTTGTGTTTGATCAGGATCTTTCAGTCTGAATAAAAACCACCCACCCAATCCCACAGCAAATAAACCCTCCCCAAAATAAAATAAAACACCTGGGACTCACCTCTTACTTTCCCGCGGTCTGATCGGAGATTTTCCACCGTTTTCCAACAGACCTGTGAAGAGTAAAAATGTTCACATTAGCTCGCCCCACCCTGAAAACTTTTACTTTCATTTTCACTCAGTTACTGAATTGAATCATGGATCCTGGTTTAGAATCACCCAGAAATCTCTATTTAATAATAATCCCCAGAGAATTCATCACGTTTCACCTCGTAACATGGATTTAATTAATAATGTGAAGATTATTGAATATATTTCACGGCAGCTCTCTCATTGTCTTCTGCGCTATTTGAATTTTTGGTCTGGATTGGGGATCGCTTTTCATTCCAGAAGATTCTCCCCAATCACTGATCCTGCTGCAGAATTTCACGCCTGTGTGAAGAATTGGTTTATCTTGTTAAGTTCTAAATCTCTTGCCTTTAATCTTGTATCTATAGCCCCTTCTGAATCCCCAGTCATTGAATTTGATTTGACTTATTGTTGTCACATGTATTAGCATACAGTGAAAAATATTGTTTCTTGCACACTATACAGACAAAGCATACCATTCATAGGGAAGGAAATGAGAATGCAGAACGTATGTTACAGTCGTAGCTAGGGAGGAGAGAAAGGTCAATTTAATGCAAGGTAAGTCCATTCAAAGGTCTGACAGCAGCAGGGAAGAAGCTGTTTTTGAGTCAGTTGCTACGTGACCTCAGACTTTTGTATCTTTTTCCTGATGGAAGAAGTTGGAAGAGAGAATGTATGGGGTACGTGGCGTCCTTTATTGTGTTGGCTGCTTTACCGAAGCAGTGGAAAGTGTAGACAGTGTCAATCAATGGGAAGCTGGTTTATTTGATTTATTATTGTCTCAAGTATGAGCATACAGTGAAAAGTATTGTTCCTTGCGCACTATACAGACAAAACATACTGTTTGTAGAGAAGGAAATGACAGAGTGCAAAATGTAGTTTTACAGTCATAGCTAGAGTGTAGAGTAAGATCAACTTAATGCAAGGTAAGTCCATGAAAAGTCTGACAGCAGCAGGGAAGAAACTGTTCTTGAGTCGGTGGGTACGTGACCGCAGAATTTTGTATCTTTTTCCTGAAGGAAGAAGGTGGAAGAGAGAATGTCTGGGGTATGTGGGGTCCTTAACTATATTGGCTGTTTTGCCAAGGCAGCAGCAAGTGTGGACAGAGTCAGTGGATGGGAGGCTGTTTGCGTGATGTATTGGGCTACATTCATGATTGGTTTAAATGATGGACTGGGCTTCATTCACAACCTTTTGTAGTTTCTTGCAGACTTGACAGAGCAGGAACCATACCAAGCTGTGATACAACTAGGAAAAATACTTTCTATGGTGTATCCATAGACATTGGTGAGAGTTGTAGTGGACATTTACTTAGTGTCTTAGAAAGTAGAGGTGTTGCTGGCCTTTCTTAACTATAGCACCTACATGCAAAGACCAGGACAAGTTGTTGATGATCTGGACACTCAAAAACTTGAAGCTGTCCCATTTCTACTTCATCCTCATTGATGTTGACAAGGGAATGCCCACCTCTATGCTTCCTGAAGCCAATGACTATCTTTTTCATTTTGTTGACAAAGAACAAAGAAAACCACAGCACAGGAACAAGCCCTTCAGCCCTCCAAGCCTGCAGCAAACATGCTGCCCACTTTAACTAAAACCCTCTACCTTCTGGGAACCATGTCCCTTTATTCCCATCCTATTCATATATTTGTCAAGACGATCTTTAAAAGTCACTACCATGTCTGCTTTCACTACCTCCCCCAACAGCGTTTTCCAGACACCCACCACCCTCTGTGTAAAAAACAAAAATCTGCCTCATACATCTCCTTTAAACTTTGCCCCTTGCACCTTAAACCTGTGCCCCCAAGTAATTGACTGGGAAAAAGCTTCTGACTACCCATTTTGCCCATACCTCTCATAATCTTTGAGACTTCTATCATGTCTCGCTCAACCTCTGTCATTTCAGTGAGAACAAACCGAGTTTCTTCAACCTCTTCTCATAGGTAATGCTCTCCATACCAGACAACATCCTGGTAAATCTTTTCTGCACCCTCTCCAAAGCGTCCACATCTTTCTGATAGAATGGCAACCAGAACTGACATTATATTCCAAGTGCAGCTTAACTAAGGTCCTATAAAGCTGCAGCATGACTTGCCAATTGTAAATTCAGCCGATAAAGACAAGCATGCCATATGCCTTCTTAACTACCTTCTCCACCTGCATTGCCTCTTTCAGTGACCTTTCAGTGTGTGCCTGTACCCCTTTGCCTATCAATACTTTTAAGGGTTCTATCATTTACTGTATATTTTCTATCTGTACTAGAACGTCCAAAATGCATGACCTCACATTTGTATGGATGTTGAAGGAGAGATTATTGTCACCACACCAGTTCACCAGATTTTCTATCTTTTTCCTGTACTGTCATCTCATCATTGTTTGAGATGTGACCCACAACAATGGTGCCATCAGCAAACTTGAAATTGAGTTGAGAGGAATTTGTTCACATAGTCTTAGGTGTATAAGGAGTATAGGAGGGGCTGAGGACACAGCCTTGTGGGGCATCAGCGTTGAGGATGATTCTGAAAGAGGTGTTGTTGCCTATCCTTACTAATTGCAGTCTGCAGATTGGAAATCGAGGGTCCAGTTGCAGAGGGAGTAGCTGAGCCCCAGGCCATGAAGTTTGGAGATGAGTGTCTGACAGGAATGGTAAAGGCTTTGAATAGGAGCTTGAAAAGGTGTTCTAGGGTTGAATGTAGGGCCAGGGAGATGGTGTCTGCTGTGGACAGAATAGTGAACTTTCGCAGATCCAGGCAGTCTGATAGGTAGGAATTGATTTATATCATGACCAACCTTTTGAAGCACTTCATAATGATGGATGTCAGAGCCACCAGATGATAGTCATTAAGGCACCATGCCTGGCTTTTCTTTGGTACCGGGTTGATAGTCATCTTCTTGAAGCGGGTAGGGATCTCAGATTAGTGTACAGAGCGATTGAAGGTATCTGCGAATACCCCGCCAGCTAGTTTGCACAGAATCCGAATGCTTGTCTGGGTACCTCATCTGGGCCAGCTGTTTTCTGTGGGTTGACTTTTGAGAAGACTGCTCTGACGTCAGCGACGGTGACCTCAGATACAGGTTCATACGAGGCTTGCGGGATGGAGGACGTGCTCTCACTGACCTCTTTCTCAAAAGGAGTACAGAATGCATTGAGCTCATCAGGGAGGGGTGCATTGGAGCTGGCGATTTTACCTGCCTTCATCTTGTAGCCTGTTATGTCTTGCAGACCTTGCCATAATCGGCAGGATTCTGTGCAGCTAACCTGGGATTCCAGCTTGGTCCAATACTGGCTTTCTTTTATAGGTCAGCATGCCTGACTTGGATGCCTCAGACCTGGAATTCAGCAGGCAATGGATATCCCTGTTCATCCATGGTTTCTGGTTGGGAAACACACGGATTTGCTTCTTTGGCACACAGTCTTCTACACATTTACTAATGAAGTCAATTCCTATACTGGTGTATTTGTTCAGGCTGCTTGCAGAGTTTTTAAAGACTGACCAATCCACTGACACTAAGCAATCCCATAGGAGATCATCCAATTCCTCAGACCAACATTTCACAAATTTCTCTGACGGATTCTCTCATTTCAGTTTATGTTTGAAGCCGAGAGCAGGATCACAGCCTTCTGGTTTGATTTGTGAGCGGGTGATAGTGGGAGGCATTTTTGATATTTGTGTTGCAGTGGTCTAGGATGTTGGTGGTATCTTGGTGTAACAGGAGATGTGTTGGAGGTATTAGGTCGAACACTCTTGAAATAGTCTGTGCATAAACCGCATTGAGCATGAGAAAAATAAATCCAATTACCATGTACACAAAGTTAGAATGAGTTTGACACTGAGCTACTTACCATTCTAATCAAGAATTAATCTCACTTATTTGATTTTCTGTAATCCTGACCTATTATACAGCAGATCTGTTTTAATTTTATTTCTGGAGCCTGGGTTTATTTGTTAACTGATTTATTGTCCATCCCTAGTTAGCCTGGTAACAAAATGTTGGGCCTGCTTCAAAGACTGGTTCTGGTTTGATATAACTGAACACCGGATCAGGGACTTCCAAGATAATTTGGTTGAAGGGCAAATGAATTAAAAATCATGGACCACCCATTCCAAGCGCCTATGTTATAATAATCACAATATGAAAGTGCTCCATATAAAAATATTTCAATCATGATTTTAAATAAGCTGATATTAGCTTACAAATATCAGTGAAAAAAGTGTGTCTCCTTCTCACTGAAGTGTTTGTCTATCTTTGGGAAGAGCAGAGAATTTGAGACAGTGGGATGAGGAAAACAAATCTCCGTAAGAAGTCAGAAATGGGTAAGTGGTTTTGGTGAGACTTTTTTTCTGTAAGCTCTAAGCTAGAGGGTTAAGAATTTTAATGGGTGACCCAAACAGGAAGTGAATTAATAAGAGTTAATCAGAGAGCAGATCTGAAGGCATTAATTTACTGGGATAGTAGTTTAAACTGATACTCAGGAAATATAAGTATTGTATTAAAATCATAACTTAAACATACAATACAAGAGCAGGTCAGAAGCTTGGAATATTGCGGCTAGTAACTCATCTCCTGACTCTCCAAAGTCTGTCCACCGTCTACAAGGCACAAGTCAGGAATATGATGGACTGCTCCCCACTTGCTTGAATGAGCTCTGTTCCAACAACACTTAAGAAGCTTGAACTATCCAGAACAAAGCAGTCCCGCTTGATTGGTACCTCGTCCATAAACATTCTCTCCCTCCACCACTGACGCTCAGTAGTAGCATTGTGTACTATCTACATAATGCCTGGTAGCAGTTCACTGAAGATCTTTAGACAGCAGCTTCCAAACCCACAATCACTTCAATCTAGAAGGACAAGGACAGCAGATACATGGGAACACTATCACCAGCAATTTCCCATCCAAGTGACTCCCCATCCTGACTTTGGAAATATATCACCATGCCTTCATAGTTGTCGGGTAAAATCCTGAAATTCTCTCCCTAATGGCATTGTGAGTCAACACATGAAGTGCAAAGTTTCGAGAATATAGTTCACCATCACCTTCTCAAGGGCAACCAGGGATGGGCAATAAATGCTCACAAGCTAGCAACACCAATGTCCCATGAATGAAAAAAACACGATCATTGAGCAATATTATAAAACTTGAAATCTAACTAATTAAACCTAACATAATAAAGATGAGAAGACATATCATCTGTTGCAGTTGTATAAGATTGGTGCTGGTGAACACCTATTTTAATTTATTCTTTCATGCAGTATGGGCCTTGCTAGCTAGGTTGGTACTAATTATTCATTGCTAATTGCATTTGAGAAGATGGTGGCGAGCTGCCTTTTTGAATCGCTGCAGTCCCTGTGGTCTAGGTACACCGCAATGCAGTTAGGAAGAGTTTTATGATGTTGACACAGTGTCAGTGAAGGAACAGCAAAATAGTTACAAGTCAAGATGGTGAGTGGCTTGCAGCTGGTGGTGTCCCATGTGTCTGCTTCCCTTGTCAGTGAGGTGGTAGAATTTACAGATTCACAGTGGCACTGTTGAAGAAACATTGGTGAGTTGCTGCAGTGCATCTTGTATATGGTACACAGAGCTATCACTATGCATCAGTGGTGGAGTGAATGTTAAGTCATGGAATGGGATGCCAATCATGCAGACTGTTTTTTCTTAAATGATACTGAGATTCTTGAGTGTGGAGCTGCATTAATTCAGGCAAGTGAAGAGTATTCCAAGATGCTCCTGACTTGTGCCTTGTAGATGGTGAACAAACTTTGGGGAACATAGAACATAGAACAATACAGCACAAACAGGCCCTTCGGCCCACGAGTTGCGCCGATCACATCTACCAATCCACAGACCTATCTATAACCCCCTATCCTATTCTTTTCCATATACTCATCCAGAAGTCTCTTAAAAGACCCCAGTGAGTTTGCCTCAACAACCTCCGACGGCAGTCGGTTCCATTCACTCACCACCCTCTGAGTGAAAAACCTACCCCTGACATCTCCTTTGTATTTGCTTCCCTGCACCTTAAATCTGTGTCCTCTCGTAGTGACCATTTCAGCTCGGGGAAATAGTCTCTGAGAGTCCACCCTATCTATTCCTCTCAACATTTTATAAACCTCTATCAGGTCGCCTCTCAACCTACGTCTCTCCAGTGAGAAGAGTCCCAGCTCCCTCAACCTATCTTCATAAGACCTGCCTCCCAATCCAGGCATTGTAAATCTCCTCTGAACTCTCTCAATAGTCTCTACATCCTTCCTATAATGAGGCAACCAGAACTGCGCACAATACTCCAACTGGGGTCTGACAAGAGTCTTATAGAGCTGCATCATTACCTCCTGATTTCTAAACTGTATTCCTCGATTAATGGAGGCCAATACACCGTACGCCTTCTTGACCACTTCCTCCACCTGCGAGGCCGATTTAAGAGTCCTATGGACCCGGACCCCGAGATCCTGCTCTACAACACAGCTAAGACTCCTACCCCTTCTACCCCTTATATTGTACTTCTTCATCCCATTATTCCTGCCAGAATGGACCACTACACATTTATCCACATTGAAGTCCATCTGCCACTTCTCCGCCCAGTCTTGCATCCTGTCTATGTCCTGCTGCAACTTTTGGCATCCCTCCAGACCATCCACAACACCACCGACCTTTGTATCATCGGCAAACTTACTAACCCATCCTTCCACTTTGTCATCCAGGTCATTTATGAAAATGACAAACAGCAGGGGTCCCAGAACAGATCCCTGGGGCACTCCACTGGTTACTGACCTCCATGCAGAACAAGACCCATCCACAACCACTCTCTGCCTTCTGCTGGCAAGCCAGTTCTGGATCCACGAGGCCAAAGCCCCTTGGATCCCATGCCCTCTCACCTTCTCCAGAAGCCTTGCATGGGGGACCTTATCAAACGCCTTACTAAAGTCCATGTACCCTACGTCCACCGCCCTTCCTTCGTCAATGTGTTCAGTCACATTTTCGAAGAACTCAACTAGGCTCGTAAGGCATGACCTGCCCTTGACAAAACTATGCTGACTATTTCTAATCAGTCCAAACTTCTCCAAATGTTCACATATCTTATCCCTCAGAAGCCTCTCCATCAGCTTACCAACCACTGAAGTCAGACCCACCAGTCAGTAATTTCCTGGACTAACCCTGTTCCCTTTCTTAAAGATAGGAACCACATCCGCAATTCTCCGGAACCTCTTCTGTTTCCATGGACGACGCAAATATCATCGCCGGGGCTCTGCAACCACTTCCCTCACCTCCCACAATAACCTGGGGTACATCCCATCCGGTGTTGGCGACTTGTCTATCTTGATAGAATTTAACAGGTCTAACACATCCTCTTTCCTAACATCCACATAGTCAATCTTTTCAGTATGCCTCAAACCTGCAGTGCAATCTCTCAGTTCACTTTCCACCGTGAATACTGAGACAAAGTACTCATTAAGCACCTCTGCCATTTCTTCCAGATTCACACAGACTTTTCCCCCTTCACCTTTTGTAGGCCCTATCCTTTCTCTTCTCATCTTTTCACTTTTCACAGATTTGTAGGCAGCCTTGGGATTCTCCTTAATCTTACCTGCCAAAGCCTTCTCATGACCCCTTCTGGCTCTCCTAATTTTCTTTTAAAGTTCCCTTCTACACACCTTATACTCCTCTAGATCCCTAACATCCCCTAGCTCTCTGAACCTTTTATATACCTTTTTTTACTCCCTAACTAGGTTCAGGAGATGAGTTACTCACTGCAGAATTTCTAGCCTCTGATCTGCTCTTGTAGCGCAGTAGCTCTATGGCTAGTCCAGTTTAGTTTCTGGTTAACCCCCAAGATGTTGATAATGGGAAATTCAGTGATAGTAATTCCATTGTTTGTAATTTTTATATACTGTTTGTAATTTTTATAAATGATCTGGATGAGGGTATTGAAGGATGGATTAGTAAATTTGCAGATGACACCAAAGTCGGAGGAGTGGTAGGTAGTGAAGAGGGGTGTTCTAGTTTGCAGAGAGACTTGGACAAGTTGCAGAGCTGGGCCGAGAGGTGGCAAATGGAGTTTAATGTGGAAAAGTGTGAGGTAATTCACTTTGGCAGGAATAACAAATGTGTAGAGTATAGGGCTAATGGTAGGACTCTTAATAGTGTTGAAGAACAGAGGGATCTTGGTGTATATGTGCATAGATCCCTGAAAGTTGGCAATCAAGTCGATAAGGTTGTTAAGAAGGCATATGGAGTCTTAGCTTTTATAGGTAGGGGGATTGAATTTCGGAGCCGCAACGTCATGTTGCAACTGTACAAAACTCTAGTGCGGCCGCACTTGGAGTATTGTGTACAGTTCTGGTCCCCACATTATAAGAAAGATGTGGAGGCACTGGAGAGGGTACAGAGAGGTTTACCAGGATGTTGCCTGGTATGGAGGGCAGGTCTTATGAAGAGAGGCTGAGGGATTTGAGGTTGTTTTCGTTAGAAAGAAGGCGGCTAAGAGGAGACCTTATTGAAACATATAAGATGATTAGAGGTTTAGATAGGGTGGACAGTGATAGCATTTTTCCTAGGATGGAGAAAGCTAGCACGAGGGGACATAGCTTTAAATTAAGGGGTGGTGGTTTTAGGACAGATGTCAGAGGTAGGTTCTTTACCCAGAGGGTGGTAAGGGTATGGAATGCCTTGCCTGCGTCAGTTGTAGATGCGCCAAGTTTGGTGGCGTTTAAGAGGTTAGTAGATAAGTTTATGAATGAAAAGGGAATGGTTTAGGTTAGAGGGTCATTGCTTGTTCCTAATTGGTCGGCGCAACATCGAGGGCCGAAGGGCATGTTCTGTGCTGTAATGTTCTATGTTCTAATAACAACAATACAAATAGAAATGTCAGGGGATTCAAATAAAAGGTAAATTAAATATCTTGTTTCTCTCCTTCCTTCATTTACTTCCTGTGACGAAGGCTATAGAGTCGAAAGCTCGCGAATTTACTATCAAAGAAATTGGTTGGATTTAAAAATGGTGTTGTAAAATTTTACTCAGTCAAACCACCCAGTCCCATCCTCCATCCCTTCCCCTGTTTCCCAGTCTGTAGCTGGGATTTCTTCCCCATTTCCATTTCTCACTCTGCTCCCACACTTGACTCCAAATCCTGTTTTGTGAGCGGTGATCACAGTGACCATTCAGCCCAGAGTGTTTACTTTCCCATTGCAGCTCCGATTTCAGTCAGAAGATGGTGATGTCGAGCTGTACAAAGATCAGTAAAGTTTAACAGTGCAGTTTCACCTCCTGCTGCTGGATACCTGGTACTGGCAGCAATCCCTAAAACACAAAATGCTGAAAATTGCCTCTTTAATCACATAACCTGGTTTAATGACCGAGGAATTGGGGGTTAGAATGAGATCGTAAAAGTGAGAATAATGGTCTCTGGTGATACTGAACAGCATGTTTCTCTGTACAATTCACTAGCAGATCAAATTAATGATAATAAGCAGAAAGTGCTGGTAAAATGTTCAACAGGTGCCGTTTGTGAAGAGATGGAGAGAAACTTGTTGATTCGAATTACTTCCAACAGCAGCAGTGCTTTGCTTTTATTACAATAGATCAAATTATTAGATAATATTAATATGTTTTACTTTATGCAACATTTAAACAGTAAATCTAAAACCACAAGCTGTCCACTGATTTATTTTAACCGTGTAATTTCCCAGAATCTTTGTTATTTGAGAAGAACGGGAGGAGACCATTCAGCCCCCCCGAATTTATGTTAATGCTCAATTACATCGCAGAACTTCATTTCCTGCCTCCAAGATGACATCAGGATTTCAGTCGGTATTATTTGATGATATTCTCCAGGGTTCCTGTGATTTGATGTTTATTAAAATAAATGAATAAAAAACTTTAAAAATCATACTTTGCATGGAGCAACACCGCCACATGCTGGCTGAGAGCGGGACTGCACAGATTTATTTTCCTGCATTACCAATTGTGCTCACCTGGTGGTGCCAGAACACCATGTTCTGCGTTTTTGACAGATACTGTTAACTGGTTTACCAACTTTCAATAAGTTAGTATTGAAACTAATACTAACTTTAGTAAGTTTGTGTCAGTGAATGGATTCATTAGTTTGTGTGGAAATTAAAGATGGGTAACAACCGTTAGCTTTTCTATTGACACCTGTTCTGAGCTGCCAATATGTTCTGAGATGTTCTTTCAGACTCTGGGTCTCAGACAGAGACAGACTCTGGCATTGCTTAACAGTTGTTTATTAAAAGTATTTTAAAACATATTACACTGTAGGCTAGTATCTCTCAGGTGTGATTTCAAGTTCTCGTGAGTGTCTAATATATGTCTGACTAGTTTATAAAAATTCCCTCGTGAGATTAGGGTGTTTCTGACTAGCCAACATTTACAATCCATCCCTAATGGCCCTTGAGAAAGTGGTAGTGAGCTTCCTTCTTGAACCACTACAATCATGAGGTGTAGGTACATCCACACTGCTGTTAGGGAGGGAGCTCCAGGATTTTGATTCAGTGGCTGAAGGAACAGCAATGCACCAGAAGAACTTTATAAGGCAGTACACAGAAGGTTCTACAAGGGAGGACAGAATCCCTAATGTTTAGGATCCCTCTACTCCTCCCCCCGCTCCTCCTCCCCTCCCTCCCTCTCCTCCTCCTCCCCTCCCTCCCTCTCCAGCTCCTCCCCTCCCTCCCTCTCCTCCTCCTCTTCCCCTCCCTCCCTCTCCTCCTCCTCTTCCCCTCCCTCCCTCTCCTCCTCCTCCACTCCCTCCCTCTCCTCCTCCCCACTCCCTCCCTCTCCCTCCTCCACTCCCTCCCTCTCCTCCTCCCCCACTCCCTCCCTCTCCTCCTCCCCCCCTCCCTCCCTCTCCCTCCTCCACTCCCTCCCTCTCCTCCTCCACTCCCTGCCTTCCTCTCCTCCTCCTCCCCTCCCTCTCCTCCTCCTCCCTCCCTCTCTTCCTCCTCCTCCCCTCCCTCCTCCTCCCTCCCTCCCCTCCTCCTCGCTTCCTCCTCCCTCCCTCCTTCCTCCTCCTCTCCCCCTCCCTCCTCCTCCCCTCCCCTCCTCCTCCTCCCCCCTCCTCCCCTCCTCCTCCCTCCCTCGCTTCCTCCTCCCCCTCTCTTCCTCCTCCCTCCCCTCCCTCCTCCTCCTCCCCTCCTCCTCCCCCCTCCCCTCGTCCTCCCCTCCCCTCCTCCTCCCCTCCTCCTCCCCTCCCCTCTCCCCCCTCCCCCCTCCCTCTCTTCCTCCTCTCCTTCCCCCCCCTCTGTCTCCTCCTCCTCCCTCCCTCCCTCTTCTCTCTCTCCCTCTTCTGCTCCTCCCCTCCCTGCCTCTCCTCCTCCTCCCCTCCCTGCCTCTCCTCCTCCCCTCCCTCTCCTCCTCGTCCCCTCCCTGCTCTACTCCTCCTCCTCCCCTCCCTCCTCTCCTCCTCCTCCCTTCCCTCCCTCTCCCCATCCCTCTCCTCCTCGTCTCCCTCCCTCTGCACCTCCCCTCCCTCTCTCTCTCTCCTCCTTCCCTCCCTCTCCTCCTCCTCTCCCTCTCCTCCTCCTCCTTCCTCCCCCCTGTCCTCCTCCACCGCGCTCTCCCTCCTCTCCTCCTCCTCCTCCCTCCCCCTCCCTCCTCCCCTCCCCTCCTCCCCTCCTCCTCCCCTCCCTCCTCTCCTCCTCGTCTCCCTCTCCTCTCCTCCCTCTCCTCCTCCTCTCCCTTCATCTCCTCTCCCTCATCTCCTTCTCCACTCCCTCCCTCTCCACCTCCCCTCCCTCCTCTCCTCCTCCCCCTCCCCTCCCTCCCCTCCTCCTCCCCTCCCTCCCTCCCTCCCTCCCTCTCCTCCTCCCCTCCCTCCCTTACCTCCCCTTCCTTCCTCACCTCCCCTCCCTCCCTCTCCTCCACCCTGTCCTCCTCCACGCTGTCCTCCCTCCTCCACCCTGTCCTCCCTCCTCCACAAGTTATGGTTGTGTTAATCTGAATTAATGCAGCATTCTGCAGGTTTTACTATTCTCCTGGGATTGCAGAGTAGAGTTTCATTTGACATAATTGACAGATCAGGTAATATGACTGGGGACATCTATTTTTCAAAGAGCATTCCAAGTTTAGTTTTCAGAAGCTGCTTAAAGCTGAGAGAGACATCCCTCAGTGTTTTTCCTCCTCTCTGGAGTTGAATATTCTGTTGTTTACATGGCTGATTTTGGATGCTGCCAGAGACTAACTTTCCCTCTCTGAGGTTCTGGTGTTGGAGGAAATATCTTTCTCAGGAAACTACTGTCGGTTTCACTGTCCATAAGTGCTTAAAAGCTGGAAATCTGGCATCATTTAAGCATACTTGTTTTTGTGCAAACTATTGCTGAAGAAGGGTGTATGTCTGTGGGATATCATTTTCCACTAGAACAAGAGATAGCTAGATGTTATGAATTACACTGGGTCATGTTTAAGAGTTGTAATTGGTGAAAGTTCTACTAATTCTTCTTGTCGTATTCTAATTGTGTCCTTAAATACACTTTGTTTGATAAAAGATTCCCAGTGGGTCATATGAAGCACTAATGTCAAAATCAAATGCAAAACTTAGGGTCCAGGTTAACTTCAGAAAATACTTTGGAGTTTCTGGCCTGGTCTTAACAATATATTATGTATTCACTAAACAAACTGATGAGGCTAAGGATACCAGTCTAGTAGTAACATTAAGCTAATGAAGCCATTTTCTATTCTGTATTAACAATATATATTAATCAAATTACAATATCGCACTAGTCAGAAATAGATAACTAAATGAGTTAAATTGAGTTACAAATAATGCATCAGTAATTATGCCAGAAAGACTATAGTTTAAGCTTTTCACTGTAAGCTTGTTAAAGTCACTAATTAATTGTAATTCTCTGTGTTTAAGAAAAGAATGTATAGTTCAGATATGATGTGCTAGCAATGGGATCTTTGGACAAGCCTTGAAACTCCACCAGGATCTTAGAAGCACCTTGCTTTTTAATGAAACATTAATTCAAACTATGGAGAGTGAATTATACAAGACCAGATAGAGATAAACAATTCTACTGTACACTTTCCCTCAGTTAATAAATACATGTGGGGTACTCAGTGGGAACCAATTAAATTAAATTAGCAACAACAAGAAGTAATAAACTAAGCCCAATTTTGATTCAAGCTGATGGTTACTTAGAAGTTAAAAGGAGAGATTCCGAGAGCCTTCTTTGCTGGTCAAGCACTGAGAACTCCTGAGACAATTCCAAAAGAATTACTATCAAAGAAGGAGTTTTGAGAGGGCTGTGCTTCTACAGACTGATCATCCTCATAAGGTTATAAAACTTTGCTGTTAAGTATATCTTGTTCCTTTAGTAAATTTCTTTAAAATTTATTGTCCAGAGTTTCTTGCTTTTGCCTTCCACAAACAAAAATATAAAATGCTGGAAAATCTCAGAAGGTCTGACAGCATCTGTATTGAAAGAACAGAGCCAACATTTCAAGACTGGATGATTCTTCACCAGAGCTTTTGACTTAATTGACTGAATCTTGTCTAAAATAAAGTTATTAAAAGGCAAGTTGGGGGAGGCTGAAATCAGTGAGGTTATAAATAACAAGGTAATTCTTTCCATGGATTGCCACCTTGCCATGGTGGAGAGGCTTGAATGTTCCATTGATCCTAAGAGCGATGCTATCACTAGTATTAAACTCCTGGTAGGACCACCCATGACAGTAAGGTCAGGAGGGAGACACAGTACAATCCAAAACAAGTCCTCAGTGGTGGATCAAGCAGAGGATACTCATAAGGCATCAATAGCTGTGATGGTGTATGAAGGCTGCAGGAGTAGGATGATCCTCACTCTATGAGGTTCCCTTGCCACTGGAACTGGATCTACTCTCTGTCAAGGACATCTGCAGATGTGTAATGGCATACCCATATTAAAAGATGTCCTCAACCAGGCATCTATCTGGAGGAAACCAACAACCCCACACAGACAAGCACTGTGGCAATCAGCAAGGATGATTGGGATAGGACCACGAGATCTGTAAGTTCCTAGTTTTGGACCAGTAATTTGACGTTGGAGTTTGATTTGCTCATCTCATTCTTGGACTAGGAACAGCTTTCTTCACAACTAAGCTGCCCTTTTGAGGACCCACTGTGCTCACCCTCATGAAGAAAGGCTGGAAAAGAGACCCTAAAGCGATTCATAAATGATAGAATTTCATCAATTTGGAGAGTGATGTAGTCGATTCTGAGACATGGGCTCTGAATTTTAGTAAATGAGACCACAATGGTATGAGGTGTGAGTTAGCTATGATGGATCAGGAAACATTATTTAAAGGGTTGATGGTGATAGGCAATAGCAAATATTCAAAAACTGCATGGGTAAACTGCAGCAATTGTTTATTGCTGTCTGGCGCAAAAGTGAAATGAAAAAGGTTGCCAAGTCATGGCTTATAACGGAAATTAGAAATAGCATTAGATCCAAGAAAGAGATATACAAATTGGCTTAAAAACAACAGACCTGAAGATGGAGAGCAAGTTAGAATTCAGCAAAGGAAGACCAAGAGATTGATTTGGAAGGGGAAAAAAATTTGAGTAAGAGAGTATGCTGGCGAGGGATATAAAAACTGACTGTAAAGTTTCTAAAGCGTGTAAAACTAAAGCGCTTGGCATTGGGGATTGAGATGGATCGAAAGCTGGTTGGTAGACAGAAAACAAAGAGTAAGAATAAATGGGTCATTTTCCAAATGGCAGGTAATGCAGGGATTGATGCTAGAATCCCAGTTATACTAATGATTGAGATGAGAGGAAATGTAATATCTCCAAATTTGCAGTTGACACAAAGCTAGGTGGGAGGGTGAGCCTTGAGGAGGATGCAGAGATCTGTCAGTATGATTTGGTCAAGCTGAGTGAGTGGGAAAATGCACGGCAGATGCAGAATAACGTGAATAAATGAGATGTTATGCACTTTGGTAGCAAAAGCAGAAAGGCAGACTTGAATAAGAGAGGGGAATAAACGACAAGACCTGGGTATCCTTGTGCACCAGTCACTGAAGGTAAGCAAGCCAGTGCAGCAGGATGTAAAGAAGGCAAATGGTATTTTGGCCTTCACAGTGAGAAAATTCAAGTACAGGAGCAGGGATGTCTTGCTGCAATTACATACGACCTTGGTCAGGCCATATCTAGAAAACTGTGTGCAGTATTGGTCTCCTTATCTGCAAATGTATGCTCTTGCAATAGAGGGAGAGTGGAGAAGGTTTATCAGACAGAATCCTGGGATGGCAGGACTGATGCATGAAGCTGGAGTTCAGAAGAATGACGACAGATCTGACAGAAACCTGTAAAATTCTAAAACGGTTCAGGGTAAACATATTCCTCTTAGAGTGAAAGGCAAGGCTGGCAGAAGTTGAGAACCTGGATGACTCGGGATATTGAGGCCCCGTCAAGAAGAAGAAAGAGGCACATGACATGCATAGGCAGCTGGGATCAAATGAATCTCTTGAAGAGTATATGGGTGTAGGAATGGAGTTAAGAGAGAAATCAGGAGGACAAAAAAGGACACAAAATTGTTTTGGCAGATAAGGCAAAGGAGAATCCAAAGAGCTTCTACAAATACATAAAAGGCACAAGAGTAACAAGGGCCTCTTAAGGATCAACAAGATCATCTATTTGCAGTTCCAAAAGAGGTGGATGAAATCTTAAATGAATATTTCTCATCAGTATTTACTATTGAGAAAAGCATGGATGTTAGAACATAGAACATAGAACATTACGGCGCAGTACAGACCCTTCGGCCCTCGATGTTGCGCCGGCCAGTGGACCCTCTAACCTAAACTATTCCAATATCATTCACATGCCTATCCACCGAACATTTGAATGCCCCCAAAGTAGGCGAGTCCACAACTGCTGCAGGCAGGGCATTCCACGCTCTCACCTCCCTCTGTGTAAAGAACCTGCCTCTGACATCCATCCTATAACTACCACCTCTTAATTTAAAGTTATGTCCCCTCGTGTTGGTCATCACCATCCGAGGAAAAAGGCTCTCACTATCCACCCTATCCAATCCCTTGATCATCTTATACGCCTCAATTAGGTCACCGCGTAACCTTCTTCTCTCTAATGAAAATAACCTCAGGTCCCTCAGCCTTTCCTCATAAGGCCTTCCCACCATACCAGGCAACATCCTGGTAAACCTCCTCTGCACCCTTTCCAATGCTTCCACATCTTTCTTATAATGCGGCGACCAGAACTGTACGCAATACTCCAAGTGCGGCCGCACCAGAGTTTTGTACAGTTGTAACATAACCTCACGGCTCCTAAATTCAATCCCTCTACCAATAAAAGCTAACACACCGTACGCCTTCTTAACAACTTTATCAACCTGGGTGCCAACTTTCAAAGAGCTATGAACTTGTACCCCAAGATCCCTCTGCTCGACAACGCTATTAAGGGTCCTTCCATTAACCCTTAGGGAACTTGGGGAAATAAATAGTGGTGTCTTGAGGAGTGTACATATTACAGAGTAGGAATTGCTGGAAGTCTTAAAGCACATCAAAGTAGATAAATCCCCAGGACCTGATCAAGTATATTCCACGACATTGTGGAAAGCAAGGAAGGAAACTGTGGGTCTGGCACAAAAGTAAAATGGAAAAGGTGGCCAAACCACGGCTTACAACAGAAATTAGAGAAAGCATTAGATTCAAGAAAGAGACGTACAAATTGGCCTTAAAAAAACAGACCTGAGGATGGACAGCCATTTAGAATTCAGCAAAGGAAGGCCAATAAATTGATTCGGAAAGAGAAAAAAATAGAGTATGAGCTAACAAGGAATATAAAAACTGATTGTAAATTTTCTATAGCACGTGAAACTAAAGTGCATGGCATTGGGGATAGTATATTGAGATGGTTTGAAAGTTGGTTGGTAGACAGAAAATAAATAGATAGTCATGGGTGAGGTGCCTGAAGAGTGAAGAGCGGTAAATGTTGTGCTTTTGTTTGAAAAGGGCTGCAGGGAAAAGCCTGTGAACCACAGGCCACTGAGCCTCACATCTGGGATGGTGGGAAATTGTTGGAAGGTATTTTGAGACAGGATCTACAGGCATTTCGAGATGCAAGGACTAATTAGGGACAGTCAGCATGACTTTGTCAGTGGAAAATCATGTGTCACAAATTTAATTGAGTTTTTGAAGGGGTAATCAAGAAGGTAGATGAGAGCAATTGTCTACATGGACTTTAGCTTTGATAAGGTACCGCATGGTAGGCTGTTGCATAAAGTTAAATCTCACTGAATCCAGGCAAGATATCTAAATAGATACAAAATTGGATTCTCGACGGAAGAGGGTGTTTGTAGAAAGTGGTTTTTCAAACTGGAGGCTTGTGACCAGCAGTGTGCCCCAGGGATCAGTGCTGGGCCACTGTTACTTGTCATTTACATTAATGATTTGGATGAGAATTTAGGAGGCAATGTTAGCAAGTTTGCAGATGACACCAAGATTGGTGGCACAGTGGACAGTGAAAGTTATCTCTAATTCCAATAGGATCTTCATCAATTGGGCCAGTGGACTGATGAATGGCTGATGGAGTTTAATCTAGACAAATATGAGGTGATACATTTTGGTAGACTGAACCAGGGCTGGACTTACTCAGTTAATGTAGAGCATTGTAGACAGTTATAGAACAAAGAGATCTAGGGATACATGTTCATAGCTCCTTGAAAATGGAGTCGCAGGTGGACAGAGTGGTGAAGAAGGCATTTGGCAGGCTTGGTTTCATCAGTCAGAACGATGAATACAGGAGATGGGATGTCTTGTTGAAGTGGTACAAGATATTGATAAGGCCACACGTAGAATACTGTGTGCAATTCTGATCACCCTATTATAGGAAGGATATTATTAAACTAGAATGAGTGCAGAAAAGATTTACTAGGATGCTACCGGGACTTGATAGATTGAGTTATAAGGACAGGCTAAATAGACTGGGACTTTTGTCTCTGGAGCGGAGGAGGCTGAGGGGTGACCTTATAGAGATCTATAAAATAATGAAGGGCATAAACAAAATAGACAGTCAATATCTTTTCCCAAAGATAGAGGTCTCTAAAACGAGAGGACATAGGTCTAAGGTGAGAGGGGAGAGATCCTATAGTGTCTAGAGGGGCAATTTCTTCACACAGAGGGGGATGACTGTCTGGAATAAGCTGTCAGAGATAATAGTAGAGGCAGGTATAATTTTATTTTTAAAAAGCATTTAGATAGTTACATGGATAGGATGGGTATAGAGGGATATGGACCAAATGCAGGCTATTGAGATTAAGGGTTTTAAAAAAAAGGCAGCATGGACAAGTTGGGCTGAAGGGCCTGTTTCCATGCTGTAAATGTCTGTGACCTCTGCGACAAGACGGAGTAGATGCAGAAAGAACGTTCCTGACGATGGGTGTTCCCTGAACCAAGAGTCGAAGGATTTGGGCTAAACCTCTTAGGACTGAGATGAGGAGAAATTTCTTCACCCAGAGAGCGGTGAACCTGTGGAATCCACTACTACTGAAAGCAGTTCAAGTCAAAACATTTTATGTTTTCAAGAAGGACTGAGGATGAAGCAGATCAAAGGATATGGGAAGAAGGTAGAATCAGTTGGATAATCAGCCATGATTATAATGAATAGTGGAGCAGGCTCAAAGGGCCAAATGGCCAACTTCTGTTCCTATTTTCTAAATTTTGGTTGGAAATACACGCCCAGAAAGCTCAGCTACCAGCAGACAGAAAATCCAAGATAAATTCAATTCTGGAACCTGGAATGTATGAATCCTCACAGATAAACAGCAAAACCAGACTGGAGAATGGTCCTTATTCTCTGTGAACTCAGACATTTCAACATTGATATTAATGCTCTGTAAGAGCAGGCAAAGGGCAGCTGAGGGAAGGTGGAAATGGTTACACCTTCTTCTAGGGAGCAGAACCCAAGTATCAGCCTAGAGCACATGAAATTGGATTGCCATCAAGAACAAACATTGTCAACCAACTTTTGGAGCTTCTTGTAGGCATCAGCGAGTACCTCATTATCCTCCATGTGCAACGTGCCAAAATCCAGCAGCCAGTTGTGAGTGCCTGTTTCCCAACCCTTGATGCTATTGATGAGTCCAAAGTTGTTCTAGTTTATGGACATTATACTCTTCAATGAGTCCATGGGAGTTCAATGCCAGGGTTGGAAAGGACTCCCACCTCTTGAAAGGAATCATTGGAAAGGAAGGAGTTGGGAATTGCAACCTCAATGGGTTCTCCTGCTCATCAAATGCGTGGAACACCAACTTGTCATTGTTAACACACTACTCCACTAAAAAAACAGGTTCAAGATTTCACAGTCAAATCTCTCGCACACAATCAATTTTATCATTATCCAATCCCAAAACCATAAAGGATGCCCTCATCAGCAAAGCGATGACCAGAGCAGACAACTCTCAACAGAGCACCAACTCATCCGCTCCTCTATGTCCATCAAACTCCACCAGAAGCATCAGAAGATGAAGAAATGGCTCAGAAAAACGATCAATGTTGAGCTACCTCAACAGCCAACAATGTCTCCCCCAAAATTTCCAAAGTGTTCACTCTAATGGAGTGGAGGAAAACTGGAAAGAAGTGAAGGCAGTCATCATCACGAGCTGTGAAGAAACCATCAGCTACAAGGTCAGGAAGCACCAAGACTGGTTCAAGAAGACAACCATGCTCTCCAAAACTTCACCAATCAGCAAAGGTGGAGGTAGAATGAAGAACTGTGAAAATCAATAACAAATGGTGGACTGAGAAAGGAGCTGCAACTCCTCACCAACAGGCTCAACACCCGAGGCTTCTTCAGTGCCACCAATGCAATATATGAACACAACACCCTAGGCCTCAAATCTGTGTGGAGTAAGGACAGAACTATCTTGAGAGACAGAGAAAACATCAGCCTTCAATGGAGAGAACGCTTCAAAAACCTCCTAAACTATGATAGAATCATAGATGAGGTCATGTTTGAGGAAATCCCCCAACTTCCCATCAAAGATGTTCTTGGACTCCCAGCAATCATGGACAAAGTCAAAGTTATTCACCATTAAACACATGAAGAGTAGAAAAGCCGCAAGAGTGGAAAGGATTCCAGCAGAGATTTTCAAACTTGGAGAAGAAGAGATCATCCGCTATTTCTATCAGCTGAAAATCTAGGACAGAGAAGAAATTCCAGCTGACTTCAGGGATGCCGTAATCGCCCCCATCTTCAAGAAGGAGAAGCAGTGGACTGTGGGAACTACCGAGAAATCTCCCTACTCTCCATCGCCAGAGGATCATCATCTGAATCCTCACTTGCTGCCTTCTCCAAGTCTCTGAAATAATTCTTCTGGAAAACCAGTGTGGCTTCCAATTAAACTGTGGAATGGCAGACATAATTTTCACTGCTCAACAAGTTTCAGAAAAATGGCAGGAACAACGTCAACCAGTTGATATGGCCTTCATCAATCTGACCAAAGTTTTTGACCAGTTTGTCGGTAATTGTGATGGAAGACCCTGTCAAAGGCCAGTTGGCCACAGTAATTCATCAACATCTTCCTCACTGACTGAAATCAGTCAAAAACTTTCAAGGCCAAAACTAGACTATACTAGGGGCATAGCTTTAAGGTGCGAGAGGCAAGGTTTAAAGCAGAGGTACGAGGCAGATTTTTGTTTTACACACAGAGAGCAGTGGTTGCCTGGAATTTGTTGCCGGGGGAGATAGCGGAAATAGATACGGCAGTGACTTTTAAGGGGCATCTTGATAAGTACATGAATAGAATGGGAATAGAGGGAAATGGTCCCTGGAAAGCTAGGGGGTTTTAGTTAAGTCGGACAGCATGGTTGGCGCAGGCTTGGAGAATCAAAGGGCCTGTTCCTGTGCTGTAATTTTCTTTGTTATTTGTTCCAGACACAACCAGGGATGTATCATCACCCCCATCCTTCACGTTATCAACAACATGTTTCCCGGTAGAGTGGTCAGTGTCTATAGGATGAATAGTAAACTTTTCAAACTCATAGTTGAAATCCAAGAAGAAAACAACACTAACATTGATCGTGGAATTTCAGTATGTGGATGACATTGTATTTTCTCTGCGTTCTGAGAAGAGAATCTCCAAGCCATACTTGACACTTTTTCTGAAGCATACTGAAAAATCAGTTCCAGTTCCAATTTCAAGAAAACTCAAGTCCTTTACCACACTCTGCTCCTCTTCCCCCCAACACATCCTCCCCCCTCCCTCCATCAAGATCAATGGGGAAAACTCTCCCAAACATGGAATATTTCCCTCTACCTGGAGATCCACCTCTTATCTGAGGCTGACACCATTGTGGATAACCAACATTGTATTCAATCCACGAGTGATGCCTTCGGACGCCTAAGAAGAGTGTTTTTATGATCCCAACATTTGTGGCACCAAACTTCTCGTGTACAAGACATTCATTCTCCCAACTCTTCTTTACGGCACAAAAACTTGGGACCATATACAGACTCCAGCTCAAGGTTCTGGACAGGTACGATCAATGCTGGCTGAGATAGATTCTCCACACCAGCTGGGACAACAGAAGTGCTAACATCAGAGTCCCTGAAGGAGCCAAGAGCATCAGCATCAAGGCCATGATCATCCAAAACCAGCCCTGTTGGGCCGGTCATGTGCTTAGGATGTCAGAATACTGACTGTCCAAGTAAATCTTCTTCTCCCAGCTCAAGGACAGCTCTCAAACCAGAGGGCAAAGAAGCACTTCAAAGACACCCTGAAGGCTTACCTCACAAAATGCAACATAGGCAACACCCTTGCACAGAACAGACCCACTTAGAGTAACATTCTGATTGATGGGACACAATCCTTTAAGGACACTGTTGATAAGAGAAAGCCTGGAAAAGAACCTAAGAAAGGGATCTCAGCAATCTATAGTCCAAGGACTGAACTCAACTCCGAGAAACACCAGCCAACTTTTTTTTCCAATTTTTTAAATTCATTTCTGGGACATGGGCATCACTGGCTGGCCAGCAGTAATTGCCCATCCTTAATTTCCCGAGGGTAGTTGAAAGTCAACTACATTGCTATGGCTCTGGAGTCACATGTAGGAAAGAACAGGTAAGGACGGCAGATTGCTTTCTTTAAGGGACATTAATGAACTAGATGGGGGGGTTTTTACAACAATCAATGGTTCATAGTCATCAGTAGCATCCATGTTGCCGCTGTACAAAACTCAGTGCGGCCGGCACGTGGAGTATTTGTGCAGTTCTGGGCGCCACTTATAAGAAAGATGTGGAGGCATTGCGAGAGGGTACAGAGGAGGTTTACTAGGTGTTGCCTTGGTATGGAGGCAGGTTCCTATGAAGAGAGGTTGAAGGAACTTTGAGGTTGTTTTCGTTAGAAAGGAGGAGGCTAGGGGGGGATCTTATGAAGCATATAAGATGATTAGGGTTTGGATAGGTGGACAGTGATAGCCTTTTCCTAGGATGGAGAAAGTAGCAGAGGGGGACACAGCTTTAAATTAAGGGGATGAGTTATAGGACGGAATAGAGGTGGTTCTTACTCAAAGAGGTATTAGGGTAGTGGAATGCCCCCTGCCTGCCAGCTGTTGTAGATTCGCCAAGTTTGGGGCGTTTAAGAGGTAGTTGATAAGTATATGGAAGAGAAGGGAATGGTTTAGTTTGGAGGGGCATTGCTTTTTATTTTGGTCGGCACAACATCGAAGGCCGAAGGGCCTGTTCTGTGCTGTATTGTTCTATGTTCTATGTTCTATGTTCTAAGAGGATTAGATGGAATTTCCTCCCAGGAAAAAGGCTCTTAAGTGTCAGTAACAATTTCATTGCTTACCTGACAGAACAGTGTGGAAAATAAGTAGTGATACAATACTGAAGTATCTTCCTTTTGCCATTGGAGAAAACTGATTGAAGCATTTCACCTGAGAAAAGAATTCCTAAATATAATTCTTTAAGAGACATAACTACAGCATTGAAATTAAACATATTAGCATAATGGGCAAATCTTCAAACCAATGGTAATGCTACATACATTGCAGATGATTGCAGAGATCATAGCATGCTTATCTTATTATGCATTTCCAGCCAAGTTTTTTCATCCTGACTGCATCAACAAACACTCTGCATGGGATTTTCCAGCTGCACTCTCTCCAGAATTGGAAAATCCCTCCTGAGGGCAATGGACCTTTGCCTGGTGTGCCCCCACCTGTCACAGGAATCATAGATGGGAAAATCACCCCCTCTGTGCACTGATCTAGGAGAAAACTGATGAAGAGGAGCAGTGGAGAGCACACACTTTTTACAACATCAACTGCTGTATTCAGGTGAGCTTTCAAAGGCTCAAATCTTTCAACTTGCTTGTCTCCCATTCCCTCTCCATTTCCCCATGCATCTTCCATTGTTTACTCCATTTCCCCACACCCTCTCCATATCCCCTCATATCTCCCAAGCACTCTCCATGCTCTATCGTTTCCCTGTCCTCCATTATAAATTATCATGTCCCCACCTGTAATGAGCCCACAGTCATCCAAGCTAATCTTTTACTTTTCACATACCTAAAGAAGCTTTTACAATCTGCCTTGATATTCCATCTCCTTCTCTGTTAGTTCATCAATTTCATGTTGACTCTCCGTAATTAACTCAAACCTCTCCAAGTGTCTATTCCCCCCACCCCTCCCCCCATCCCGGATTATTGTTTCCAAAACCTTACCCATTACTGATATTAAATTAACTGGTCTGTAGTAACCAGGACTGTCCTTATACACTTACTTGAAATCATCTGACACTTCCCTCACATCTACGGCAGATTGAAAGATTATGGGAATCCCTCCTGCAAGCTTGATCCTCATCCTGCTAGGAGACTGCTATTTTTAACTGGCATGTTACCCATTTGAAATAACATTGACAATGTTCCATAGAAAAATCTCAGTGTTGTCATTCCTTATATATGTCTTGTCTATGTCTTCAGAAAGCTTATCAATATTTTTCTAAATATTTTTGTTGAAAAGTCATGCAATTTATAAACTTACCATTGACAGAAAAATACGTCCAGGAAATAGATCCAGAAGTATTATAGTGAATAAAGATGAAAAATCATCATTGTATTAAGCTGCAGGAAAAAGCCAAAGTACAGGGTTATATTTGCAAAAGTTAAAAAACAAGTCACAAAATATTATCTTGTCCTCTGTCGAATATTGGTGCCAACTTATTTGGAGCACAGTGCAGTCTGCTAACCTCTGTAAGTAGGTCTGGTTGGTTAGATTTTTAGAACATAGAACACTACAGCACAAACAGGCCCTTCGGCCCACAAGTTGTGCCGAACACATCAAAACCTACCCAGCCATAGACCTATCTATAACCCCCAATCCCATTGGATCCCATATACTCATCCAGAAGTCTTTTTAAAGACCCCAGCGAGTTCGCCTCGACCACCACCGACGGCAGCCGATTCCATTCACTCACCACCCTCTGAGTGAAAAACTTTCCCCTAGCATCCCCTCTGTACTTGCTTCCCTGCACCTTAAATCTGTGCCCTCTTGTTGCGACCATTTTAGCCCTGGGAAATAGTCTCTGAGAGTCCACCCTATCTATTCCTCTCAACATCTTGTAAACATCTATCAGGTCGCCTCTCAACCTTCGTCTCTCCAGGGAGAAGAGTCCCAGCTCCCTCAACCTGTCTTCATAAGGCATGCCTCCCAATCCAGGCAACATCCTTGTAAATCTCCTCTGCACCCTTTCAATAGCTTCCACGTCCTTCCTGTAGTGAGGCGACCAGAACTGCGCACGGTACTCCAAGTGTGGTCTGACAAGGGTCCTATAAAGCTGCAGCATTACCTCGTGACTCCTGAACTCAATCCCTTGATGAATGAAGGCCAGTACACCGTAAGCTTTCTTAACCACATCCATTAGCTTGACCATTTTTTAGCTATTTTCATATTGTGATGATACTGTGCCTTTAAGAAATGTATTTTGATCATCCTCTGCAGGATGTTTTTGCAGTTTCTGGGATTTTGTCAGCACCATGTTCTCTGTAGCCGACATCCTTCATTGTTATTGAAGCAGTATAAGTGACATTATGGTTGTGTTAATCTGAATTAATGCAGCATTCTGCAGGTTTTACTATTCTCCTGGGATTGCAGAATAGAGTTTCATTTGACATAATTGACAGATCAGGTAATATGACTGGGGACATCTATTTTTCAAACAGCATTCCAAGTTTAGTTTTCAGAAGCTGCTTAAAGCTGAGAGAGACATCCCTCAGTGTTTTTCCTCCTCTCTGGAGTTGAATATTCTGTTGTTTACATGGCTGTTTTTGGATGCTGCCAGAGACTAACTTTCCCTCTCTGAGGTTCTGGTGTTGGAGGAAATACCTTTCTCAGGAAACTACTGTCGGTTTCACTGTCCATAAGTGCTTAAAAGCTGGAAATCTGGCATCATTTAAGCATACTTGTTTTTGTGCAAACTATTGCTGAAGAAGGGTGTATGTCTGTGGGATATCATTTTCCACTAGAACAAGAGATAGCTAGATGTTATGAATTACACTGGGTCATGTTTAAGAGTTGTAATTGGTGGAAGTTCTACTAATTCTTTTTGTCATATTCTAATTGTGTCCTTAAATACACTTTGTTTGATAAAAGCTTCCCAGTGGGTCATATGAAGCACTAATGCCAAAATCAAATGCAAAACTTAGGGTCTAGGTTAACTTCAGAAAATACTTTGGAGTTTCTGGCCTGGTCTTAACAATATATTATGTATTCACTAAACAAACTGACGAAGCTAAGGATGCCAGTTTAGTAGTAACATTAAGCTAATGAAGCCATTTTCTATTCTGTATTAACAATATATATTAATCAAATTACAATATCGCACTAGTCAGAAATAGATAACTAAATGAGTTAAATTGAGTTACAAATAATGCATCAGTAATTATGCCAGAAAGACTATAGTTTAAGCTTTTCACTGTAAGCTTGTTAAAGTCACTAATTAATTGTAAGTCTCTGTGTTTAAGAAAAGAATGTATAGTTCAGATATGATGTGCTAGCAATGGGATCTTTGGACAAGCCTTGAAACTCCACCAGGATCTTAGAAGCACCTTGCTTTTTAGTGAAACATTAATTCAAACTATGGATAGTGAATTGTACAAGGCCAGATAGAGATAAACAATTCTACTGTACACTTTCCCTCAGTTAATAAATACATGTGGGGTATTTAGTGGGAACCAATTAAATTAAATTAGCAACAACAAGAAGTAATAAACCAAGCCCAATTTTGATTCAAGCTGATGGTTAATTAGAAGTTAAAAGGAGAGATTCCGAGAGCCTTCTTTGCTGGTCAAGCACTGGGAACTCCTGAGACAATTCCAAAAGAATTACTATCAAAGAAAGAGTTTTGAGAGTGCTGTGCTTCTACAGACTGATCATCCTCATAAGGTTATAAAACTTTGCTGTTAAGTATACCTTGTTCCTTTAGTAAATTTCTTTAAAATTTATTGTCCAGAGTTTCTTGCTTTTGCCTTCCACAAACAAAAATATAAAATGCTGGAAAATCTCAGAAGGTCTGACAGCATCTGTATTGAAAGAATAGAGCCAACATTTCAAGACTGGATGACTCTTCACCAGATCTTTTGACTTAATTGACTGAATCTTGTCTAAAATAAAGTTATTAAAAGGCAAGTTGGGGAGGCTGAAATCAGTGAGGTTATAAATAACAAGGTAATTCTTTCCATGAATTGCCACCTTGCCATGGTGGAGAGGCTTGAATGTTCCATTGATCCTAAGAGTGATGCTATCACTAGTATTAAACTCCTGGTAGGACCACCCATGTCAGTAAGGTCAGAAGGGAGACACAGTACAATCCAAAACAAGTCCTCAATGGTGGACCAGGCAGAGGATAGTCATAAGGCATCAATAGCTGTGATGGTGTATGAAGGCTGCAGAAGTAGGATGATCCTCACTCTATGAGGTTCCCTTGCCACTGGAACTGGATCTACCCTCTGTCAAGGACCATGTATCTGCAGATGTGTAATGGCATATCCATGTTAAAAGATGTCCTCCACCAGGCATCTATCTGGAGGAAACCAACAACCCCACACAGACAAGCACTGTGGCAATCAGCAAGGATGATTGGGATAGGACCACGAGATCTGTAAGTTCCTAGTTTTGGACCAGTAAGTTGGCGTTGGAGTTTGATTTGCTCATCTCATTCTTGGACTAGGAACAGCTTTCTTCACAACTAAGCTGCCCTTTTGAGGACCCACTGTGCTCACCCTCATGAAGAAAGGCTGGAAAAGAGACCCTAAAGCGATTCATAAATGATAGAATTTCATCAATTTGGAGAGTGATGTAGTCGATTCTGAGACATGGGCTCTGAATTTTAGTAAATGAGACCACAATGGTATGAGGTGTGAGTTAGCTATGATGGATCAGGAAACATTATTTAAAGTGTTGATGGTGATAGGCAATAGCAAATATTCAAAAACTGCATGGGTAATCTGCAGCAATTGTTTATTGCTGTCTGGCGCAAAAGTGAAATGAAAAAGGTTGCCAAATCATGGCTTATAACGCAAATTAGAAATAGCATTAGATCCAAGAAAGAGTTATACAAATTTTCTTAAAAAAGATGGAAGAGCCATTTAGAGTTCAGCAAAGGAAGACCAAGAGATTGATTTGGAAGGGGAAAAACATTTGAGTAAGAGAGTATGTTGGTGAGGGATATAAAAACCTGACTGTAAAGTTTCTAAAGCATGAAAACTAAAGTGCTTGGCATTGCGGATTGAGATGGATCGAAAGCTGGTTGGTAGACAGAAAACAAAGAGTAAGAATAAATGGGTCATTTTCCAAATGGCAGGTAATGCAGGGATTGATGCTAGAATCTCAGCTATACTAATGATTGAGATGAGAGCATTAAATGTAATATCTCCAAATTTGCAGTTGACACAAAGCTAGGTGGGAGGGTGAGCCTTGAGGAGGATGCAGAGATCTGTCAGTATGATTTGGTCAAGCTGAGTGAGTGGGAAAATGCATGGCAGATGCAGAATAACGTGAATAAATGTGAGGTTATCCACTTTGGTAGCAAAAGCAGAAAGGCAGACTAAATGGCTTAAGAGAGGGGAATAAACGACAAGACCTGGGTATCCTTGTGCACCAGTCACTGAAGGTAAGCAAGCCAGTGCAGCAGGATGTAAAGAAGGCAAATGGTATTTTGGTCTTCACAGTGAGAAAATTCAAGTACAGGAGCAGGGATGTCTTGCTGCAATTACCTACGACCTTGGTCAGGCCACACCTAGAAAAACGTGTGGAGTGTTGGTCTCCTTATCTGCAAATGTATGCTCTTGCTATAGAGGGAGAGTGGAGAAGGTTTATCAGACAGAATCCTGGGATGGCTGGACTAACTCATGACGCTGGAGTTCAGAAGAATGATGACAGATCTGAAGAAACCTATAAAATTCTAAAACGGTTCAGGGTAAACATATTCCTCTTAGAGTGAAAGGCAAGGCTGACAGAAGTCGAGAACCCTGGTGAAGAAAACATTTGGCACGCTTGGTTTCATTGGTCAGAACAATGAATAGAGGAGTTGGGATGTCTTGTTGAAGTGTACAAGATATTGATAAGGCCACACTTAGAATACTGTGTGGAATTCTGATCACCCTATTATAGGAAGGATATTATTAAACTGGAAAGAGTGCAGAAAAGATTTACGAGGATGCTACCAGGACTTGATAGATTGAGTTATAAGGACAAGCTAAATAGACTGGGACTTTTGTCTCTGGAGCGTAGGAGGCTGAGGGGTGACCTTATAGAGATCTATAAAATAATGAAGGGCATAAACAAAATAGACAGTCAATATCTTTTCCGAAATGTAGAGGTCTCTAAAACTAGAGGACATAGGTCTAAGGTGAGAGGCGAGAGATCCTATAGTGTCTAGAGGGGCAATTTCTTCACACAGAGAGTGATGACTGTCTGGAATAAGCTGTCAGAGATAATAGTAGAGGCAGGTATAATTTTGTTTTTTAAAAAGCATTTAGATAGTTACATGGATAGGATGGGTATAGAGGGATATGGACCAAATGCAGTCTATTGAGATTAAGGGTTTTAAAAAAAAGGGCAGCATGGACAAGTTGGGCTGAAGGGCCTGTTTCCATGCTGTAAATGTCTGTGACCTCTGTGACTAGACGGAGTAGATGCAGGAAGAACGTTCCTGACGATGAACCAAGAGTCGAAGGATTTGGGCTAAACCTCTTAGGACTGAGATGAGGAGAAATTTCTTCACCCAGAGAGCGGTGAGCCTGTGGAATCCACTACTACTGAAAGCAGTTCAAGTCAAAACATTTTATGTTTTCAAGAAGGACTGAGGATGAAGCAGATCAAAGGATATGGGAAGAAGGTAGAATCAGTTGGATAATCAGCCATGATTATAATCAATAGTGGAGCAGGCTCAAAGGGCCAAATGGCCTACTTGTATTCTTATTTTCTATATTTTGGCTGGAAATACACACCCAGAAAGCTCAGCTACCAGCAGCCAGAAAATCCAAGTTAAATTCAATTCTGGAACCTGGAATGTATGAATCCTCACAGATAAACAGCAAAACCAGACTGGAGAATGGTCCTTATTCTCTGTGAACTCAGACATTTCAACATTGATATTAATGCTCTGTAACAGCAGGCAAAGGGCAGCTGAGGGAAGATGGAAATGGTTACACCTTCTTCTAGGGAGCAGAACCCAAGTATCAGCCTAGAGCACATGAAATTGGATTGCCATCAAGAACAAACAGTGTCAACCAACTTTTGGAGCTTCTTGTAGGCATCAACAAGTACCTCATTATCCTCCATGTGCAACGTGCCAAAAACCAGCAGCCAGTTGTGAGTGCCTGTTTCCCAACCCTTGATGCTATTGATGAGTCCAAAGTTGTTCTAGTTTATGGACATTATACTCTTCAATGAGTCCATGGGAGTTCAATGCCAGGGTTGGAAAGGACTCCCACCTCTTGAAAGGAATCATTGGAAAGGAAGGAGTTGGGAATTGCAACCCCAATGGGTTCTCCTGCTCATCAAATGCGTGGAACACCAACTTGTCATTGTTAACACACTACTCCACTAAAAAAACAGGTTCAAGATTTCACAGTCCAATCTCTGGCACACGATTAATTTTATCATTATCCAATCCCAAAACCAAAAAGGATGCTCTCATCAGCAAAGCGATGACCAGAGCAGACAACTCTCAACAGAGCACCAACTCATCTGCTCCTCTATATTCATCAAACTCCACCAGAAGCATCAGAAGATGAAGAAACGGCTCAGAAAAACAATCAATGTTGAGCTACCTCAACAGCCAACAATGTCTCCCCCAAAATTTCCAAAGTGTTCACTCTAATGGAGTGGAGGAAAACTGGAAAGAAGTGAAGGCAGTCATCATCACGAGCTGTGAAGAAACCATCAGCTACAAGGTCAGGAAGCACCAAGACTGGTTCAAGAAGACAACCATGCTCTCCAAAACTTCACCAATCAACAAAGGTGGAGGTAGAATGAAGAACTGTGAAAATCAATAACAAATGGTGGACTGAGAAAGGAGCTGCAACTCCTCACCAACAAGCTCAACACCCGAGGCTTCTTCAGTGCCACCAATGCAATATATGAACACAACACCCTAGATCTCAAATCTGTGTGGAGTAAGGACAGAAATATCTTGAGAGACAGAGAAAACATCAGCCTTCAACGTAGAGAATGCTTCAAAAACCTCCTAAACTATGATAGAATCATAGATGAGGTCATGTTTGAGGAAATCCCCCAACTTCCCATCAAAGATGTTCTTGGACTCCCAGCAATCATGGACAAAGTCAAAGCTGTTCACCATTAAACACATGAAGAGTAGAAAAGCCGCAAGAGTGGAAAGGATTCCAGCAGAGATTTTCAAACTTGGAGAAGAAGAGATCACCCGTCATCTCTATCAGCTGAAAATCTGGGACAGAGAAGAAATTCCAGTTGACTTCAGGGATGCCGTAATCACCCCCATCTTCAAGAAGGAGAAGCAGTGGACTGTGGGAACTACCGAGAAATCTCCCTACTCTCCATCGCCAGAAGATCATCATCTGAATCCTCACTTGCTGCCTTCTCCAAGTCTCTGAAATAATCCTTCTGGAAAACCAGTGTGGCTTCCAATTAAACTGTGGAACGGCAGACATAATTTTCACTGCTCAACAAGTTTCAGAAAAATGGCAGGAACAACGTCAACCAGTTGATATGGCCTTCATCAATCTGACCAAAGTTTTTGACTAGTTTGTCGGTAATTGTGATGGAAGACCCTGTCAAAGGCCAGTTGGCCACAGTAATTCATCAACATCTTCCTCACTGACTGAAATCAGTCAAAACCTTTCAAGGCCAAAACTAGACTATACTAGGGGGCATAGCTTTAAGGTGCGATAGGCAAGGTTTAAAGCAGAGGTACGAGGCAGATTTTTGTTTTACACAGAGAGCAGTGGTTGCCTGGAATTTGTTGCCGGTGGAGGTAGCGGAAATAGATACGGTAGTGACTTTTAAGGGGCATCTTGATAAGTACATGAATACGATGGGAATAGAGAGAAATAGTCCCTGGAAAGGTAGGGGGTTTTAGTTAAGTCGGAGAGCATGGTCGGTGCAGGCTTGGAGAATCAAAGGGCCTGTTCCTGTGCTGTAATTTTCTTTGTTATTTGTTCTAGACACAACCAGGGATGTATCATCACCCCCATCCTTCACGTTATCAAAAACATGTTTCCCGGTAGAGTGGTCAGTGTCTATAGGATGAATAGTAAACTTTTCAAACTCATAGTTGAAATCCAAGAAGAAAACAACACTAACATTGATCGTGGAATTTCAGTATGTGGATGACATTGTATTTTCTGTGCGTTCTGAGAAGAGAATCTCCAAGCCATGCTTGACACTTTTTCTGAAGCATACTGAAAAATCAGTTCCAGTTCCAATTTCAAGAAAACTCAAGTCCTTTACCACACTCTGCTCCTCTTCCCCCCAACACATCCTCCCCCCCCCAACACATCCTCCCCCCTCCCTCCATCAAGATCAATGGGGAAAACACTCCCAAACATGGAATATTTCCCTCCACCTGGAGATCCACCTCTTACCTGAGGCTGACACCATTGTGGAGAACTAACATTGTATTCAATCCACGAGTGATGCCTTTGGACACCTAAGAAGAGTGTTTTTATGATCCCAACATTTGTGGCACCAAGATTCTCGTGTACAAGACATTCATGCTCCCAACTCTTCTTTACGGCACAAAAACTTGGGACCATATATACACTCCAGCTCAAGGTTCTGGACAGGTACGATCAATGCTGGCTGAGATAGATTCTCCACATCCGCTGGGACAACAGAAGTGCTAACATCACAGTCCCTGAAGGAGCCAACAGCATCAGCATCAAGGTCATGATCATCCAAAACCAGCCCTGTTGGGCCGGTCATGTGCTTAGGATGTCAGAATACTGACTGTCCAAGTAAATCTTCTTCTCCCAGCTCAAGGACAGCTCTCAAACCAGAGGGCAAAGAAGCACTTCAAAGACACGCTGAAGGCTTACCTCACAAAATGCAACATAGGCAACACCCTTGCACAGAACAGACCCACTTAGAGTAACATTCTGACTAAAGGATTGTGTCCCATCAAGGACACTGTTGATAAGAGAAAGCCTGGAAAAGAACCTAAGAAAGGGATCTCAGCAATCTATAGTCCAAGGACTGAACTCAACTCCGAGAAACACCAGCCAAGTTTTTTTTCCATTTTTTTAAATTCACTTCTGGGACATGGGCATCACTGGCTGGCCAGCAGTAATTGCCCATCCTTAATTTCCCGAGGGTAGTTGAAAGTCAACCACATTGCTATGGCTCTGGAGTCACATGTAGGAAAGAACGGCAGACTGCTTTCTTTAAGGGACATGAATGAACTAGATGGGTTTTTACAACAATCAATGGTTCATAGTCATCAGTAGATTCTTAATTCCGGATATATGTGCCAAGTATGCAGTCAAAGATAGAACGTTACAGCACAGAACAGGCCCTTCGGCCTTCGATGTTGTGCCGACCAAAATAAAAAGCAATGCCCCTCCAAACTAAACCATTCCCTTCTCTTCCATATACTTATCAATTAACCTCTTAAACGCCACCAAACTTGGCGCATCTACAACAGCTGCAGGCAGGGCATTCCACTCCCTAATCACTCTTTGAGTAAAGAACCTACCTCTGATATCCGTCCTATAACTCATACCCCTTAATTTAAAGCTGTGTCCCCTCGTGCTAGCTTTCTCCATCCTAGGAAAAAGGCTATCACTGTCCACCCTATCTAAACCTCTAATCATCTTATATGTTTCGATTAGGTCCCCTCTTAGCCGCCTCCTTTCTAACGAAAACAACCTCAAATCCCTCAGCCTCTCTTCATAAGACCTGCCCTCCATACCAGGCAACATCCTGGTAAACCTCCTCTGTACCCTCTCCAATGCCTCCACATCTTTCTTATAATGTGGGGACCAGAACTGCACACAATACTCCAAGTGCGGCCGCACTAGAGTTTTGTACAGTTGCAACATGATGCTGCGGCTCCTAAATTCAATCCCCCTACCAATAAAAGCTAAGACTCCATATGCCTTCTTAACAACTTTATCCACTTGACTGCCTACTTTCAGGGATCTATTGACACATACACCAAGATCCTTCTGTTCCTCAACACTATTAAGAGCCCTACCATTAGCCCTATACTCTACACATTTATTGTTCCTGCCAAAGTGCATTACCTCACACTTTTCCACATTAAACTCCATTTGCCACCTCTCGGCCCAGCTCTGCAACTTGTCCAAGTCACTCTGTAAACTAAAACACCCCTCTTCACTATCTACCACACCACCAACTTTAGTATCATCTGCAAATTTACTGATCCATCCCTCAATACCCTCATCCAGATCATTTATAAAAATTACAAACAGCAGGGGCCCCAAAACAGACCCGAGGCACATCAGATGTGACTCGAGAATCTGGCTCATTAGCCACGCAAAGACCAGAGTATCCCTAAGTCCTCAGTTTGGATATTTTGTGAAGCTTTTGATATTTTCTGGATACTTTGTACAAAACAGTTGAGTCAGAGATTAAATGCTTTGCTTATACCAAACTAAAGATAAAAGTTAAATACTTTCTGTGCAACCAAGACTTGAATACTTTACATGAAACAAAGTTTGATGTTTGGGTTACTAACTTTTGTAGTAGAGTTTGATACTTTTCTAATAACTTGGTTAAGTACAATAAAGGGGATTTGTTGTACAAAAATTCGAATCTGAGTGTCTTTGTCCATGGCATTAATTGACCCGAGTTCAAGGGCAACAGACTAATAATCTAAAGAATGTAACTCAAATCTTACCATGGCAGTTTGAGAACTTGAATTTGGTTTTGTTAAAAACATGGTAATAAAAAGCTGGTATAAGCTCTGGAATACCTCCCCAAAAACTCTCCATCTTGTTTTCCACCTTTAAGACACTCTATTAACCAAAGTTTAGATCATCTGTCTTCATGCGGCTCAGTGTGATTCTTGGTTTTATAATGTTCCTCTGGAGCACCTTAGAATGCTGTATATATTAAAAGTGTAATATAAATATTATTACACAATTTAGAGCAGAAGCAGGCAATTGAATCCCTCAAGCTTACTTCAACATTCTATAAAATCATGGCTGATCAGACAGTGTCCTCAACCCCATTTTCCTATCTACCTCCATAACTCTTCATTCCTTTGTCAATCAAAAATCTAACAGTCTTGAATATTTTCAATGTCCCAGCCTCCACTGCTCTGGAGAAGGGAATTCCACAAATTAATGACCCTCTGAGAGAAACAAATGTTCCCCATCTCAGTCTTTGATGAAAGCCTTAATTTTTAAGCAGGGTGCCCGAGTTCTAGACTTTGCCACAGGGAAATATCCACTCAGCATCCACTTTGACAAACCTACTGAGATTCTTACTTGTTTCAATATCACCTCTTATTCTTCTAAACTCCAATGGATTCAGGCCCAACCTTCTCAACATTTCTTCATAAACTAATCCCTTTATTCCAAGAATTGGTCAAGTCAACCTTCTTGAAATTGCTGCTAGTGGAATTATTTTAGTTGTTGTGAGAAATTGAGTGAGATGGCAAGATGAAAAAAAGATACAACTAGTTCTGTAAAATGTACTTTTCCTTGTATGTAAACTGGACTGTACCAGTGTATATGTTCTCCACAAGCCTCATCCCACACTACTTACACATTGCACCCAAAAAATATCCCCAAATTTCTCTCTCTTTCAAGTACTTATTTAGCTTTCCCTTTTATACATCCATACTATTCACCTCTACAGCTTCATAGAGAGCCATTTGGTCCATTTTGTCCATGCCAACCCAAAGACATCCAGATGCCCTTTCTAATCCATAGCCCTGCAACTTATAGCACTTAAGGTGCAGATTCAAATACTTTTTAAATGAGTTATTGCCTCTGCCTCCACCACTAATTCAGGCAGTGAATTCCAAACACCCACTACCTTCTGTGTAAAAAAAGTTTTCATGTCCCTGATAATGGCACCACTTAGCTTGAACCCTGTTTTTTTTTAACTCTGAAAAGAGAAACAGGTTCCTCCTGTCTACTCTCTCCCTACTCCTTACAATTTTGTATACCTCAGCAATGTCACCCCTCAGCCTTCTATGTTCCAAGGAAAACACCTCATTTGAGATGTGGTAGTCCTCAAGTTAAATCACCACTCGCCAATGCTGTCTCTCACAGAAGAGAGCAGCTTATAGTTATCTGGGACTATGGTTACATTATCTTTTTATTTATTCACAACATGACTAAGTAATTTGATTTATCAGCTTGTAAATACTCCCAATATATCTGGTGGTGGGCAGTACAAGCAGGCAAGTTTTCTAGTCATATGAAAACTGTTATAAGGCTTTAGAGCTAGTAATTCATTCACTAAAATGCTTTTACCTAAAAACTCTGACAGCAGTACACAGAATGCTATCAGTTTGTCTCCAGAAGGTGTCAGAGGAACTCCCAGTTAATACAAGGCAAAGACACCATGACTGACCCATTAATTGGATCCTTAACCAATGAGTTCATACTTCAATAGGCAAACCCCAATGGCCTGACTGAAATCATTACAAAAACCACTACAATACTTTGTCATGAATGATCATGGACCAATCCAATGGAAGTCCTTAATGGGCAACCATAACATGGTAACAGAAAGAGGAGGAGGATCAATTCAACTCTTAACATCCTCTTTACCTGAAGAGGTTAAAGGATAAGATAACAGTTAATTTAGAGGGAGACAATATAATGAGTTGAGATGAAAGTGAAAATGATCAATGATAAGAAATTAAAACAGAAAAAGCTGAAATTACCCAGTCAGCCAGTACCTGTGGGGAGAGAAGCAAAACATATGCTTCAGGCCTGGGTAAGATACTCTTTTGGAAATGGGTCAATTGGCCTCCATCTGCATTGTAGGGATTCCATGAATGGAGGGTCAGATCAAGGTCATAGAGGTTTATGGCATGGAAACAGGCCCTTTGCTAATCTGAATTACAGACCCCTAAACTAATCCCAATTCCTGCATTTGGCATATATCCCTCTATACCCATCATAACCACGTAACTATCTAAATGCTTTTAAAAGACCAAATTGTACTCGCCTCTACTACTACCTCTGGCAGCTTGTTCCAGACTCCTAACTCCCTCTGTGTAAAAAGTTGTTCCTCTGGACACTTGTGTCTCTCTCCCCTCTCACCTTAAACCTATGCCCTCTAGTTTTGGACTCCCTTATCTTTGGAAAAAGATATTGACTATCTAACTGATCTGTGCCCCTCATTATTTTATAGATTTGTATAAGATTACCCCTCAGCCTCCTACACTCCAGCGAAAAAAGTCCCAATCCATTCAGCCTCTCCTTATAACTCAATCCATCAAGTCCCAGTAGCATTCTAGTAAATCTTTTCTGCACTTTTTCTAGTTTAATAATATCCTTCCTATAATAGGGTGACCAGAACTATACACAGTATTCCAAGTGTGGCCTTACCAATGTCTTGTAGAACTTCAACAAGATGTTCCAACTGCTGTATTCAATGTTCTAACCAATGAAACCAAGCCTGCCAAATGCTTTCTTCATCACTCTGTCCACCTGTGACTCCACTTTCAAGGAACTATGAACATGTATCCCTATGACTCTTTGTTCTGTAACTCTCCACAATGCCCTACCATTAACTAAGTCCTACCCTGATTCAATCTACCAAAATGCATCACCTCGCATTTTGCTAAATTAAACTCCATCAGCCATTTGTCAGCCCACTGGCCCAATTGATCAAGATCCCATTGCAAGTGGAGATAACTTTCTTCACTCTCCACTATACCACCAACCTTGGTGTCATCTTCAAACTTATGAACCATGCCTCCTATATTCTCATCCAAATCATTAATATAAATGACAAATAAGTGGATCCAGCACTGATCCCTGAGGAAGATGTGACTGGGCCAAAGCTACACTTCACTGTGACAATCGTGGTAAAGCAAATTTTGGAAGTAAAGCAAGTAGAGGATTCATTTCGGGGCAAAATGACTTCACATCTTAGGCAGGTTTTTTGGGCATGATGCCAACGCAATCATTCACAGAAAGTTCATAGGTGACAATAGCCTTGTTCACGTGTTATTTGCTAACATTTTGAGAGAAATGAAGAGAAGGCGGTTAGAACTGATTTGTTTGCACAGTCAGCGAGGTCAGAAGATGAGAAGATCAACAAGATTAGCCCCAGTGGATTGCTGGTTGCAAAATTCAGCATGAGGATAGTGCAAATGGCTTGCTGCATATAATGAGCCAGTTCTGAATATTTCAATGAGTCTGAGGAGGTAATGGAAGTAAAGAAAGTGAGCAGAGTAATAGAGCAAATTCTACTCCCTTTTGATACACAGAAATTACTTGTACATTGGAAGACAGTAAAATTTGCCAATGATACCAAAAAAAATGTGAAAAGTAGCAAAGGTGACACTGATCACCTGCAGCACAACATGATGGGAAAATGGGAAGACAAGTGACTGATTGAATTTAATATGAAGAAGTGTGAGGTAATGTATTTTGACAGGAAAGGAAGAATCAATATAGATTTGATGGTACAATTCTAAATAGTGTGAAGGCAGTGGGGGTGGATGTGGGAGGGTTCACATTCATCAATCTCTGAAGGTAGTTGGACATATTCAGGGAGTACTTTGAAAAGCGGAGATAGTGCAGGGATATTGTTTCCTCTCACTGTGAGGGATCAGAAACAAGGGATCACAGTCTCAGGATATGGGGTCGTCCTTTTAGGACTGAGATAAGGAGAAACTTCTCGATCACAGCAGGCTGAGGAGACCAAGTTCCTGATTATATTTAAGAAGGAAATAAATTTCTAGTCTCCAAAACCATCAAGATGTTGGCTTCATAAAGGGATTGAGTTCAAAAACTGGGGAGAAATATTAGGTTAACGGAGCAAAAGTGAAGGGTTTTCAGAAGCATATCGAAGGGGAAGAGAGAATTGGAAAGCTTCAGGGAGGGAACTCCAGAGTTCAGGATGCAGCCAGCTGAAGTCCCGCTCTCAATGATGAAGGAATGGGGCAGGGTGTAATCGTGGCTTCTTTTAGCACAAGAGAAACTCTGGGATTAAAGGTTTATTTCCAGAAAGGAGGCGCCGCAATTATCTACAGGTTAAATTATTTCACTTTAAATATAAATTTGTAACGTTTCGTGTAATGGCCGCCACAGGACTCTTCCTCCATTTCATTTCCGTCTTTCTTTCTGGTCGCTGTATTTAACTCTGATGGTTTGTTTTAAATCTCCTCTCTTTCCCGTCCCTCTGACACTGACAGGAGCCGCTTCCAGACTCTCTGAAGGGGATTAGAAACATTTTATACACTTTACAACTTCTCACTGGACAATCTCCAGCGGCTCCCAGTTCAATTCCTTGTGTTTGATCAGGATCTTTCAGTCTGAATAAAAACCACCCACCCAATCCCACAGCAAATAAACCCTCCCCAAAATAAAATAAAACACCTGGGACTCACCTCTTACTTTCCCGCGATCAGATCGGAGATTTTCCACCGTTTTCCAACAGACCTGTGAAGAGTAAAAATGTTCACATTAGCTCGCCCCACCCTGAAAACTTTTACTTTCATTTTCATTTTCACTCAGTTACTGAATTGAATCATGGATCCTGGTTTAGAATCACCCAGAAATCTCTATTTAATAATAATCCCCAGAGAATTCATCACGTTTCACCTCGTAACATGGATTTAATTAATAATGTGAAGATTATTGAATATATTTCACGGCAGCTCTCTCATTGTCTTCTGCGCTATTTGAATTTTTGGTCTGGATTGGGGATCGCTTTTCATTCCAGAAGATTCTCCCCAATCACTGATCCTGCTGCAGAATTTCACACCTGTGTGAAGAATTGGTTTATCTTGTTAGGTTCTAAATCTCTTGCCTTTAATCTTGTATCTATAGCCCCTTCTGAATCCCCAGTCATTGAATTTGATTTGACTTATTGTTGTCACATGTATTAGCATACAGTGAAAAATATTGTTTCTTGCACACTATACAGACAAAGCATACCATTCATAGGGAAGGAAATGAGAATGCAGAACGTATGTTACAGTCGTAGCTAGGGAGGAGAGAAAGGTCAATTTAATGCAAGGTAAGTCCATTCAAAGGTCTGACAGCAGCAGGGAAGAAGCTGTTTTTGAGTCAGTTGCTACGTGACCTCAGACTTTTGTATCTTTTTCCTGATGGAAGAAGTTGGAAGAGAGAATGTATGGGGTACGTGGGGTCCTTTATTGTGTTGGCTGCTTTACCGAAGCAGTGGAAAGTGTAGACAGTGTCAATCAATGGGAAGCTGGTTTATTTGATTTATTATTGTCTCAAGTATGAGCATACAGTGAAAAGTATTGTTCCTTGCGCACTATACAGACAAAACATACTGTTCGTAGAGAAGGAAATGACAGAGTGCAAAATGTAGTTTTACAGTCATAGCTAGAGTGTAGAGTAAGATCAACTTAATGCAAGGTAAGTCCATGAAAAGTCTGACAGCAGCAGGGAAGAAACTGTTCTTGAGTCAGTGGGTACGTGACCGCAGAATTTTGTATCTTTTTCCTGAAGGAAGAAGGTGGAAGAGTGAATGTCTGGGGTATGTGGGGTCCTTAACTATATTGGCTGTTTTGCCAAGGCAGCAGCAAGTGTGGACAGAGTCAGTGGATGGGAGGCTGTTTGCATGATGTATTGGGCTACATTCATGATTGGTTTAAATGATGGACTGGGCTTCATTCACAACCTTTTGTAGTTTCTTGCAGACTTGACAGAGCAGGAACCATACCAAGCTGTGATACAACTAGGAAAAATATTTTCTATGGTGTATCCATAGACATTGGTGAGAGTTGTAGTGGACATTTACTTAGTGTCTTAGAAAGTCGAGGTGTTGCTGGCCTTTCTTAACTATAGCACCTACATGCAAAGACCAGGACAAGTTGTTGATGATCTGGACACTCAAAAACTTGAAGCTGTCCCATTTCTACTTCATCCTCATTGATGTTGACAAGGGAATGCCCACCTCTATGCTTCCTGAAGCTAATGACTATCTTTTTCATTTTGTTGACAAAGAACAAAGAAAACCACAGCACAGGAACAAGCCCTTCAGCCCTCCAAGCCTGCAGCAAACAAGCTGCCCACTTTAACTAAAACCCTCTACCTTCTGGGAACCATGTCCCTTTATTCCCATCCTATTCATATATTTGTCAAGACGATCTTTAAAAGTCACTACCATGTCTGCTTTCACTACCTCCCCCAACAGTGTTTTCCAGACACCCACCACCCTCTGTGTAAAAAACAAAAATCTGCCTCATACATCTCCTTTAAACTTTGCCCCTTGCACCTTAAACCTGTGCCCCCAAGTAATTGACTGGGAAAAAGCTTCTGACTACCCATTTTGCCCATACCTCTCATAATCTTTGAGACTTCTATCATGTCTCGCTCAACCTCTGTCATTTCAGTGAGAACAAACCGAGTTTCTTCAACCTCTTCTCATAGGTAATGCTTTCCATACCAGACAACATCCTGGTAAATCTTTTCTGCACCCTCTCCAAAGCGTCCACATCTTTCTGATAGAATGGCAACCAGAACTGACATTATATTCCAAATGCAGCTTAACTAAGGTTCTATAAAGCTGCAGCATGACTTGCCAATTGTAAATTCAATGCCTCAGCTGATAAAGACAAGCATGCCATATGCCTTCTGAACTACCTTCTCCACCTGCATTGCCTCTTTCAGTGACCTTTCAGTGTGTACCTGTACCCCTTTGCCGATCAATACTTTTAAGGGTTCTATCATTTACTGTATATTTTCTATCTGTACTAGAACGTCCAAAATGCATGACCTCACATTTGTATGGATGTTGAAGGAGAGATTATTGTCACCACACCAGTTCACCAGATTTTCTATCTCTTCCTGTACTGTCATCTCATCATTGTTTGAGATGTGACCCACAACAGTGGTGCCATCAGCAAACTTGAAATTGAGTTGAGAGGAATTTGTTCACATAGTCTTAGGTGTATAAGGAGTATAGGAGGGGCTGAGGACACAGCCTTGTGGGGCATCAGCGTTGAGGATGATTCTGAAAGAGGTGTTGTTGCCTATCCTTACTAATTGCAGTCTGCAGATTGGAAATCGAGGGTCCAGTTGCAGAGGGAGTAGCTGAGCCCCAGGTCATGAAGTTTGGAGATGAGTGTCTGACAGGAATGGTAAAGGCTTTGAATAGGAGCTTGACTTAGGTGTTCTAGGGTTGAATGTAGGGCCAGGGAGATGGTGTCTGCTGTGGACAGAATAGTGAACTTTCGCGGATTCAGGCAGTCTGATAGGTAGGAATTGATTTATATCATGACCAACCTTTTGAAGCACTTCATAATGATGGATGTCAGAGCCACCAGATGATAGTCATTAAGGCACCATGCCTGGCTTTTCTTTGGTACCGGGTTGATAGTCATCTTCTTGAAGCGGGTAGGGATCTCAGATTTGTGTACAGAGCGATTGAAGGTATCTGCGAATACCCCGCCAGCTAGTTTGCACAGAATCCGAATGCTTGTCTGGGTACCTCATCTGGGCCAGCTGTTTTCTGTGGGTTGACTTTTGAGAAGACTGCTCTGACGTCAGCGACGGTGACCTCAGATACAGGTTCATACGAGGCTTGCGGGATGGAGGACGTGCTCTCACTGACCTCTTTCTCAAAAGGAGTACAGAATGCATTGAGCTCATCAGGGAGGGGTGCATTGGAGCTGGCGATTTTACCTGCCTTCATCTTGTAGCCTGTTACGTCTTGCAGACCTTGCCATAATCGGCAGGATTCTGTGCAGCTAACCTGGGATTCCAGCTTGGTCCAATACTGGCTTTCTTTTATAGGTCAGCATGCCTGACTTGGATGCCTCAGACCTGGAATTCAGCAGGCAATGGATATCCCTGTTCATCCATGGTTTCTGGTTGGGAAACACACGGATTTGCTTCTTTGGCACACAGTCTTCTACACGTTTACTAATGAAGTCAATTCCTATAGTGGTGTATTTGTTCAGGCTGCTTGCAGAGTTTTTAAAGACTGACCAATCCACTGACACTAAGCAATCTCATAGGAGATCATCCAATTCCTCAGACCAACATTTCACAAATTTCTCTGACAGATTCTCTCATTTCAGTTTATGTTTGAAGCCGAGAGCAGGATCACAGCCTTCTGGTTTGATTTGTGAGCGGGTGATAGTGGGAGGCATTTTTGATATTTGTGTTGCAGTGGTCTAGGATGTTGGTGGTATCTTGGTGTAACAGGAGATGTGTTGGAGGTATTAGGTCGAACACTCTTGAAATAGTCTGTGCATAAACCGCATTGAGCATGAGAAAAATAAATCCAATTACCATGTACACAAAGTTAGAATGAGTTTGACACTGAGCTACTTACCATTCTAATCAAGAATTAATCTCACTTATTTGATTTTCTGTAATCCTGACCTATTATACAGCAGATCTGTTTTAATTTTATTTCTGGAGCCTGGGTTTATTTGTTAACTGATTTATTGTCCATCCCTAGTTAGCCTGGTAACAAAATGTTGGGCCTGCTTCAAAGACTGGTTCTGGTTTGATATAACTGAACACTGGATCAGGGACTTCCAAGATAATTTGGTTGAAGGGCAAATGATTTAAAAATCATGGACCACCCATTCCAAGCGCCTATGTTATAATAATCACAATATGAAAGTGCTCCATATAAAAATATTTCAATCATGATTTTAAATAAGCTGATATTAGCTTACAAATATCAGTGAAAAAAGTGTGTCTCCTTCTCACTGAAGTGTTTGTCTATCTTTGGGAAGAGCAGAGAATTTGAGACAGTGGGATGAGGAAAACAAATCTCTGTACGAAGTCAGAAATGGGTAAGTGGTTTTGGTGAGACTTTTTTTCTGTAAGCTCTAAGCTAGAGGGTTAAGAATTTTAATGGGTGACCCAAACAGGAAGTGAATTAATAAGAGTTAATCAGAGAGCAGATCTGAAGGCATTAATTTACTGGGATAGTAGTTTAAACTGATACTCAGGAAATATAAGTATTGTATTAAAATCATAACTTAAACATACAATACAAGAGCAGGTCAGAAGCTTGGAATATTGCGGCTAGTAACTCATCTCCTGACTCTCCAAAGTCTGTCCACCGTCTACAAGGCACAAGTCAGGAATATGATGGACTTCTCCCCACTTGCTTGAATGAGCTCTGTTCCAACAACACTTAAGAAGCTTGAACTATCCAGAACAAAGCAGTCCCGCTTGATTGGTACCTCGTCCATAAACATTCTCTCCCTCCACCACTGACGCTCAGTAGTAGCATTGTGTACTATCTACATAATGCCTGGTAGCAGTTCACTGAAGATCTTTAGACAGCAGCTTCCAAACCCACAATCACTTCAATCTAGAAGGACAAGGACAGCAGATACATGGGAACACTATCACCAGCAACTTCCCATCCAAGTGACTCCCCATCCTGACTTGGAAATATATCACCATTCCTTCATAGTTGTCGGGTAAAATCCTGAAATTCTCTCCCTAATGGCATTGTGAGTCAACACATGAAGTGCAAAGTTTCGAGAATATAGTTCACCATCACCTTCTCAAGGGCAACCAGGGATGGGCAATAAATGCTCACAAGCTAGCAACACCAATGTCCCATGAATGAAAAAAACACGATCATTGAGCAATATTATAAAACTTGAAATCTAACTAATTAAACCTAACATAATAAAGATGAGAAGACATATCATCTGTTGCAGTTGTATAAGATTGGTGCTGGTGAACACCTATTTTAATTTATTCTTTCATGCAGTATGGGCCTTGCTAGCTAGGTTGGTATTAATTATTCATTGCTAATTGCATTTGAGAAGATGGTGGTGAGCTGCCTTTTTGAATCGCTGCAGTCCCTGTGGTCTAGGTACACCGCAATGCAGTTAGGAAGAGTTTTATGATGTTGACACAGTGTCAGTGAAGGAACAGCAAAATAGTTACAAGTCAAGATGGTGAGTGGCTTGCAGCTGGTGGTGTCCCATGTGTCTGCTTCCCTTGTCAGTGAGGTGGTAGAATTTACAGATTCACAGTGGCACTGTTGAAGAAACATTGGTGAGTTGCTGCAGTGCATCTTGTATATGGTACACAGAGCTATCACTATGCATCAGTGGTGGAGTGAATGTTAAGTCATGGAATGGGATGCCAATCATGCAGACTGTTTTTTCTTAAATGATACTGAGATTCTTGAGTGTGGAGCTGCATTAATTCAGGCAAGTGAAGAGTATTCCAAGATGCTCCTGACTTGTGCCTTGTAGATGGTGAACAAACTTTGGGGAACATAGAACATAGAACAATACAGCACAAACAGGCCCTTCGGCCCACGAGTTGCGCCGATCACATCTACCAATCCACAGACCTATCTATAACCCCCTATCCTATTCTTTTCCATATACTCATCCAGAAGTCTCTTAAAAGACCCCAGTGAGTTTGCCTCAACAACCTCCGACGGCAGTCGGTTCCATTCACTCACCACCCTCTGAGTGAAAAACCTACCCTGACATCTCCTTTGTATTTGCTTCCCTGCACCTTAAATCTGTGTCCTCTCGTAGTGACCATTTCAGCTCGGGGAAATAGTCTCTGAGAGTCCACCTATCTATTCCTCTCAACATTTTATAAACCTCTATCAGGTCGCCTCTCAACCTACGTCTCTCCAGTGAGAAGAGTCCCAGCTCCCTCAACCTATCTTCATAAGGCCTGCCTCCCAATCCAGGCAGCATCCTTGTAAATCTCCTCTGAACCTCTCAATAGCCTCTACATCCTTCCTATAATGAGGCGACCAGAACTGCGCACAATACTCCAACTGGTGTCTGACAAGAGTCTTATAGAGCTGCATCATTACCTCCTGACTCCTAAACTCTATTCCTCGATTAATGAAGGCCAGTACACCGTACGCCGCCTTGACCACTTCCTCCACCTGCGAGGGCGATTTAAGAGTCCTATGGACCTGGACCCCAAGATCCTTCTGCTCTACAACACAGCTAAGACTCCTACCCCTTATATTGTACTTCTTCATCCCATTATTCCTGCCAAAATGGACCACTACACATTTATCTGCATTGAAGTCCATCTGCCAATTCTCCGCCCAGTCTTGCATCCTGTCTATATCCCGCTGCAACTTTTGGCATCCCTCCAGACCATCCACAACACCATCGATCTTTGTATCATCGGCGAACTTGCTAACCCATCCCTCCACTTCCTCATCCAGGTCATTTATGAAAATGACAAACAGCAGGGGTCCCAGAACCGATCCCTGGGGCACTCCACTGGTTACCGACCTCCATGCAGAACAAGACCCATCCACAACCACTCTCTGCCTTCTGCTGGCAAGCCAGTTCTGGATCCACGAAGCCAAAGCCCCTTGTATCCCATGCCCTCTCACCTTCTCCAGAAGCCTTGCATGGGGGACCTTATCAAACGCCTTACTAAAGTCCATGTACACTACGTCCACTGCCCTTCCTTCGTCAATGTGTTCAGTCACATTTTCAAAGAACTCAACTAGGCTCGTAAGGCATGACCTGCCCTTGACAAAACTATGCTGACTATTTCTAATCAGTCCAAACTTCTCCAAATGTTCACATATCTTATCCCTCAGAAGCCTCTCCATCAGCTTACCAACCACTGAAGTCAGACCCACCAGTCGGTAATTTCCTGGACTAACCCTGTTCCCTTTCTTAAAGATAGGAACCACATCCGCAATTCTCCGGAACCTCTTCTGTTTCCATGGACGACGCAAATATCATCGCCGGGGCTCTGCAACCACTTCCCTCACCTCCCACAATAACCTGGGGTACATCCCATCCGGTCCTGGTGACTTGTCTATCTTGATAGAATTTAACAGGTCTAACACATCCTCTTTCCTAACATCCACATACTCAATCTTTTCAGTATGCCTCAAACCTGCAGTGCAATCTCTCAGTTCACTTTCCACCGTGAATACTGAGGCAAAGTACTCATTAAGCACCTCTGCCATTTCTTCCAGATTCACACAGACTTTTCCCCCTTCACCTTTTGTAGGCCCTATCCCTTCTCTTCTCATCTTTTCACTTTTCATAGATTTGTAGGCAGCCTTGGGATTCTCCTTAATCTTACCTGCCAAAGCCTTCTCATGACCCCTTCTGGCTCTCCTAATTTTCTTTTAAAGTTCCCTTCTACACACCTTATACTCCTCTAGATCCCTAACATCCCCTAGCTCTCTGAACCTTTTATATACCTTTTTTTACTCCCTAATTAGGTTCAGGAGATGAGTTACTCACTGCAGAATTTCTAGCCTCTGATCTGCTCTTGTAGCGCAGTAGCTCTATGGCTAGTCCAGTTTAGTTTCTGGTTAACCCCCAAGATGTTGATAATGGGAAATTCAGTGATAGTAATTCCATTGTTTGTAATTTTTATATACTGTTTGTAATTTTTATAAATGATCTGGATGAGGGTATTGAAGGATGGATTAGTAAATTTGCAGATGACACCAAAGTCGGAGGAGTGGTAGGTAGTGAAGAGGGGTGTTCTAGTTTGCAGAGAGACTTGGACAAGTTGCAGAGCTGGGCCGAGAGGTAGCAAATGGAGTTTAATGTGGAAAAAGTGTGAGGTAATTCACTCTGGCAGGAATAACAAATGTGTAGAGTATAGAGCTAATGGTAGGACTCTTAATAGTGTTGAAGAACAGAGGGATCTTGGTGTATGTGTGCATAGATCCCTGAAAGTTGGCAATCAAGTCGATAAGGTCGTTAAGAAGGCATACGGAGTCTTAGCTTTTATTGGTAGGGGGATTGAATTTCGGAGCCGCAACGTCATGTTGCAACTGTACAAAACTCTAGTGCGGCCGCACTTGGAGTATTGTTTACAGTTCTGGTCCCCACATTATAAGAAAGATGTGGAGGCATTGGAGAGGGTACAGAGGAGGTTTACCAGGATGTGCCTGGTATGGAGGGCAGGTCCTATGAAGAGAGGTTGAAGGATTTGAGGTTGTTTTCGTTAGAAAGGAGGCGGCTAAGAGGGGATCTTATTGAAGCATATAAGATGATTAGAGGTTTAGATAGGGTGGACAGTGATAGCCTTTTTCCTAGGATGGAGAAAGCGAGCACGAGGGGACATAGCTTTAAATTAAGGGGTGGTGGTTTTAGGACAGATGTCAGAGGTAGGTTCTTTACCCAGAGGTGGTAAGGGTATGGAATGCCTTGCCTGCGTCAGTTGTAGATGCGCCAAGTTTGGTGGCGTTTAAGAGGTTAGTAGATAAGTTTATGAATGAAAAGGGAATGGTTTAGGTTAGAGGGTCATTGCTTGTTCCTAATTGGTCGGCGCAACATCGAGGGCCGAAGGGCATGTTCTGTGCTGTAATGTTCTATGTTCTAATAACAACAATACAAATAGAAATGTCAGGGGATTCAAATAAAAGGTAAATTAAATATCTTGTTTCTCTCCTTCCTTCATTTACTTCCTGTGACGAAGGCTGTAGAGTCGAAAGCTTGCGAATTTACTATCAAAGAAATTGGTTGGATTTAAAAATGGTGTTGTAAAATTTTACTCAGTCAAACCACCCAGTCCCATCCTCCATCCCTTCCCCTGTTTCCCAGTCTGTAGCTGGGATTTCTTCCCCGTTTCCATTTCTCACTCTGCTCCCACACTTGACTCCAAATCCTGTTTTGTGAGCGGTGATCACAGTGACCATTCAGCCCAGAGTGTTTACTTTCCCATTGCAGCTCCGATTTCAGACAGAAGATGGTGATGTCGAGCTGTACAAAGATCAGTAAGGTTTAACAGTGCAGTTTCACCTCCTGCTGCTGGATACCTGGTACTGGCAGCAATCCCTAAAACACAAAATGCTGAAAATTGCCTCTTTAATCACATAACCTGGTTTAATAACCGAGGAATTGGGGGTTAGAATGAGATAGTAAAAGTGAGAATAATAGTCTCTGGTGATACTGAACAGCATGTTTCTCTGTACAATTCACTAGCAGATCAAATTAATGATAATAAGCAGAAAGTGCTGGTAAAATGTTCAGCAGGTGCCGTTTGTGAAGAGATGGAGAGAAACTTGTTGACTCGAATTACTTCCAACAGCAGCAGTGCTTTGCTTTTATTACAATAGATCAAATTATTAGATAATATTAATATGTTTTACTTTATGCAACATTTAAACAGTAAATCTAAAACCACAAGCTGTCCACTGATTTATTTTAACCGTGTAATTTCCCAGAATCTTTGTTATTTGAGAAGAACGGGAGGAGACCATTCAGCCCCCCCGAATTTATGTTAATGCTCAATTACATCGCAGAACTTCATTTCCTGCCTCCAAGATGACATCAGGATTTCAGTCGGTATTATTTGATGATACTCTCCAGGGTTCCTGTGATTTGATGTTTATTAAAATAAATGAATAAAAAACTTTAAAAATCATACTTTGCATGGAGCAACACCGCCACATGTTGGCTGAGAGCGGGACTGCACAGATTTATTTTCCTGCATTACCAATTGTGCTCACCTGGTGGTGCCAGAACACCATGTTCTGCGTTTTTGACAGATTCTGTTAACTGGTTTACCAACTTTCAATAAGTTAGTATTGAAACTAATACTAACTTTAGTAAGTTTGTGTCAGTGAATGGATTCATTAGTTTGTGTGGAAATTAAAGATGGGTAACAACCGTTAGCTTTTCTATTGACACCTGTTCTGAGCTGCCAATATGTTCTGAGATGTTCTTTCAGACTCTGGGTCTCAGACAGAGACAGACTCTGGCATTGCTTAACAGTTGTTTATTAAAAGTATTTTAAAACATATTACACTGTAGGCTAGTATCTCTCAGGTGTGATTTCAAGTTCTCGTGAGTGTCTAATATATGTCTGACTAGTTTATAAAAATTCCCTCGTGAGATGAGGGTGTTTCTGACTGGCCAACATTTACAATCCATCCCTAATGGCCCTTGAGAAAGTGGCAGTGAGCTTCCTTCTTGAACCACTACAATCATGAGGTGTAGGTACATCCACACTGCTGTTAGGGAGGGAGTTCCAGGATTTTGATTCAGCGGCTGAAGGAACAGCAATGCACCAGAAGAACTTTATAAGGCAGTACACAGAAGGTTCTACAAGGGAGGACAGAATCCCTAATGTTTAGGATCCCTCTACTCCTCCCCCCGCTCCTCCTCCTCTCCCTCCCTCTCCTCCTCCTCCCCTCCCCTCCGCTTCCTTTCTTCCCCTCCTCCTCCCTTCTCCTCATCCTCCTCCTCCCCTCCCTCCCCTCCTCCATCCCTTCCCCCTCTCCACTGATCACTCCTCCTCCCCATCCCTCTCCTTCCTCCCACTCCACCTCCAATTCCTCTCCCTCTTCCCCCTCTCTCTCCTCCCCTCCCCTGTCCTCCCTCCCTCCCACTCCTTCTCCTCTCTGCTGATCCTACCCTTCTCCCCTCCTCCTCTCCCTCCTCTCCTCCCCTACTCATCTCCCCTCCCCCCTCCCCCTCCCTTCTTTTCCCCCCCATCCCCAATCTCCTCCCCCTCCTCCCCCCTCTCGTCTCCCTCCATCTCCTCCTCCTCCCTCCTCTCCTCTGTTCCCCCCCTCCTCCTTCCCCCCGAAGAGTCTCCCCTCCTTCTCTCCTCCTCCTCTCCTTCCTCCACTCCCCTCCTCCTCCTCCCTCCCAGCCTCTCCCTTCCTCTTCCTCCTCCCCTTCCTCCCCTCCCCATCCCTCTCTCCATTCTAACTGCCCACTCCTCCTTCCTCCTTTCATCCCCTTCTCTAAATCTCCTTCCCCCCTGTCCTCCTCCCACCCTTCTCCTCCTCTCCTCCTCCTCTCCCTCCCCTCCCTACTCTCCTCCCCTCCCTCCCCTCCTCCCTCCTCCTCCCGACCCTGTCCTCCTCCACCCTGTCCTCCCTACTCCTGTCCACAAGTGACATTATGGTTGTGTTATCTGAATTAATGCGCATTCTGAGGTTTTACTATTCTCCTGGGATGCAGAGTAGAGTCATTGACATAATTGACAGATCAGGTAATATGACTGGGAATCTATTTTTCAAAGAGCATTCCAGGTTTAGTTTCAGAAGCGCTTAAAGTGAGAGAGACTCCCCAGTGTTTTTCCTCCTCTCTGAGTGAATATTCTGTGTTTAATGGCGTTTTGGATGCTGCCAGAGACTAACTTTCCTCTCTGATTTGGTGTTGGAGGAAATACTTTCTCAGGAAACTACTGTCGGTTTCACTGTCCTAAGCGCTTAAAAAGCTGGAAATCGGGCATCATTAAGCATACTTGTTTTGTGAAAAAACTATTGCTGAAGAAGGGTGTATGTCTGTGGGATTCATTTTCACTAGACAAGGGTAGCTAGATGTTATGAATTACACTGGGTCATGTTTAGAGCTAAATTGGTGGAAGTTCTACTAATTTCTTGTGTATTTAACTGTGTCCTTAAAGTACACTTTGTTTAAAAAGCTTCCCAGTGGTCATATGAAACACTAATGCCAAAATCAAATGCAAAAATAGGGTAGGTAACTTCAGAAAATACTTTGGAGTGGCAATGGCTTAACAATATTATGTATTCACTAAACAAACTGACAGGCTAAGGATGCCAGTTAGTAGTAACATTAAGCTAATGAACCATTTCTATTCTGTATTATATATCGCACTAGTCAGAAATAGATATTAATGAGTTAAATTGAGTACAAATAATTGCATCAGTAATTATGCCAGAAAGACTATAGTTTAAGCTTTTCACTGTAAGTGATTAAGTCACTAATTAATTGTAAGTCTCTGTGTTTAAGAAAAGAATGTATAGTTCAGATATGATGCTAGCAATGGGATCTTTGGACAAGCCTTGAAACTCCACCAGGATCTTAGAAAGCACCTTGCTTTTTAATGAACATAATCAAACTATGGATAGGAATTGTACAAGACAGATAGAGATCAAACAATTCTACTGTACACTTTCCTCAGTTAATAAAAATTGGGGTATTAGGGGAACCAATTAAATAATTAGCAACAACAAAGTAATAAACCAAGCCCATTTTGATTCAGCTGATGGTACTTAGAAGTTAAAGGAGAGATTCCGAGAGCCTTCTTTGCTGGTCAAGCACTGAGAATCCTGAGACAATTCAAAAGACATTACTATCAAATAGGAGTTTTGAGAGGGCTGGCTTCTACAGACTGATCATCCTATAAGGTTATAAAAACTTTGCTGTTAAGTATACCTTGTCTTTATAAATTTTTAAAAAATTCTGAGTTTCTGCTTTTTGCCTCCACAAACAAAAATATAAAATGCTGGAAAATCTCAGAAGGTCTGACAGCATCTGTATAAAGAACAGAGCACAAATTTCAAACTGATGATCTTCACCAGAGCTTTGACTTAATTGATGAATCTTGTCTAAAATAAAGTTATTAAAAGGCAAGTTGGGGGGAGGCTGAAATCAGATTATAATAACAAGGTAATTCTTTCCACGGATTGCCACCTTGCATGGGGAGAGGCCTTGAAGTTCCAGATCCTAAGAGCGATGCATCACTAGTATAAACTCCTGGTAGGACCCCCCCTGACAAGTAAGGTCAGAAGGGAGACACATCCAATCCAAAACAAGTCCTCAATGGTGGATCAGGCAGAGGATAGTCATAAGGCATCAATAGCTGTGATGTGTATGAAGGCTGCAGAAGTAGGATGATCCTCACTCTGAGGTCCCTTGCCTACTGGAACTGATCGACCTCCACCTCTATCTACTGTTAAGGGACCCATGTAAGTTCCTAGTTGACCATCAGTTGGGACGTTCCATTTTGCTCATCTCATGGAAACTTGGGAGGAACAACTTCCCTAACTGCCAAGCACTTGGGACAGCAAGGGCTCACCCCACGAATGATGGAAAAGAGGCCCTAAAGAACCAAGTCAAAGTTGACGTTAGTTTGATTTGATATCTCTGAATTTTAGTAGGAACAGCCCCACATCACACACAACTAGTAGCTGATGGGATCCAGGAAACATCATGAAAGTGTGATTGGAAAAAGAGGCCTAAAGAGATTCCTAAATGATAGAATTTCATCAATTTATTGCTGTCGGTCAAAGTTCTGAGACAGGAGGCCAAATTTTGGTTAAACAGACAATGGTATAGTGTAGAGCTATGATAATGGATTAAAAAAAATTAAAGTGTGATGGAGAGCGGTTAGAATCAGCTGCTAGCCAGAGCAGATTTGGAATGGGTCTGCGCAAAGTAAGATGACGTGTGTTGCCAAATCATGGTTATATAAAAACTAGCATTAGGATTGTAAATTGGTTGAGAGACAGTTAGAATTCAGCAAAGAAGACAAGAGATTGATTGGAAGGGGAAAAAATTTGAGTATGATGATATAAAACTGACTGTAAAGTTCTAAGCATAAGACTAAAGTGCTGCATTGGGGATTGAGATGGATCGAAAGCTGGTGGTAGACAGAAAAACAAGAGTTAAGAATAAATGGGTCATTTTCCAAATGGCAGGTAATGCAGGGTTGATGCTAGATAGTTATATAATGATGAGATTGAGAATGAAGGATGATCTCAAATTGCAGTTGACACAAAGCTAGGGGGGAGGTGAGGAGGAGAGATGCCGAATAAGCTGATGTAAGGCGGTATGCAAGATGCAGGAAATTGCAGAAATAACTTAATGGAAGCAGAATAGCAAGACAAATGGCAGACTTGAAATGTAAAGAAGTATGCCAGTATCCTTGTGCACCAGTCCTGGAGGTAAAAGCCAGTGCAGCAGGATGAAAGAAGGCAAATGGTTTTGGTTTTTACAGTGAGTTTCAAAACTTTCGGTAGCAGGGCTTTGCAATTACATACGACTTGGTCTTGCTACAGGGACACGTGAAAGGTTGTCTAATCCTAGAAATGGAGGGATGAGGGAAGAGAGGTTTATCAGACAGAATCCTGGGATGGCAGACTGACGCATGATGGCCTAGAAAATGAAGACATCTGAAGAAACCTATAAAATTCTAAAACGGTTTCAGGGTAAAAACATATTCCTCTTAGAGTGAAAGGCAAGGCTGACAGAAGTCGAGACCCTGGTGAAGAAAAGATTTGGCACGCTTGGTTTCATTGGTCAGAACAATGAATAGAGGAGTTGGGATGTCTTGTTGAAGTGTACAAGATATTGATAAGGCCCACACTTAGAATACTGTGTGGAATTCTGATCACCCTATATAGGAAGGATATTATTAAACTGGAAAGAGTGCAGAAAAGATTTACGAGGATGCTACCGGGACTTGATAGATTCAGTTATAAGGACAGGCTAAATAGACTGGGACTTTTGTCTCTGGAGGGTAGGAGGCTGAGGGTGACCTTATAGAGATCTATAAAATAATGAAGGGCATAAACAAAATAGACAGCAATATCTTTTCCCAAAGATAGAGGTCTCTAAAACTAGAGGACATAGGTCTAAGGTGAGAGGGGAGAGATCCTATAGTGTCTAGAGGGGAAATTTCTTCACACAGGAGGGTGATGACTGTCGGAATAAGCTTGTCAGAGATAATATTAGAGGCAGGTATAAATTTATTTTTAAAAAAGCATTTAGATAGTTACATGGATAGGATGGGTATAGAGGGATATGGACCAAATGCAGTCTATTGAGATTAAGGTTTAAAAAAAAAAGGCAGCATGGACAAGTTGGGTGAAGGCCTGTTTCATGCTGTAAATGTCTGTGACCTCTGCGACAAGACGGAGTAGATGCAGGAAGAACGTTCCTGACGATGGGTGTTCCCTGAACCAAGAGTCGAAGGATTGGGCTAAAACCTTTAGGACTGAGATGAGGAGAAATTTCTTCACCCAGAGAGCGGGTGAACCTGTGGAATCCACTACTACTGAAAGCAGTTCAAGTCAAAACATTTTATGTTTTCAGAGGACTGAGGATGAAGCAGATCAAAGGATATGGGAAGAAGGTAGAATCAGTTGGATAATCAGCCATGATTATAATGAATAGTGGAGCAGGCTCAAAGGGCCAAATGGCCAACTTCTGTTCATATTTTCTAAATTTTGGCTGGAAATTACACACCCAGAAAGATCAGCTACCAGCAGACAGAAAATCCAAGATAAATCAATTCTGGAAACTGGAATGTATGAATCCTCACAGATAAACAGCAAAACCAGACTGGAGAATGGTCCTTATCTCTGTGAACTCAGACATTTCAACATTGATATTAATGTCTGTAAGAGCAGGCAAAGGGCAGCTGAGGGGAAGTGGAAATGGTTACACCTTCTTCTAGGGAGCAGAACCCAAGTATCAGCTAGAGCACATGAAATTGGATTGCCATCAAGAACAAACATTGTCAACCAACTTTTGGAGCTTCTTGTAGGCATCAACGAGACCTCATTATCCTCCATGTGCAACGTGCCAAAAACCCAGTAGCCAGTTGTGAGTGCTTGTTCCCAACCCTTGATGCTATTGATGAGTCCAAAGTTGTTTAGTTTATGGACATTATACTCTTCAATGAGTCCATGGGAGTTCAATGCCAGGGTTGGAAAGGACTCCCACCTCTTGAAAGGAATCATTGGAAAGGAAGGAGTTGGGAATTGCAACCTCAATGGGTTCTCTTGCTCATCAAATGCGTGGAACACCAACTTGTCATTGTTAACACACTACTCCACTAAAAAGACAGGTTCAAGATTTCACAGTCAAATCTCTGGCACACAATCAATTTTATCATTATCCAATCCCAAAACCATAAAGGATGCTCTCATCAGCAAAGCGATGACCAGAGCAGACAACTCTCAACAGAGCACCAACTCATCTGCTCCTCTATGTCCATCAAACTCCACCAGAAGCATCAGAAGATGAAGAAATGGCTCAGAAAAACGATCAATGTTGAGCTACCTCAACAGCCAACAATGTCTCCCCCAAAATTTCCAAAGTGTTCACTCTAATGGAGTGGAGGAAAAATGGAAAGAAGTGAAGGCAGTCATCATCACGAGCTGTGAAGAAACCATCAGTACAAGGTCAGGAAGCACCAAGACTGGTTAAAGAAGACAACCATGCTCTCCAAAACTTCACCAATCAGCAAAGGTGGAGGTAGAATGAAGAACTGTGAAAATCAATAACAAATGGTGGACTGAGAAAGGAGCTGCAACTCCTCACCAACAGGCTCAACACCCGAGGCTTCTTCAGTGCCACCAATGCAATATTGAACACAACACCCTAGGCCTCAAATCTGTGTGGAGTAAGGACAGAAATATCTTGAGAGACAGAGAAAACATCAGCCTTCAATGGAGAGAACTCTTCAAAAACCTCCTAAACTATGATAGAATCATAGATGAGGTCATGTTTGAGGAAATCCCCCAACTTCCCATCAAAGATGTTCTTGGACTCCCAGCAATCATGGACAAAGTCAAAGTTATTCACCATTAAACACATGAAGAGTAGAAAAGCCGCAAGAGTGGAAAGGATTCCAGCAGAGATTTTCAAACTTGGAGAAGAAGAGATCACCCGCTATTTCTATCAGCTGAAAATCTAGGACAGAGAAGAAATTCCAGCTGACTTCAGGGATGCCGTAATCGCCACCATCTTCAAGAAGGAGAAGCAGTGGACTGTGGGAACTACCGAGAAATCTCCTACTCTCCATCGCCAGAGGATCATCATCTGAATCCTCACTTGCTGCCTTCTCCAAGTCTCTGAAATAATTCTTCTGGAAAACCAGTGTGGCTTCCAATTAAACTGTGGAATGGCAGACATAATTTTCACTGCTCAACAAGTTTCAGAAAAATGGCAGGAAACGTCAACCAGTTGATATGGCCTTCATCAATCTGACAAAGTTTTTGACTAGTTTGTCGGTAATTGTGATGGAAGACCCTGTCAAAGGCTAGTTGGCCACAGTAATTCATCATCTTCATCACTGTCTGAAATCAGTCAAAATCTTTCAAGGTCAAAACTAGACTATACTAGGGGGCATAGCTTTAAGGTGCGAGAGGCAAGGTTTAAAGCAGAGGTACGAGGCAGATTTTTGTTTTACACAGAGAGCAGTGGTTGCCTGGAATTTGTTGTAGGTGGAGATAGTGGAAATAGATACGGTAGTGACTTTTAAGGGGCATCTTGATAATTACATGAATAGGATGGGAATAGAGGGAAATGGTCCCTTGAAAGGTAGGGGGTTTTAGTTAAGTGGACAGCATGGTTGTTGCAGGTTTGGAGAATCAAAGGGACTGTTCCTGTGCTGTAATTTTCTTTGTTATTTGTTCTAGACTCAACCAGGGATGTATCATCACCCCCATCCTTCACGTTATCAAAAACATGTTTCCCGGTAGAGTGGTCAGTGTCTATAGGATGAATAGTAAACTTTTCAAACTCATGTTGAAATCAAGAAGAAAACAACACTAACATTGATCGTGGAATTTCAGTATGTGGATGACATTGTATTTTCTGTGCGTTCTGAGAAGAGAATCTCCAAGCGTGCTTGACACTTTTTCTGAAGCATACTGAAAAATCAGTTCCAGTTCCAATTTCAGGAAAACTCAAGTCCTTTACCACACTCTGCTCCTCCCCCACAACACATCCTCCCCCTCCCTCCATCAAGATCAATGGGGAAACTCTCCCAAACATGGAATATTTCCCTCTACCTGGAGATCCACCTCTTATCTGAGGCTGACATCATTGTGGATAACCAACATTGTGTTCAATCCACGAGTGATGCCTTCGGACGCCTAAGAAGAGTGTTTTTATGATCCAACATTTGTGGCACAAAGTTCTCGTGTACAAGATTCATTATCCAACTTTCTTTACGGTACAAAAACTTGGGACCATATACAGACTCCAGCTCAAGGTTCTGGACAGGTACGATCAATGCTGGCTGAGATAGATTCTCCACACCAGATGGGACAACAGAAGTGCTAACATCAGAGTCCCTGAAGGAGCCAAGAGCATCAGCATCAAGGCCATGATCATCCAAAACCAGCCCTGTTGGGCTGGTCATGTGCTTAGGATGTCAGAATGTTGACTGTCCAAGTAAATCTTCTTCTCCCAGCTCAAGGACAGCTCTCAAACCAGAGGGCAAAGAAGCACTTCAAAGACACCCTGAAGGCTTACCTCACAAAATGCAACATAGGCAACACACTTGCACAGAACAGACCCACTTAGAGGAACATCTGTTGATGGGACACAATCCTTTAAGGACACTGTTGATAAGAGAAAGCCTGGAAAAGAACCTAAGAAAGGGATCTCAGCAATCTATAGTCCAAGGACTGAACTCAACTCGGAGAAACACCAGCCAACTTTTTTTTCCATTTTTTTAAATTCATTTCTGGGACATGGGCATCACTGGCTGGCCAGCAGTAATTGCCCATCCTTAATTTCCCGAGGGTAGTTGAAAGTCAACTACTTGCTATGGCTGTGGAGTCACATGTAGGAAAGAACAGGTAAGGACGGCAGATTGCTTTCTTTAAGGGAGATTAATGAACTAGATGGGTTTTTACAATAATCAATGGTTCATAGTCATCAGTAGATTCTTAATTCCAGATATAAGTGCAAGTGTGCAGTCAAAGATGTGACTCTAGAATCTGGCTCATTAGCCACGCAAAGACCAGAGTATCCCTAAGTCCTCAGTTTGGATTTTTGTGAAGCTTTTGATTTTTTTGGATACTTTGTGCAAAACAGTTGAGTCAGGGATTAAATACTTTGCTTATACCAAACTAAAGATAAAAGTTAAATACTTTCTGTGCAACCAAGAATATTTTACGTGTAACAAAGTTTGATGTCTGGGTTACTAACTTTTGTAGTAGAGTTTGATACTTTTCTACTAACTTGGTTAAGTACAATAAAGGGGATTTGTTATACAAAAATTTGAATCTGAGTGTCTTTGTCCATGGCATAAATTGACCGAGTTCGAGGGCAACAGACAATAATCTAAAGAACGTAACTCAAATCTTACCATGGCAGTTTGAGAACTTGAATTTGGTTTTGTTAAAAACATGGTAATAAAAAGCTGGTATAAGCTCTGGAATACCTCCCCAAAAACTCTCCATCTTGTTTTCCACCTTTAAGACACTCTATTAACATTACCTTTTCGACCAAAGTTTAGATCATCTGTCTTCATGTGGCTCAGTGTGATTCTTGGTTTTATAATGTTCCTCTGGAGCACCTTAGAATGCTGTATACATTAAAAGTGTAATATCAATATTATTACACAAGAATTTAGAGCAGAAGCAGGCAATTGTATCCCTCGAGCTTACTTCAACATTCTATAAAATCATGGCTGATCAGACAGTGGCCTCAACCCCATTTTCCTATCTACCTCCATAACTCTTCAGTCTTTTGTCAATCAAAAATCTAACAGTCTTGAATATTTTCAATGTCCCAGCCTCCACTGCTCTGGAGAAGGGAATTCCACAAATTAATGACCCCGTGAGAGAAACAAATGTTCCCCATCTCAGTCTTTGATCAAAGCCTTAATTTTTAAGCAGAATTTAGTAATTCATTCACTAAAATGCTTTTACCTACAAACTCTGACAGCAGTACACAGAATGCTGTCAGTTTGTCTCCAGGAGGTGTCTGAGGAACTCCCAGTTAATACAAGGCAAAGACACCATGACTGACCCATACTTTGTCATGAATGATCATGGACCAATCCAATGGAAGTCTTTAATGGGCAACCATAACATGGTAACAGAAAGAGGAGGAGGATCAATTCAACTCTTAACGTCCTCTTTACCTGAAGAGGTTAAAGGATAAGATAACAGTTAATTTAGAGGGAGACAATATAATGAGTTGAGATGGAAGTGAAAATGATCAATGATAAGAAATTAAAACAGAAAAAGCTGAAATTACCCAGTCAGCGAGTACCTCTGGAGAGAGAAGCAAAATATATGCTTCAGGCCTGGGTAAGATACTCTTTTGGAAATGGGTCGATTGGCCTCCATCTGCATTGTAGGGATTCTATGAATGGAGGGTCAGATCAAGGTCATAGAGGTTTATGGCATGGAAACAGGCCCTTTGCTAATCCCAATTATAGACCCCTAAACTAATCCCAATTCCTGCATTTGGCATATATCCCTCTATACCCATCATAACCACGTAACTATCTAAATGCTTTTAAAAGACCAAATTGTACTCGCCTCTACTACTACCTCTGGCAGCTTGTTCCAGACTCTCACCTCCCTCTGTGTGAAAAATTGTTCCTCTGGACACTTGTGTCTCTCTCCCCTCTCACCTTAAACCTATGCCCTCTAGTTTTGGACTCCCTTATCTTTGGGAAAAGATACTGACTATCTAACTGATCTGTGCCCCTCATTATTTTATAGATTTGTATAAGATTACCCCTCAGCCTCCTACACTCCAGCGAAAAAAGTCCCAATCCATTCAGCCTCTCCTTATAACTCAATCCATCAAATCCCAGTAGCATTCTAGTAAATCTTTTCTGCACTTTTTCTAGTTTCATAATATCCTTTCTATAATAGGGTGACCAGAACTATACGCGGTATTCCAAGTGTGGCCTTACCAATGTCTTGTAGAACTTCAACAAGACGTTCCAACTGCTGTATTCAATGTTCTAACCAATGAAACCAAGCCTGCCAAATGCTTTCTTCATCACTCTGTCCACCTGTGTCTCCACTTTCAAGGAACTATGAACATGCATCCTTATGACTCTTTGTTCTGTAACTCTCCACAATGCCCTACCATTAACTGAATAAGTCCTACCCTGATTCAATCCACCAAAATGCATCACCTCGCATTTCGCTAAATTAAACTCCATCAGCCATTTGTCAGCCCACTGGCCCAATTGATCAAGATCCCGTTGCAAGTGGAGATAACTTTCTTCACTCTCCACTATACCTGTCATCTTCAAACTTATGAACCATGCCTCCTATATTCTCATCCAAATCATTAATATAAATGACAAATAAGTGGATCCAGCACTGATCCCTGAGGAAGATGTGACTGGGCCAAAGTTACACTTCACTGTGACAATCTTGGTAAAGCAAATTTTGGAAGTAAAGCAAGTAGAGGATTCATTTCAGGGCAAAATGACTTCACATCTTAGGCAGGTTTTTTGGGCATGATGTCAATGCAATCATTCACAGAAAGTTCATAGGTGACAATAGCCTTGTTCACGTGTTATTTGCTAATATTTTGAGAGGAATGAAGAGAAGGCAGTCAGAACTGATTTGTTTGCACAGTCAGCGAGGTCAGAAGATGAGAAGATCAACAAGATTAGCACCAGTGGATTACTGGTTGCAAAATTCAGCATGAGGATAGTGCAAATGGCTTGCTGCATATAATGAGCCAGTTCTGAATATTTCAATGAGTCTGAGGAGGTAATGGAAGTAAAGAAAGTGAGCAGAATAATAGAGCAAATTCTACTCCTTTTTGATACACAGAAATTACTTGTACATTGGAAGACAGTAAAATTTGCCAATGATACCAAAAAAGATGTGAAAAGTAGCAACGGTGACACTGATCACCTGCAGCACAACATGATGGGAAAATGGGAAGACAAGTGACTGATTGAATTTAATATGAAGAAGTGTGAGGTAATGTATTTTGACAGGAAAGGAAGAATCAATATAGATTTGATGGTCCAATTCTAAATAGTGTGAAGGCAGTGGGGGTGGATGTGGGAGGGTTCACATTCATCAATCTCTGAAGGTAGTTGGACATATTCAGGGAGTACTTTGAAAAGCGGAGATAGTGCAGGGATATTGTTTCCTCTAACTGTGAGGGATCAGAAACTAGGGATCACAGTCTCAGGATATGGGGTCGTCCATTTAGGACTGAGATAAGGAGAAACTTCTCGACCAAGTTCCTGATTATATTTAAGAAGGAAATAGATTTCTAGACTCCAAAACCATCAAGATGTTGGCTTCATAAAGGGATTGAGTTCAAAAACTGGGGAGAAATATTAGGTTAACGGAGCAAAAGTGAAGGGTTTTCAGAAGCATATCGAAAGGGAAGAGAGAATTGAAGAGCTTCAAGGAGGGAACTCCAGAGTTCAGGATGCAGCCAGCTGAAGTCCCGCTCTCAATGATGAAGGAATGGGGCAGGGTGTAATCGTGGCTTCTTTTAGCACAAGAGAAACTCTGGGATTAAAGGTTTATTTCCAGAAAAAATGTTCACATTAGCTCGCCCCACCCTGAAAACTTTCACTTTCATTTTCACTCAGTTACTGAATTGAATCATGGATCCTGGTTTGGAATCACCCAGAAATCTCTATTTAATAATAATCCCCGGAGAATTCATCACGTTTCACCTCATAACATAGATTTAATTAATAATGTGAAGATTATTGAATATATTTCACGGCAGCTCTCTCATTGTCTTCTGCGCTATTTGAATTTTTGGTCTGGATTGGGGATCGCTTTCATTCCAGAAGATTCTCCCCAATCACTGATCCTGCTGCAGAATTTCACACCTGTGTGAAGAATTGGTTTATCTTGTTAGGTTCTAAATCACTATTTCCAGAAAGGAGGCGCCGCAATTATCTATTGCAGGTTAAATTATTTCACTTCAAATATAAATTTGTAACGTTTCGTGTAATGGCCGCCACAGGACTCTTCCTCCATTTCATTTCCATCTTTCTTTCTGGTCGCTGTATTTAACTCTGATGGTTTGTTTTAAATCTCCTCTCTCTGCCGTCCCTCTGACACTGACAGGAGCCGCTTCCAGACTCTCTGAAGGGGATTAGAAACATTTTATACACTTTACAACTTCTCACTGGACAATCTCCAGCGGCTCCCAGTTCGATTCCTTGTGTTTGATCAGGATCTTTCAGTCTGAATAAAAACCACCCACCCAATCCCACAGCAAATAAACCCTCCCCAAAATAAAATAAAACACCTGGGACTCACCTCTTACTTTCCCGCGGTCTGATCGGAGATTTTCCGCCGTTTTCCAACAGACCTGTGAAGAGTAAAAATGTTCACATTAGCTCGCCCCACCCTGAAAACTTTTACTTTCATTTTCATTTTCACTCAGTTACTGAATTGAATCATGGATCCTGGTTTAGAATCACCCAGAAATCTCTATTTAATAATAATCCCCAGAGAATTCATCACGTTTCACCTCGTAACATGGATTTAATTAATAATGTGAAGATTATTGAATATATTTCACGGCAGCTCTCTCATTGTCTTCTGTGCTATTTGAATTTTTGGTCTGGATTGGGGATCGCTTTTCATTCCAGAAGATTCTCCCCAATCACTGATCCTGCTGCAGAATTTCACACCTGTGTGAAGAATTGGTTTATCTTGTTAGGTTCTAAATCTCTTGCCTTTAATCTTGTATCTATAGCCCCTTCTGAATCCCCAGTCATTGAATTTGATTTGACTTATTGTTGTCACATGTATTAGCATAACAGTGAAAAATATTTTTTCTTGCACACTATACAGACAAAGCATACCATTCATAGAGAAGGAAATGAGAATGCAGAACGTATGTTACAGTCGTAGCTAGGGAGGAGAGAAAGGTCAACTTAATGCAAGGTAAGTCCATTCAAAGGTCTGACAGCAGCAGGGAAGAAGCTGTTTTTGAGTCAGTTGCTACGTGACCTCAGACTTTTGTATCTTTTTCCTGATGGAAGAAGTTGGAAGAGAGAATGTATGGGGTACGTGGGGTCCTTTATTGTGTTGGCTGCTTTACCGAAGCAGTGGAAAGTGTAGACAGTGTCAATCAATGGGAAGCTGGTTTATTTGATTTATTATTGTCTCAAGTATGAGCATACAGTGAAAAGTATTGTTCCTTGCGCACTATACAGACAAAACATACTGTTCGTAGAGAAGGAAATGACAGAGTGCAAAATGTAGTTTTACAGTCATAGCTAGAGTGTAGAGTAAGATCAACTTAATGCAAGGTAAGTCCATGAAAAGTCTGACAGCAGCAGGGAAGAAACTGTTCTTGAGTCAGTGGGTACGTGACCGCAGAATTTTGTATCTTTTTCCTGAAGGAAGAAGGTGGAAGAGTGAATGTCTGGGGTATGTGGGGTCCTTAACTATATTGGCTGTTTTGCCAAGGCAGCAGCAAGTGTGGACAGAGTCAGTGGATGGGAGGCTGTTTGCGTGATGTATTGGGCTACATTCATGATTGGTTTAAATGATGGACTGGGCTTCATTCACAACCTTTTGTAGTTTCTTGCAGACTTGACAGAGCAGGAACCATACCAAGCTGTGATACAACTAGGAAAAATATTTTCTATGGTGTATCCATAGACATTGGTGAGAGTTGTAGTGGACATTTACTTAGTGTCTTAGAAAGTCGAGGTGTTGCTGGCCTTTCTTAACTATAGCACCTACATGCAAAGACCAGGACAAGTTGTTGATGATCTGGACACTCAAAAACTTGAAGCTGTCCCATTTCTACTTCATCCTCATTGATGTTGACAAGGGAATGCCCACCTCTATGCTTCCTGAAGCTAATGACTATCTTTTTCATTTTGTTGACAAAGAACAAAGAAAACCACAGCACAGGAACAAGCCCTTCAGCCCTCCAAGCCTGCAGCAAACAAGCTGCCCACTTTAACTAAAACCCTCTACCTTCTGGGAACCATGTCCCTTTATTCCCATCCTATTCATATATTTGTCAAGACGATCTTTAAAAGTCACTACCATGTCTGCTTTCACTACCTCCCCCAACAGTGTTTTCCAGACACCCACCACCCTCTGTGTAAAAAACAAAAATCTGCCTCATACATCTCCTTTAAACTTTGCCCCTTGCACCTTAAACCTGTGCCCCCAAGTAATTGACTGGGAAAAAGCTTCTGACTACCCATTTTGCCCATACCTCTCATAATCTTTGAGACTTCTATCATGTCTCGCTCAACCTCTGTCATTTCAGTGAGAACAAACCGAGTTTCTTCAACCTCTTCTCATAGGTAATGCTTTCCATACCAGACAACATCCTGGTAAATCTTTTCTGCACCCTCTCCAAAGCGTCCACATCTTTCTGATAGAATGGCAACCAGAACTGACATTATATTCCAAATGCAGCTTAACTAAGGTTCTATAAAGCTGCAGCATGACTTGCCAATTGTAAATTCAATGCCTCAGCCGATAAAGACAAGCATGCCATATGCCTTCTGAACTACCTTCTCCACCTGCATTGCCTCTTTCAGTGACCTTTCAGTGTGTACCTGTACCCCTTTGCCGATCAATACTTTTAAGGGTTCTATCATTTACTGTATATTTTCTATCTGTACTAGAACGTCCAAAATGCATGACCTCACATTTGTATGGATGTTGAAGGAGAGATTATTGTCACCACACCAGTTCACCAGATTTTCTATCTCTTCCTGTACTGTCATCTCATCATTGTTTGAGATGTGACCCACAACAGTGGTGCCATCAGCAAACTTGAAATTGAGTTGAGAGGAATTTGTTCACATAGTCTTAGGTGTATAAGGAGTATAGGAGGGGCTGAGGACACAGCCTTGTGGGGCATCAGCGTTGAGGATGATTCTGAAAGAGGTGTTGTTGCCTATCCTTACTAATTGCAGTCTGCAGATTGGAAATCGAGGGTCCAGTTGCAGAGGGAGTAGCTGAGCCCCAGGTCATGAAGTTTGGAGATGAGTGTCTGACAGGAATGGTAAAGGCTTTGAATAGGAGCTTGACTTAGGTGTTCTAGGGTTGAATGTAGGGCCAGGGAGATGGTGTCTGCTGTGGACAGAATAGTGAACTTTCGCGGATTCAGGCAGTCTGATAGGTAGGAATTGATTTATATCATGACCAACCTTTTGAAGCACTTCATAATGATGGATGTCAGAGCCACCAGATGATAGTCATTAAGGCACCATGCCTGGCTTTTCTTTGGTACCGGGTTGATAGTCATCTTCTTGAAGCGGGTAGGGATCTCAGATATGTGTACAGAGCGATTGAAGGTATCTGCGAATACCCCGCCAGCTAGTTTGCACAGAATCCGAATGCTTGTCTGGGTACCTCATCTGGGCCAGCTGTTTTCTGTGGGTTGACTTTTGAGAAGACTGCTCTGACGTCAGCGACGGTGACCTCAGATACAGGTTCATACGAGGCTTGCGGGATGGAGGACGTGCTCTCACTGACCTCTTTCTCAAAAGGAGTACAGAATGCATTGAGCTCATCAGGGAGGGGTGCATTGGAGCTGGCGATTTTACCTGCCTTCATCTTGTAGCCTGTTACGTCTTGCAGACCTTGCCATAATCGGCAGGATTCTGTGCAGCTAACCTGGGATTCCAGCTTGGTCCAATACTGGCTTTCTTTTATAGGTCAGCATGCCTGACTTGGATGCCTCAGACCTGGAATTCAGCAGGCAATGGATATCCCTGTTCATCCATGGTTTCTGGTTGGGAAACACACGGATTTGCTTCTTTGGCACACAGTCTTCTACACGTTTACTAATGAAGTCAATTCCTATAGTGGTGTATTTGTTCAGGCTGCTTGCAGAGTTTTTAAAGACTGACCAATCCACTGACACTAAGCAATCTCATAGGAGATCATCCAATTCCTCAGACCAACATTTCACAAATTTCTCTGACAGATTCTCTCATTTCAGTTTATGTTTGAAGCCGAGAGCAGGATCACAGCCTTCTGGTTTGATTTGTGAGCGGGTGATAGTGGGAGGCATTTTTGATATTTGTGTTGCAGTGGTCTAGGATGTTGGTGGTATCTTGGTGTAACAGGAGATGTGTTGGAGGTATTAGGTCGAACACTCTTGAAATAGTCTGTGCATAAACCGCATTGAGCATGAGAAAAATAAATCCAATTACCATGTACACAAAGTTAGAATGAGTTTGACACTGAGCTACTTACCATTCTAATCAAGAATTAATCTCACTTATTTGATTTTCTGTAATCCTGACCTATTATACAGCAGATCTGTTTTAATTTTATTTCTGGAGCCTGGGTTTATTTGTTAACTGATTTATTGTCCATCCCTAGTTAGCCTGGTAACAAAATGTTGGGCCTGCTTCAAAGACTGGTTCTGGTTTGATATAACTGAACACTGGATCAGGGACTTCCAAGATAATTTGGTTGAAGGGCAAATGAATTAAAAATCATGGACCACCCATTCCAAGCGCCTATGTTATAATAATCACAATATGAAAGTGCTCCATATAAAAATATTTCAATCATGATTTTAAATAAGCTGATATTAGCTTACAAATATCAGTGAAAAAAGTGTGTCTCCTTCTCACTGAAGTGTTTGTCTATCTTTGGGAAGAGCAGAGAATTTGAGACAGTGGGATGAGGAAAACAAATCTCTGTACGAAGTCAGAAATGGGTAAGTGGTTTTGGTGAGACTTTTTTTCTGTAAGCTCTAAGCTAGAGGGTTAAGAATTTTAATGGGTGACCCAAACAGGAAGTGAATTAATAAGAGTTAATCAGAGAGCAGATCTGAAGGCATTAATTTACTGGGATAGTAGTTTAAACTGATACTCAGGAAATATAAGTATTGTATTAAAATCATAACTTAAACATACAATACAAGAGCAGGTCAGAAGCTTGGAATATTGCGGCTAGTAACTCATCTCCTGACTCTCCAAAGTCTGTCCACCGTCTACAAGGCACAAGTCAGGAATATGATGGACTTCTCCCCACTTGCTTGAATGAGCTCTGTTCCAACAACACTTAAGAAGCTTGAACTATCCAGAACAAAGCAGTCCCGCTTGATTGGTACCTCGTCCATAAACATTCTCTCCCTCCACCACTGACGCTCAGTAGTAGCATTGTGTACTATCTACATAATGCCTGGTAGCAGTTCACTGAAGATCTTTAGACAGCAGCTTCCAAACCCACAATCACTTCAATCTAGAAGGACAAGGACAGCAGATACATGGGAACACTATCACCAGCAACTTCCCATCCAAGTGACTCCCCATCCTGACTTGGAAATATATCACCATTCCTTCATAGTTGTCGGGTAAAATCCTGAAATTCTCTCCCTAATGGCATTGTGAGTCAACACATGAAGTGCAAAGTTTCGAGAATATAGTTCACCATCACCTTCTCAAGGGCAACCAGGGATGGGCAATAAATGCTCACAAGCTAGCAACACCAATGTCCCATGAATGAAAAAAACACGATCATTGAGCAATATTATAAAACTTGAAATCTAACTAATTAAACCTAACATAATAAAGATGAGAAGACATATCATCTGTTGCAGTTGTATAAGATTGGTGCTGGTGAACACCTATTTTAATTTATTCTTTCATGCAGTATGGGCCTTGCTAGCTAGGTTGGTATTAATTATTCATTGCTAATTGCATTTGAGAAGATGGTGGTGAGCTGCCTTTTTGAATCGCTGCAGTCCCTGTGGTCTAGGTACACCGCAATGCAGTTAGGAAGAGTTTTATGATGTTGACACAGTGTCAGTGAAGGAACAGCAAAATAGTTACAAGTCAAGATGGTGAGTGGCTTGCAGCTGGTGGTGTCCCATGTGTCTGCTTCCCTTGTCAGTGAGGTGGTAGAATTTACAGATTCACAGTGGCACTGTTGAAGAAACATTGGTGAGTTGCTGCAGTGCATCTTGTATATGGTACACAGAGCTATCACTATGCATCAGTGGTGGAGTGAATGTTAAGTCATGGAATGGGATGCCAATCATGCAGACTGTTTTTTCTTAAATGATACTGAGATTCTTGAGTGTGGAGCTGCATTAATTCAGGCAAGTGAAGAGTATTCCAAGATGCTCCTGACTTGTGCCTTGTAGATGGTGAACAAACTTTGGGGAACATAGAACATAGAACAATACAGCACAAACAGGCCCTTCGGCCCACGAGTTGCGCCGATCACATCTACCAATCCACAGACCTATCTAATAACCCCCTATCCTATTCTTTTCCATATACTCATCCAGAAGTCTCTTAAAAGACCCCAGTGAGTTTGCCTCAACAACCTCCGACGGCAGTCGGTTCCATTCACTCACCACCCTCTGAGTGAAAAACCTACCCTGACATCTCCTTTGTATTTGCTTCCCTGCACCTTAAATCTGTGTCCTCTCGTAGTGACCATTTCAGCTCGGGGAAATAGTCTCTGAGAGTCCACCTATCTATTCCTCTCAACATTTTATAAACCTCTATCAGGTCGCCTCTCAACCTACGTCTCTCCAGTGAGAAGAGTCCCAGCTCCCTCAACCTATCTTCATAAGGCCTGCCTCCCAATCCAGGCAGCATCCTTGTAAATCTCCTCTGAACCTCTCAATAGCCTCTACATCCTTCCTATAATGAGGCGACCAGAACTGCGCACAATACTCCAACTGGTGTCTGACAAGAGTCTTATAGAGCTGCATCATTACCTCCTGACTCCTAAACTCTATTCCTCGATTAATGAAGGCCAGTACACCGTACGCCGCCTTGACCACTTCCTCCACCTGCGAGGGCGATTTAAGAGTCCTATGGACCTGGACCCCAAGATCCTTCTGCTCTACAACACAGCTAAGACTCCTACCCCTTATATTGTACTTCTTCATCCCATTATTCCTGCCAAAATGGACCACTACACATTTATCTGCATTGAAGTCCATCTGCCAATTCTCCGCCCAGTCTTGCATCCTGTCTATATCCCGCTGCAACTTTTGGCATCCCTCCAGACCATCCACAACACCATCGATCTTTGTATCATCGGCGAACTTGCTAACCCATCCCTCCACTTCCTCATCCAGGTCATTTATGAAAATGACAAACAGCAGGGGTCCCAGAACCGATCCCTGGGGCACTCCACTGGTTACCGACCTCCATGCAGAACAAGACCCATCCACAACCACTCTCTGCCTTCTGCTGGCAAGCCAGTTCTGGATCCACGAAGCCAAAGCCCCTTGTATCCCATGCCCTCTCACCTTCTCCAGAAGCCTTGCATGGGGGACCTTATCAAACGCCTTACTAAAGTCCATGTACACTACGTCCACTGCCCTTCCTTCGTCAATGTGTTCAGTCACATTTTCAAAGAACTCAACTAGGCTCGTAAGGCATGACCTGCCCTTGACAAAACTATGCTGACTATTTCTAATCAGTCCAAACTTCTCCAAATGTTCACATATCTTATCCCTCAGAAGCCTCTCCATCAGCTTACCAACCACTGAAGTCAGACCCACCAGTCGGTAATTTCCTGGACTAACCCTGTTCCCTTTCTTAAAGATAGGAACCACATCCGCAATTCTCCGGAACCTCTTCTGTTTCCATGGACGACGCAAATATCATCGCCGGGGCTCTGCAACCACTTCCCTCACCTCCCACAATAACCTGGGGTACATCCCATCCGGTCCTGGTGACTTGTCTATCTTGATAGAATTTAACAGGTCTAACACATCCTCTTTCCTAACATCCACATACTCAATCTTTTCAGTATGCCTCAAACCTGCAGTGCAATCTCTCAGTTCACTTTCCACCGTGAATACTGAGGCAAAGTACTCATTAAGCACCTCTGCCATTTCTTCCAGATTCACACAGACTTTTCCCCCTTCACCTTTTGTAGGCCCTATCCCTTCTCTTCTCATCTTTTCACTTTTCATAGATTTGTAGGCAGCCTTGGGATTCTCCTTAATCTTACCTGCCAAAGCCTTCTCATGACCCCTTCTGGCTCTCCTAATTTTCTTTTAAAGTTCCCTTCTACACACCTTATACTCCTCTAGATCCCTAACATCCCCTAGCTCTCTGAACCTTTTATATACCTTTTTTTACTCCCTAATTAGGTTCAGGAGATGAGTTACTCACTGCAGAATTTCTAGCCTCTGATCTGCTCTTGTAGCGCAGTAGCTCTATGGCTAGTCCAGTTTAGTTTCTGGTTAACCCCCAAGATGTTGATAATGGGAAATTCAGTGATAGTAATTCCATTGTTTGTAATTTTTATATACTGTTTGTAATTTTTATAAATGATCTGGATGAGGGTATTGAAGGATGGATTAGTAAATTTGCAGATGACACCAAAGTCGGAGGAGTGGTAGGTAGTGAAGAGGGGTGTTCTAGTTTGCAGAGAGACTTGGACAAGTTGCAGAGCTGGGCCGAGAGGTAGCAAATGGAGTTTAATGTGGAAAAAGTGTGAGGTAATTCACTCTGGCAGGAATAACAAATGTGTAGAGTATAGAGCTAATGGTAGGACTCTTAATAGTGTTGAAGAACAGAGGGATCTTGGTGTATGTGTGCATAGATCCCTGAAAGTTGGCAATCAAGTCGATAAGGTCGTTAAGAAGGCATACGGAGTCTTAGCTTTTATTGGTAGGGGGATTGAATTTCGGAGCCGCAACGTCATGTTGCAACTGTACAAAACTCTAGTGCGGCCGCACTTGGAGTATTGTTTACAGTTCTGGTCCCCACATTATAAGAAAGATGTGGAGGCATTGGAGAGGGTACAGAGGAGGTTTACCAGGATGTGCCTGGTATGGAGGGCAGGTCCTATGAAGAGAGGTTGAAGGATTTGAGGTTGTTTTCGTTAGAAAGGAGGCGGCTAAGAGGGGATCTTATTGAAGCATATAAGATGATTAGAGGTTTAGATAGGGTGGACAGTGATAGCCTTTTTCCTAGGATGGAGAAAGCGAGCACGAGGGGACATAGCTTTAAATTAAGGGGTGGTGGTTTTAGGACAGATGTCAGAGGTAGGTTCTTTACCCAGAGGTGGTAAGGGTATGGAATGCCTTGCCTGCGTCAGTTGTAGATGCGCCAAGTTTGGTGGCGTTTAAGAGGTTAGTAGATAAGTTTATGAATGAAAAGGGAATGGTTTAGGTTAGAGGGTCATTGCTTGTTCCTAATTGGTCGGCGCAACATCGAGGGCCGAAGGGCATGTTCTGTGCTGTAATGTTCTATGTTCTAATAACAACAATACAAATAGAAATGTCAGGGGATTCAAATAAAAGGTAAATTAAATATCTTGTTTCTCTCCTTCCTTCATTTACTTCCTGTGACGAAGGCTGTAGAGTCGAAAGCTTGCGAATTTACTATCAAAGAAATTGGTTGGATTTAAAAATGGTGTTGTAAAATTTTACTCAGTCAAACCACCCAGTCCCATCCTCCATCCCTTCCCCTGTTTCCCAGTCTGTAGCTGGGATTTCTTCCCCGTTTCCATTTCTCACTCTGCTCCCACACTTGACTCCAAATCCTGTTTTGTGAGCGGTGATCACAGTGACCATTCAGCCCAGAGTGTTTACTTTCCCATTGCAGCTCCGATTTCAGACAGAAGATGGTGATGTCGAGCTGTACAAAGATCAGTAAGGTTTAACAGTGCAGTTTCACCTCCTGCTGCTGGATACCTGGTACTGGCAGCAATCCCTAAAACACAAAATGCTGAAAATTGCCTCTTTAATCACATAACCTGGTTTAATAACCGAGGAATTGGGGGTTAGAATGAGATAGTAAAAGTGAGAATAATAGTCTCTGGTGATACTGAACAGCATGTTTCTCTGTACAATTCACTAGCAGATCAAATTAATGATAATAAGCAGAAAGTGCTGGTAAAATGTTCAGCAGGTGCCGTTTGTGAAGAGATGGAGAGAAACTTGTTGACTCGAATTACTTCCAACAGCAGCAGTGCTTTGCTTTTATTACAATAGATCAAATTATTAGATAATATTAATATGTTTTACTTTATGCAACATTTAAACAGTAAATCTAAAACCACAAGCTGTCCACTGATTTATTTTAACCGTGTAATTTCCCAGAATCTTTGTTATTTGAGAAGAACGGGAGGAGACCATTCAGCCCCCCCGAATTTATGTTAATGCTCAATTACATCGCAGAACTTCATTTCCTGCCTCCAAGATGACATCAGGATTTCAGTCGGTATTATTTGATGATACTCTCCAGGGTTCCTGTGATTTGATGTTTATTAAAATAAATGAATAAAAAACTTTAAAAATCATACTTTGCATGGAGCAACACCGCCACATGTTGGCTGAGAGCGGGACTGCACAGATTTATTTTCCTGCATTACCAATTGTGCTCACCTGGTGGTGCCAGAACACCATGTTCTGCGTTTTTGACAGATTCTGTTAACTGGTTTACCAACTTTCAATAAGTTAGTATTGAAACTAATACTAACTTTAGTAAGTTTGTGTCAGTGAATGGATTCATTAGTTTGTGTGGAAATTAAAGATGGGTAACAACCGTTAGCTTTTCTATTGACACCTGTTCTGAGCTGCCAATATGTTCTGAGATGTTCTTTCAGACTCTGGGTCTCAGACAGAGACAGACTCTGGCATTGCTTAACAGTTGTTTATTAAAAGTATTTTAAAACATATTACACTGTAGGCTAGTATCTCTCAGGTGTGATTTCAAGTTCTCGTGAGTGTCTAATATATGTCTGACTAGTTTATAAAAATTCCCTCGTGAGATGAGGGTGTTTCTGACTGGCCAACATTTACAATCCATCCCTAATGGCCCTTGAGAAAGTGGCAGTGAGCTTCCTTCTTGAACCACTACAATCATGAGGTGTAGGTACATCCACACTGCTGTTAGGGAGGGAGTTCCAGGATTTTGATTCAGCGGCTGAAGGAACAGCAATGCACCAGAAGAACTTTATAAGGCAGTACACAGAAGGTTCTACAAGGGAGGACAGAATCCCTAATCGTTAGATTTCCTAAACTCCTACCCCCGCTCTACGTCCTCTCCCCCTTGTCGTTCCCTATTCCTCCTCCCCCCATCCCCTCCTCCTCCTCCCCTTCTAAATACTTCCCTCCTCTTCCTCGTACTCCCTCCATCCTCATCCCTTCCCATCCTCCTCGCCCTCCCTCTCCTACTCCTCCCCTCCCGCCCCTCCCTACTCCTCCTCCTCCCACCCAAGACCTCCCCCTCTCCTCCTCCTCATCCCTCCTCCCTATCCTCCCTCCCTCTCCTCCTCCCCCCTCCCTCACTTCTCCTCCTCCTCCCCTCCCTTCCCTCTCTCCTCCTCATCCTCCCCTCCCTCCCCTCCCCCTCTCCACTCTCACTCCTCCTCCCTCTCTCTCCTCCTCTCTCTCTCCTCTCCTCTATCCTCTCCTTTCCTCCCCACCGTCTCCTCCCCCACTCTGTCTCCTCCCCTCCCTCTCTCTCCCTCTCCCTCTCCTCCTCCCTCCTCTCCCTCCTCTTCTTCCTCCCTCCTCCCCTCCCCCTCCCTCCCTCTCCTCCTCCCCCCTACCTCTCTCTCCTACCCCTCCCCTCCCTCCTCCTCTCCTCCTTCCCCTCCTCCTCCCTCTCCTCCCCTCCCCTCCCCTCCCTTTGCCTCCCTAGGGACGCCTCCTACTGTTCCAAGTTCCCCTCCCCCCTGAACACCTCTTTCCTCCCCCTTCCCCTCCTCCTCGTCTCCCTCATCTCCTTACCCCTCGTCTTCCCTCCCTCTCCTCCTCCTCGGACTTTCCTTCCCCCCTCTAGGTTCGATTCCTCCCCTCTCTCATCTTCCCTCGCTCCTCGACCTCTCTCCCTCCCTCTCCTCACCCCCCTCTGTCTTCCTCCTCTCCTTCCTCCCCCTCTGTCACTCTTCCTCCACTCACCCCCTCCCTCTTCTCCTCTCTCCTCTCCCTCCCTATTCTGCTCCTCCCCATCCCTGCCTCTCCTCCTCCCCTCCCTCTCCTCCTCGTCCCCTCCCTGCCTCTACTCCTCCTCCTCCCCTCCCTGCCTCTCCTCCATCCCTCTCGTCCATCCCTCTCCTCTCCTCCTCGTCTCCCTCCCTCTGCACCTCCCCTCCCGATCTCTCTGCGCCTCATTCCCCTCCCTCTCCTGCCTCCTCCTCCTCCTCCTCCTCTCCCTCTCCTCTCCTACCTTCCTCTCCCCCTGTCCTCCTCCACCGCGCTCTCCTCTCTCCTCCTCCTCCCTCCCCTCCCTCCTCTCCTCTCCCTCCTCCTCCTCGTCTCCCTCTCCTCCTCCTCTCCCTCCCTCTCCTCCACCCTGTCCTCCTCCACCCTGTCCTCCCTCCTCCACCCTGTCCTCCTCCACCCTGTCCTCCCTCCTCCACCCTGTCCTCCCTCCTCCACAAGTGACATTATGGTTGTGTTAATCTGAATTAATGCAGCATTCTGCAGGTTTTACTATTCTCCTGGGATTGCAGAGTAGAGTTTCATTTGACATAATTGACAGATCAGGTAATATGACTGGGGACATCTATTTTTCAAAGAGCATTCCAGGTTTAGTTTTCAGAAGCTGCTTAAAGCTGAGAGAGACATCCCTCAGTGTTTTTCCTCCTCTCTGGAGTTGAATATTCTGTTGTTTACATGGCTGTTTTTGGATGCTGCCAGAGACTAACTTTCCCTCTCTGAGGTTCTGGTGTTGGAGGAAATATCTTTCTCAGGAAACTACTGTCGGTTTCACTGTCCATAAGCGCTTAAAAGCTGGAAATCTGGCATCATTTAAGCATACTTGTTTTTGTGCAAACTATTGCTGAAGAAGGGTGTATGTCTGTGGGATATCATTTTCCACTAGAACAAGGGGTAGCTAGATGTTATGAATTACACTGGGTCATGTTTAAGAGTTCTAATTGGTGGAAGTTCTACTAATTCTTTGTGTCATATTCTAACTGTGTCCTTAAATACACTTTGTTTGATAAAAGCTTCCCAGTGGGTCATATGAAACACTAATGCCAAAATCAAATGCAAAACTTAGGGTCTAGGTTAACTTCAGAAAATACTTTGGAGTTTCTGGCCTGGTCTTAACAATATATTATGTATTCACTAAACAAACTGACGAGGCTAAGGATGCCAGCTTAGTAGTAACATTAAGCTAATGAAGCCATTTTCTATTCTGTATTAACAATATCGCACTAGTCAGAAATAGATAATTAAATGAGTTAAATTGAGTTACAAATAATGCATCAGTAATTATGCCAGAAAGACTATAGTTTAAGCTTTTCACTGTAAGCTTGTTAAAGTCACTAATTAATTGTAAGTCTCTGTGTTTAAGAAAAGAATGTATAGTTCAGATATGATGTGCTAGCAATGGGATCTTTGGACAAGCCTTGAAACTCCACCAGGATCTTAGAAGCACCTTGCTTTTTAATGAAACATTAATTCAAACTATGGATAGTGAATTGTACAAGACCAGATAGAGATAAACAATTCTACTGTACACTTTCCCTCAGTTAATAAATACATGTGGGGTATTTAGTGGGAACCAATTAAATTAAATTAGCAACAACAAGTAATAAACCAAGCCCAATTTTGATTCAAGCTGATGGTTACTTAGAAGTTAAAAGGAGAGATTCCGAGAGCCTTCTTTGCTGGTCAAGCACTGAGAACTCCTGAGACAATTCCAAAAGAATTACTATCAAAGAAGGAGTTTTTGAGAGGGCTGTGCTTCTACAGACTGATCATCCTCATAAGGTTATAAAACTTTGCTGTTAAGTATACCTTGTTCCTTTAGTAAATTTCTTTAAAATTTATTGTCTAGAGTTTCTTGCTTTTGCCTTCCACAAACAAAAATATAAAATGCTGGAAAATCTCAGAAGGTCTGACAGCATCTGTATTGAAAGAACAGAGCCAACATTTCAAGACTGGATGACTCTTCACCAGAGCTTTTGACTTAATTGATTGAATCTTGTCTAAAATAAAGTTATTAAAAGGCAAGTTGGGGGAGGCTGAAATCAGTGAGGTTATAAATAACAAGGTAATTCTTTCCATGGATTGCCACCTTGCCATGGTGGAGAGGCTTGAATGTTCCATTGATCCTAAGAGCGATGCTATCACTAGTATTAAACTCCTGGTAGGACCACCCATGACAGTAAGGTCAGAAGGGAGACACAGTACAATCCAAAACAAGTCCTCAATGGTGGATCAGGCAGAGGATAGTCATAAGGCATCAATAGCTGTGATGGTGTATGAAGGCTGCAGAAGTAGGATGATCCTCACTCTGAGGTTCCCTTGCCACTGGAACTGGATCTACCCTCTGTTAAGGACCATGTATCTGCAGATGTGAAATGGCATACCCATGTTAAAAGATGTCCTCCACCAGGCGTCTATCTGCTGGAAACCAACAACCCCACACAGACAAGCACTGTGGCAATCAGCAAGGATGATTGGGATAGGACCACGAGATCTGTAAGTTCCTAGTTTTGGACCAGTAAGTTGACGTTGGAGTTTGATTTGCTCATCTCATTCTTGGACTAGGAACAGCTTTCTTCACAACTAAGCTGCCCTTTTGAGGACCCACTGTGCTCACCCTCATGAAGAAAGGCTGGAAAAGAGGCCCTAAAGCGATTCATAAATGATAGAATTTCATCAATTTGGAGAGTGATGTAGTCGATTCTGAGACATGGGCTCTGAATTTTAGTAAATGAGACCACAATGGTATGAGGTGTGAGTTAGCTATGATGGATCAGGAAACATTATTTAAAGTGTTGATGGTGATAGGCAATAGCAAATATTCAAAAACTGCATGGGTAATCTGCAGCAATTGTTTATTGCTGTCTGGCGCAAAAGTGAAATGAAAAAGGATGCCAAATCATGGCTTATAACAGAAATTAGAAATAGCATTAGAAAGAGATATACAAATTGGCTTAAAAACAACAGACCTGAAGATGGAGAGCGAGTTAGAATTCAGCAAAAGAAGACCAAGAGATTGATTTGGAAGGGGAAAAAAATTTGAGTAAGAGAGTATGTTGGTGAGGGATATAAAAACTGACTGTAAAGTTTCTAAAGCATGAAGACTAAAGTGCTTGGCATTGGGGATTGAGATGGATCGAAAGCTGGTTGGTAGACAGAAAACAAAGAGTAAGAATAAATGGGTCATTTTCCAAATGGCAGGTAATGCAGGGATTGATGCTAGAATCCCAGTTATACTAATGATTGAGATGAGAGAATGAAATGTAATATCTCCAAATTTGCAGTTGACACAAAGCTAGGTGGGAGGGTGAGCCTTGAGGAGGATGCAGAGATCTATCAGTATGATTTGGTCAAGCTGAGTGAGTCGGAAAATGCACGGCAGATGCAGAATAACGTGAATAAATGTGAGGTTATCCACTTTGGTAGCAAAAGCAGAAAGGCAGACTTGAATGGCTTAAGAGAAGGGAATAAACGACAAGACCTGGGTATCCTTGTGCACCAGTCACTGAAGGTAAGCAAGCCAGTGCAGCAGGATGTAAAGAAGGCAAATGGTATTTTGGTCTTCACAGTGAGAAAATTCAAGTACAGGAGCAGGGATGTCTTGCTGCAATTACATACGACCTTGGTCAGGCTACACCTAGAAAACTGTGTGCGGTATTGGTCTCCTTATCTGCAAATGTATGCTCTTGCAATAGAGGGAGAGTGGAGAAGGTTTATCAGACAGAATCCTGGGATGGCAGGACTGACGCATGATGCTGGAGTTCAGAAGAATGATGACAGATCTGAAGAAACCTATAAAATTCTAAAACGGTTCAGGGTAAACATATTCCTCTTAGAGTGAAAGGCAAGGCTGACAGAAGTCGAGAACCCTGGTGAAGAAAGCATTTGGCACGCTTGGTTTCATTGGTCAGAACAATGAATAGAGGAGTTGGGATGTCTTGTTGAAGTGTACAAGATATTGATAAGGCCACACTTAGAATACTGTGTGGAATTCTGATCACCCTATTATAGGAAGGATATTATTAAACTGGAAAGAGTGCAGAAAAGATTTACGAGGATGCTACCGGGACTTGATAGATTCAGTTATAAGGACAGGCTAAATAGACTGGGACTTTTGTCTCTGGAGCGTAGGAGGCTGAGGGGTGACCTTATAGAGATCTATAAAATAATGAAGGGCATAAACAAAATAGACAGTCAATATCTTTTCCCAAAGATAGAGGTCTCTAAAACTAGAGGACATAGGTCTAAGGTGAGAGGGGAGAGATCCTATAGTGTCTAGAGGGGAAATTTCTTCACACAGAGGGTGATGACTGTCTGGAATAAGCTGTCAGAGATAATATTAGAGGCAGGTATAATTTTATTTTTAAAAAGCATTTAGATAGTTACATGGATAGGATGGGTATAGAGGGATATGGACCAAATGCAGTCTATTGAGATTAAGGGTTTAAAAAAAAAGGCAGCATGGACAAGTTGGGCTGAAGGGCCTGTTTCCATGCTGTAAATGTCTGTGACCTCTGCGACAAGACGGAGTAGATGCAGGAAGAACGTTCCTGACGATGGGTGTTCCCTGAACCAAGAGTCGAAGGATTTGGGCTAAACCTCTTAGGACTGAGATGAGGAGAAATTTCTTCACCCAGAGAGCGGTGAACCTGTGGAATCCACTACTACTGAAAGCAGTTCAAGTCAAAACATTTTATGTTTTCAAGAAGGACTGAGGATGAAGCAGATCAAAGGATATGGGAAGAAGGTAGAATCAGTTGGATAATCAGCCATGATTATAATGAATAGTGGAGCAGGCTCAAAGGGCCAAATGGCCAACTTCTGTTCCTATTTTCTAAATTTTGGCTGGAAATACACACCCAGAAAGCTCAGCTACCAGCAGACAGAAAATCCAAGATAAATTCAATTCTGGAAACTGGAATGTATGAATCCTCACAGATAAACAGCAAAACCAGACTGGAGAATGGTCCTTATTCTCTGTGAACTCAGACATTTCAACATTGATATTAATGCTCTGTAAGAGCAGGCAAAGGGCAGCTGAGGGAAGGTGGAAATGGTTACACCTTCTTCTAGGGAGCAGAACCCAAGTATCAGCCTAGAGCACATGAAATTGGATTGCCATCAAGAACAAACATTGTCAACCAACTTTTGGAGCTTCTTGTAGGCATCAACGAGTACCTCATTATCCTCCATGTGCAACGTGCCAAAAACCAGTAGCCAGTTGTGAGTGCTTGTTTCCCAACCCTTGATGCTATTGATGAGTCCAAAGTTGTTCTAGTTTATGGACATTATACTCTTCAATGAGTCCATGGGAGTTCAATGCCAGGGTTGGAAAGGACTCCCACCTCTTGAAAGGAATCATTGGAAAGGAAGGAGTTGGGAATTGCAACCTCAATGGGTTCTCTTGCTCATCAAATGCGTGGAACACCAACTTGTCATTGTTAACACACTACTCCACTAAAAAGACAGGTTCAAGATTTCACAGTCAAATCTCTGGCACACAATCAATTTTATCATTATCCAATCCCAAAACCAAAAAGGATGCTCTCATCAGCAAAGCGATGACCAGAGCAGACAACTCTCAACAGAGCACCAACTCATCTGCCCCTCTATGTCCATCAAACTCCACCAGAAGCAACAGAAGATGAAGAAATGGCTCAGAAAAACGATCAATGTTGAGCTACCTCAACAGCCAACAATGTCTCCCCCAAAATTTCCAAAGTGTTCACTCTAATGGAGTGGAGGAAAACTGGAAAGAAGTGAAGGCAGTCATCATCACGAGCTGTGAAGAAACCATCAGCTACAAGGTCAGGAAGCACCAAGACTGGTTCAAGAAGACAACCATGCTCTCCAAAACTTCACCAATCAGCAAAGGGGGAGGTAGAATGAAGAACTGTGAAAATCAATAACAAATGGTGGACTGAGAAAGGAGCTGCAACTCCTCACCAACAGGCTCAACACCCGAGGCTTCTTCAGTGCCACCAATGCAATATATGAACACAACACCCTAGGCCTCAAATCTGTGCAGAGTAAGGACAGAACTATCTTGAGAGACAGAGAAAACATCAGCCTTCAATGGAGAGAACTCTTCAAAAACCTCCTAAACTATGATAGAATCATAGATGAGGTCATGTTTGAGGAAATCCCCCAACTTCCCATCAAAGATGTTCTTGGACTCCCAGCAATCATGGACAAAGTCAAAGTTATTCACCATTAAACACATGAAGAGTAGAAAAGCCGCAAGAGTGGAAAGGATTCCAGCAGAGATTTTCAAACTTGGAGAAGAAGAGATCACCCGCTATTTCTATCAGCTGAAAATCTAGGACAGAGAAGAAATTCCAGCTGACTTCAGGGATGCCATAATCGCCACCATCTTCAAGAAGGAGAAGCAGTGGACTGTGGGAACTACCGAGAAATCTCCCTACTCTCCATCGCCAGAGGATCATCATCTGAATCCTCACTTGCTGCCTTCTCCAAGTCTCTGAAATAATCCTTCTGGAAAACCAGTGTGGCTTCCAATTAAACTGTGGAATGGCAGACATAATTTTCACTGCTCAACAAGTTTCAGAAAAATGGCAGGAACAACGTCAACCAGTTGATATGGCCTTCATCAATCTGACCAAAGTTTTTGACTAGTTTGTCGGTAATTGTGATGGAAGACCCTGTCAAAGGCTAGTTGGCCACAGTAATTCATCATCTTCATCACTGTCTGAAATCAATCAAAATCTTTCAAGGTCAAAACTAGACTATACTAGGGGGCATAGCTTTAAGGTGCGAGAGGCAAGGTTTAAAGCAGAGGTACGAGGCAGATTTTTGTTTTACACAGAGACCAGTGGTTGCCTGGAATTTGTTGTCAGTGGAGATAATGGAAAAAGATACGGTAGTGACTTTTAAGGGGCATCTTGATAATTACATGAATAGGATGGGAATAGAGGGAAATGGTCCCTTGAAAGGTAGGGGGTTTTAGTTAAGTCGGACAGCATGGTCGGTGCAGGTTTGGAGAATCAAAGGGACTGTTCCTGTGCTGTAATTTTCTTTGTTATTTGTTCTAGACTCAACCAGGGATGTATCATCACCCCCATCCTTCACCTTATCAAAAACATGTTTCCCGGTAGAGTGGTCAGTGTCTATAGGATGAATAGTAAACTTTTCAAACCCAACTAGTTGAAATCCAAGAAGAAAACAACACTAACATTGATCGTGGAATTTCAGTATGTGGATGACATTGTATTTTCTGTGCGTTCTGAGAAGAGAATCTCCAAGCCGTGCTTGACACTTTTTCTGAAGCATACTGAAAAATCAGTTCCAGTTCCAATTTCAAGAAAACTCAAGTCCTTTACCACACTCTGCTCCCCCCCCACAACACATCCTCCCCCCTCCCTCCATCAAGATCAATGGGGAAAACTCTCCCAAACATGGAATATTTCCCTCTACCTGGAGATCCACCTCTTACCTGAGGCTGACATCATTGTGGAGAACCAACATTGTGTTCAATCCACGAGTGATGCCTTCGGACGCCTAAGAAGAATGTTTTTATGATCCCAACATTTGTGGCACCAAGATTCTCGTGTACAAGACATTCATTCTCCCAACTCTTCTGTACGGCTCAAAAACTTGGGACCATATACAGACTCCAGCTCAAGGTTCTGGACAGGTACGATCAATGCTGGCTGAGATAGATTCTCCACACCAGCTGGGACAACAGAAGTGCTAACATCAGAGTCCCTGAAGGAGCCAAGAGCATCAGCATCAAGGCCATGATCATCCAAAACCAGCCCTGTTGGGCCGGTCATGTGCTCAGGATGTCAGAATGTTGACTGTCCAAGTAAATCTTCTTCTCCCAGCTCAAGGACAGCTCTCAAACCAGAGGGCAAAGAAGCACTTCAAAGACACCCTGAAGGCTTACCTCACAAAATGCAACATAGGCAACACACTTGCACAGAACAGACCCACTTAGAGGAACATCCTGATTGATGGGACACAATCCTTTAAGGACACTGTTGATAAGAGAAAGCCTGGAAAAGAACCTAAGAAAGGGATCTCAGCAATCTATAGTCCAAGGACTGAACTCAACTCCGAGAAACACCAGCCAACTTTTTTTTCCATTTTTTTAAATTCATTTCTGGGACATGGGCATCACTGGCTGGCCAGCAGTAATTGCCCATCCTTAATTTCCCGAGGGTAGTTGAAAGTCAACCACATTGCTATGGCTGTGGAGTCACATGTAGGAAAGAACAGCTAAGGACGGCAGATTGCTTTCTTTAAGGGAGATTAATGAACTAGATGGGTTTTTACAATAATCAATGGTTCATAGTCATCAGTAGATTCTTAATTCCAGATATAAGTGCCAAGTGTGCAGTCAAAGATGTGACTCTAGAATCTGGCTCATTAGCCACGCAAAGACCAGAGTATCCCTAAGTCCTCAGTTTGGATATTTTGTGAAGCTTTTGATATTTTCTGGATACTTTGTGCAAAACAGTTGAGTCAGAGATTAAATACTTTGCTTATACCAAACTAAAGACAAAAGTTAAATACTTTCTGTGCAACCAAGAATATTTTACGTCTAACAAAGTTTGATGTCTGGGTTACTAACTTTTGTAGTAGAGTTTGATACTTTTCTACTAACTTGGTTAAGTACAATAAAGGGGATTTGTTATACAAAAATTTGAATCTGAGTGTCTTTGTCCATGGCATAAATTGACCCGAGTTCGAGGGCAACAGACAATAATCTAAAGAACGTAACTCAAATCTTACCATGGCGGTTTGAGAACTTGAATTTGGTTTTGTTAAAAACATGGTAATAAAAAACTGGTATAAGTTCTGGAATACCTCCCCAAAAACTCTCCATCTTGTTTTCCATCTTTAAGACACTCTATTAACATTACTTTTTTGACCAAAGTTTAGATCATCTGTCTTCATGTGGCTCAGTGTGATTCTTGGTTTTATAATGTTCCTCTAGAGCACCTTAGAATGCTGTATACATTAGAAGTGTAATATAAATATTATTACACAAGAATTTAGAGCAGGAGCAGGCAATTGTATCCCTTGAGCTTACTTCAACATTCTATAAAATCATGACTGATCAGACAGTGGCCTCAATCCCATTTTCGTGTCTGTCCCCATAACTCTTCATTCCTTTGTCAATCAAAAATCTAACAGTTTTGAATATTTTCTATGTCCCAGCCTCCACTGCTCTGGAGAAGGGAATTCCACAAATTAATGACCCTCTGAGAGAAACAAATGTTCCCCATCTCAGTCTTTGATGAAAGCCTTAATTTTTAAGCAGGGTGCCCGAGTTCTAGACTTCGCCACAGGGAAATATCCACTCAGCATCCACCTTGTCAAACCTACTGAGAATCTTACTTGTTTCAATATCACCTCTTATTCTTCTAAACTCCAATGGATTCAGGCCCAACCTTCTCAACCTTTCTTCGTAAACTAATCCCTTTATTCCAAGAATTGGTCAAGTCAACCTTCTTGAAATTGCTGCTAGTGGAATTATTTTAGTTGTTGTGAGAAGAAATTGAGTGAGATGGCAAGATGGTAAAAAGAACATAGAACATTACAGCGCAGAACAGGCCCTTCGGCCTTCGATGTTGCGCCGACCAATTAGGAACAAGCAGTGACCCTCTAACCTAAACCATTCCCCTTTCATCCATAAACGTATCTACTAACCTCTTAAACGCCACCAAACTTGGCGCATCTACAACTGATGCAGGCAAGGCATTCCATACCCTTACCACCCTCTGGGTAAAGAGCCTACCTCTGACATCTGTCCTAAAACCACCACCCCTTAATTTAAAGCTATGTCCCCTCGTGCTAGCTTTCTCCATCCTAGGAAAAAGGCTATCACTGTCCACCCTATCTAAACCTCGAATCATCTTATATGTTTCAATAAGGTCTCCTCTTAGCCGCCTTAGATTTGAAAATAACCTCAAATCTCTCAGCCTCTCTTCATAAGGCCTGCCTTCCATACCAGGCAACATCCTGGTAAACCTCGTTTGTACCCTCTCCAATGCCTCCACATCTTTCTTATAATGCGGGGACCAGAACTGTACACAATACTCCAAGTGCGACCGCACTAGAGTTTTGTACAGTTGCAACATGACGTTGGGGCTCCAAAATTCAATCCCCCTACCAATAAAAATTAAGACTCCGTATGCCTTCTTAACAACCTTATCGACTTGATTGCCAACTTTCAGGGACCTATGCACACATACACCAAGATCCTTCTGTTCATCAACACTATTAAGAGTCCTACCATTAGTCCTATACTCTACACATTTGTTATTCCTGCCAAAGTGAACTACCTCACACTTTTCCACATTAAACTCCATTTGCCACCTCTCGGCCCAGCTCTGCAACTTGTCCAAGTCTCTCTGCAAACTAGAACACCCCTATTCACTATCTACCACTCCTCCGACTTTGGTGTCATCCGCAAATTTACTAATCCATCCTTCAATACCCTCATCCAGATCATTTATAAAAATTACAAACAGCAGGGCCCCAAAACAGATCCCTGAGGTACACCACTAGTAACCGAACTCCACGATGAATATCTCCCATCAACCACCACCCTCTGTCTTCTATCTGCTAGCCAATTCCTAATCCAATTAGCTAAATCACCCTCTATCCCATACATCTGCACTTTCTGCAGAAGCCTTCCATGGGCCACCTTATCGAACGCCTTACTAAAGTCCATATATACCACATCAACTGCCCTACCCCCATCCACCTCTTTGGTCACTTTTTCAAAAAACTCAACAAGGTTAGTAAGGCACGACCTACCCTTCACAAAACCATGCTGACTATCCCCAATCAATTCATTTCTCTCTAAATAACTATAAATCCTATCCCTAATAATTCTCTCCAATACTTTGCCCACAACAGAAGTAAGACTCACCAGCCTATAATTCCCTGGAAAGTCTCGGAAAAAGATAAAACTAGTTCTGTAAAATGTACTTTTCCTTGTCTGTAAACTGGACTGTACCAGTGTATATGTTCCCCACAAGCCTTCTCCCACACTATTTACACATTGCACCCTAAAAATATCCCCAAATTTCTCTCTCTTTCAAGTACTTATTTAGCTTTCCCTTTTATACATCCATACTATTCACCTCTACAGCTTCATAGAGAGCCATTTGGTCTGTTTTGTCCATGCCAAACCAAAGACATCCAGATGCCCTTTCTAATCCATAGCCCTGCAACTTATAGCACTTAAGGTGCAGATTCAAATACTTTTTAAATGAGTTTAGGGCCTCTGCCTCCACCACTAATTCAGGCAGTGAATTCCAAACACCCACTACCTTCTGTGTAAAAAAAGTTTTCCTCATGTCCCTGATAATCGCACCACTTAGCTTGAACCCTGTTTTTTTTTAACTCTGAAAAGAGAAACAGGTTCCTCCTGTCTACTCTCTCCCTACTCCTTACAATTTTGTATACCTCAGCAATGTCACCCCTCAGCCTTCTATGTTCCAAGGAAAACACCTCACTTGTGGTAGTCCTCAAGTTAAATCACCACCAGCCAATGCTGTCTCTCACAGAAGAGAGCAGCTTATAGTTATCTGGGACTATGGTTACATTATCTTTTTATTTATTCACAACATGACTAAGTAAGTTGATTTATCAGCTTATAAATACTCCCAATATACCTGGCAGCGGGCAGTACAAGCAGGCAAGTTTTCTAGTTATATGAAAACTGTTATAAGCTTTAGAGGCAGTAATTCATTCACCAAAATGCTTTTACCTACAAGGTCTGACAGCAATACACAGAATGCTATCAGTTAACAATCTGTCTCCAGGAGGTGTTAGAGGAACTCCCAGTTAATACAAGGCAAAGACACCATGACTGGCCCATTAATTGGATCCTTAATCAGTGAGTTCATACTTCAATAGGCAAACCCCAATGGCCTGACTGAAGTCATTACAAAAACCACTGCAATACTTTGTCATGAATGATCATGGACCAATCCAATGGAAGTCCTTAATGGGCAACTATAACATGGTAACAAAAAGAGGAGGAGCATCAATTCAACTCTTAACGTCCTCTTTACCCGAAGAGGTTAAAGGATAAGATAACGGTTAATTTAGAGGGAGACAATATAATGAGTTGAGATGAAAGTGAAAATGATCAATGATAAGAAATTAAAACAGAAAAAGCTGAAATTACCCAGTCAGCCAGTACCTCTGGAGAGAGAAGCAAAACATATGCTTCAGGCCTGGGTAAGATGCTCTTTTGGAAATAGGTCGATTGGCCTCCATCTGCATTGGAGGGATTCTATGATTCTATGAATGGAGGGTGAGGTCAAGGTCATAGGGTCATAGAGGTTTATGGCAAGGAAACAGGCCCTTCGCTAATCCCAATTATAGACCCCTAAACTAATCCCAATTCCTGCATTTGGCATGTATCCCTCTATACCCATCATAACCACGTAACTATCTAAATGCTTTTAAAAGACCAAATTGTACTCGCCTCTACTACAAACTCTGGCAGCTTGTTCCAGACTCTCACCTCCCTCTGTGTGAAAAATTGTTCCTCTGGACACTTGTGTATCTCTCCCCTCTCACCTTAAACCTATGCCCTCTAGTTTTAGACTCCCCTATCTTTGGAAAAAGATATTGACTATCTAGCTGATCTGTGCCCCTCATTATTTTATAGATTTGTATAAGATTACCCCTCAGCCTCCTACACTCCAGCGAAAAAAGTCCCAATCCATTCAGCCTCTCCTTATAACTCAATCCATCAAGTCCCAGTAGCATTCTAGTAAATCTTTTCTGCACTTTTTCTAGTTTAATAATATCCTTTCTATAATAGGATGATCAGAACTATACACAGTATTCTAAGTGTGGCCTTACCAATGTCTTGTACAACTTCAACAAGACGTTCCAACTGCTGTATTCAATGTTCTAACTAATGAAACCAAGCCTGCCAAATGCTTTCTTCATCACTCTGTCCACCTGTGACTCCACTTTCAAGGAACTATGAACATGTATCCCTATGACTCTTTGTTCTGTAACTCTCCGTAATGCCCTACCATTAACTGAGTAAGTCCTGCCCTGGTTCAATTGACCAAAATGCATCACCTCGTATTTCGCTAAATTAAACTCCATCAGCCATTTGTCAGCCCACTGGCCCAATTGATCAAGATCCCGTTGCAAGTGGAGATAACTTTCTTCACTATACCACTAACCTTGGTGTCATCTTCAAACTTATAAACCATGCCTCCTATATTCTCATCCAAATCATTAATATAAATGACAAATATGTGGATCCAGCATTGATCCCTGAGGAAGATGTGACTGGGCCAAAGCTACACTTCACTGTGACAATCTTGGTGAAGCAAATTTTGGAAGTAAAGCAAGTAGAGGATTCATTTCAGGGCAAAATGACTTCACATCTTAGGCAGGTTTTTTGGGCATGATGTCAACGCAATCATTCACAGCAAGTTCATAGGTGACAATAGCCTTGTTCACGTGTTATTTGCTAACATTTTGAGAGGAATGAAGAGAAGGTGGTCAGAACTGATTTGTTTGCACAGTCAGCGAGGTCAGAAGGTGAGAAGATCAACAAGGTTAGCCCCAGTGGATTGCTGGATGCAAAATTCAGCATGAGGATAGTGCAAATGGCTTGCTGCATATAATGAGCCAGTTCTGAATATTTCAATGAGTCTGAGGAGGTAATGGAAGTAAAGAAAGTGAGCAAAATGATAGAGCAAATTCTGCTCCCTTTTGATACACAGAAATTACTTGTACATTGGCTAATTTTACTGTTTTCCAATAATAACAAAAAAGATGTGAAAAGTACCAAAGGTGACACTGATCACCTGCAGCACAACATGATGGGAAAATGGGAAGACAAGTGACTGATTGAATTTAATATGAAGAAGTGTGAGGTAATGTATTTTGACAGGAAAGGAAGAATCAATATAGATTTGATGGTCCAATTCTAAATAGTGTGAAGGCAGTGGGGGTGGATGTGGGAGGGTTCACATACATCAATCTCTGAAGGTAGTTGGACATATTCAGGGAGTACTTTGAAAAGCGGAGATAGTGCAGGGATATTGTTTCCTCTAACTGTGAGGGATCAGAAACAAGGGATGACAGTCTCAGGATATGGGGTCGTCCATTTAGGACTGAGATAAGGAGAAACTTCTCGATCACAGCAGGCTGAGGAGACCAAGTTCCTGATTATATTTAAGAAGGAAATAGATTTCTAGACTCCAAAACCATCAAGATGTTGGTTTCATAAAAGGATTGAGTTCAAAAACTGGGGAGAAATATTAGGTTAACGGAGCAAAAGTGAAGGGTTTTCAGAAGCATATCGAAGGGGAAGAGAGAATTGGAAAGCTTCAGGGAGGGAACTCCAGAGTTCAGGATGCAGCCAGCTGAAGTCCCGCTCTCAATGATGAAGGAATGGGGCAGGGTGTAATCGTGGCTGCTTTTAGCACAAGAGAAACTCTGGGATTAAAGGTTTATTTCCAGAAAGGAGGCGCCGCAATTATCTACAGGTTAAATTATTTCACTTTAAATATAAACTTGTAACGTTTCGTGTAATGGCCGCCACAGGACTCTTCCTCCATTTCATTTCCATCTTTCTTTCTGGTCGCTGTATTTAACTCTGATGGTTTGTTTGAAATCTCCTCTCTCTCCCGTCCCTCTGACACTGACAGGAGCCGCTTCCAGACTCTCTGAAGGGGATTAGAAACATTTTATACACTTTACAACTTCTCACTGGACAACCTCCAGCGGCTCCCAGTTCAATTCCTTGTGTTTGATCAGGATCTTTCAGTCTGAATAAAAACCACCCACCCAATCCCACAGCAAATAAACCCTCCCCAAAATAAAATAAAACACCTGGGACTCACCTCTTACTTTCCCGCGGTCTGATCAGAGATTTTCCACCGTTTCCCAACAGATCTGTGAAGAGTAAAAATGTTCACATTAGGTGGGGCCAGCTAATGTGAACATTTTTACTGTTCACAGGTTTGTTGGGAAACGGTGGAAAATCTCTGAAAACTTTTACTTTCATTTTCATTTTCACTCAGTTACTGAATTGAATCATGGATCCTGGTTTAGAATCACCCAGGAATCTCTATTTAATAATAATCCCCAGAGAATTCAAAATGTGTCACCTCATAGAATGGAATTAATTAATAATGTGAAGATTGTTGAATATATTTCATGGCGGCACCTCATTTTCTTCTGTGCTATTTGAATTCCATACTTTGGTCTGGATTGGGGATTTCTTTTCATTCCAGAAGATTCTCCCCAATCACTGATCCTGCTGCAGAATTTCACACCTGTGTGAAGAATTGGTTTATCTTGTTAAGTTCTAAATCTCTTGTTTTTAATCTTGTATCTATAGCCTCTTCTGAATCCCCAGTCATTGAATTTGATTTGACTTATTATTGTCATATGTATTAGCATACAGTGAAAAATATTGTTTCTTGCACACTATACAGACAAAGCATACTGTTCATAGAGAAGGAGACAAGAGTGCAAAATGTACTGTTAGAGTCGTAGCTAGGGAGTAGAGAAAGATCAACTTAATTCAAGGTAAGTCTATTCAAATGTCTGATAGCAACAGCGAAGAAGCTGTTCTTTAGTTGGTTGGTACATGACCTCAGACGTTTGTATCTTTTTCCCGAAGGAAGAAGGTGGAAGAGAGTATGTCTGGGATACATGGGTTCCTTCATTGTGCTGGCTGCTTTGCCAAGGCAGTAGGAAGTGTAGACAGTGCCAATGCATGAGAAGCTGGTTTATTTAATTTAATTTAATTTATTATTATCATATATATTAACAAATAGTTAAAAGTATTGCTTCTTATGTGTGTACAAACAAAATGTACCATTCATAGAGAAGGAAACAAAATAGTGCAGAATGTAGATTTTACAGTCATAGCTAGGGTGTATCAAAAGATCAACTTAATGCACGATAAGTCCATTTAAATGTCTGACAGTAACAGGGAAGAAGCTGTTCTTGAGTTGGTTGGTAGGTGACCTCAGAGTTCTGTATCTTTTTCCTGAAGAAGGTGGAACAGGGAATGTCTGGACTGCATGGGGTCCTTAATTCTATTGGCCGCTTTGCCAAGGCAGTGGCAAGTATAGACAGAGTCTATAGATAAGAGACTGATTTGTGTGATGGATTGAGCTACGTTACAGTTGGTTTAAATCTTGGACTGGGTTTCATTCACAACCTTTTGCAGTTTCTTGCAGACTTGACAGAGCAGGAACCATCCCAAGCTGTGACACAACTATAAAGAATACTTTCTATGGGGCATCTGTAGACATTGGTGAGAGTTGTAGTGGACATGCCAAATTTCCTTAGTTTCCTAGGAAGTAGAGGTGTTGCTGGGCTTTCTTAATTATAGCATCTGCATGAAAGGACCAGAACAAGTTGTTGGTGATCTGGACACATAAAAACTTGAAGCTGTTGCCCATTTCTACTTCATTCCCATTGATGTAGACAAGGGAATGCCCTCCACTATGCTTCCTGAAGTCGATGACTATCTCCTTCATTCTTCTACAAAGAACAAAGAAAACCACAGCACAGGAGCAGGTCCTTCAGCCCTCCAAGCCTGCACCAACCATGCTGCCCACCTTCACTAAAACCCCCTACCTTCTGGGGATCATATCCCTCTGTTCCCATCTTATTCATGTATTTGTCAAGACGGCCTTTAAAAGCCACTACTGAATCCGCTTCCACTCCCTCCCCCAGCAACATGTTCCAGGTACCCACCACCTTCTGTGTGAAAAATCTGTCTCATACATCTCCTTTAAACTTTACCTCTCACACCTTAAATCTGTGCCCCCTGGTAATTGACTCTTCCACCCTGGGAAAAACTTCTGACTATCCACTCTGTCCATGATCTTGTAATCTCATAATCTTGTAGACTTCTATCATGTTCCCTCAACCTCTGTCATTCCAGTGAGAACAAACCAAATTTTTCCAAACTCTCCTCATCGCTAATGCCCTCCATACAAGCATTCGGGTCCTCTGCACACTAGCTGGCAGGGGTTAACGCAGACACATTCATTCTCTCTTTAACCAATCTGCGGCCCCTACCGACTTCAAAAAGATGACTTTCAGCCTGGTAAATCTTTTCTGCACTCTCTCCAAAGCTTTCATATTTTCTGGTATTGTGGCAACCCCAGAATTGAACACTCTATTCCAAGTGCAGCCTAACTGAAGTTGTATAAAGCTGCAACATGACTTGCCAACTTTTAAACTCAGCCAATGAAGGCAAACATGCCGTATGCCTTCTTGACTATCTTCTCTATCTGCATTGCCACTTTCAGTGACCTGTGTACCTGTGCCACTTTTCCTATCGATACTTTTAAGGGTTCTGCCATTTACTGTATATTTCCTATCTGTATTAGAACTTCCAAAATGCATGGTTTCACATTTGTCTGGATGTTGAGGGAGAGTTTATTGTTGTCGCATCAGTTCACCAGATTGTCTATCTCTTTCCCATACTGTATTTCATCATTGTTTGAGATGTGACCCACAATGGTGGTGCCATCAGCAAACTTGAAAATTGAGTTGAGAGGAATTTGTCCACACAGTCGTAGGTGTGTAAGGAGTATAGTACGGACTGAGGACACAGCCTTGTGGGGCGTCAGTGTTGGTGATTTTGAAGGAGGTGTTGTTGCCTATTGTTACTGACTGCAGTCTGTACGTTCGGTAGTCTAGGGTCCAGCTGCAGGGGGAATAGCTGAGCCCCAGTCTCTCGGGAATGTTAAAGGCTAAGCTGCAGTCTTTGAATAGGAGCTTGACATAGGTGTCTTTGTTATCTAGGTGTTCCAGGGTTGAGTGTAGGGCCAGGGAGATAGCGTCTGCTGTGGACCTTTTACAGAATAGCGAACGACAGCGGATCCAGGCAGTCTGGTAGGTAGGAATTGATTTGTGCCATGACCAACCTTTTGGAGCACTTCATAATTATAGATGTTAGAATCACCAGATGATAGTCATTAAGACATGCTGCCTGGCTTTTCTTTGGTACCAGGCTGATAGTCATCTTTTTGAAGTCGGTAGGGACCTCAGATTGGTGTAAAGGGAGAATGAAGGTGTTTGTGAATACCCCTGCCAGCTAGTGCGCACAGAACCCGAATGCCTGTCTGGGTACCTCGTCTGGTGGGGAGTATGCCGGCGTTGGACTGGGGTAAACACAATAAGAAATTTGATAACACCAGGCTTAAGTCCAACTGATTTATTTGATAGTAAACTCACAAGCTTTCGGGGTTTCTCCCTTTGTCAGGTGAATGGAGAGTTCTGTCCTCAGACAGAGCATATAAGAGCACAGACAGTTTACAGATTACAGATTAGAATACAAATCTTTATAACGAATCTGCTATTCAAGTCTTAAGATGCCGACAATGTGAGTGAAAAGGGCATTAAGATGTGTATTGTCTGGAGACAAAACACATCTCTTTAACCTGTGCTTAATGCTCTTTCCACTCACTTTGTTGGCATCTTTAAAACTTGAATAGCAGGTTCATTATAAAGATTCACATTCTAATCAGTAATCTGTAAACTGTGTGCTGTTTTTCTCTGTCTGAGGACAGAACTCTCCATTCACCTGACGAAGGGAGAACCCTCGAAAGCTTCTGAGTTTACTATCAAGTAAATTGGTTAGACTTAAATCTGGTGTTATCAGATGTGTTTACCTCATCTGGGCCAGCTGTTTTCTGTGGGTTGACTTTTGAGAAGACTGCTCTGACATCAGCAATGGTGACCTTAGATACAGGTTCATGCAACACTTCTGGGATGGAGGGCGTGCTCTTTCTCAAAAGGAGTACAGAATGCGTTGAGCTCATCAGGGAGGGGTGCATTGGAACTGGCAATTTTACCTGCCTTTATCTTGTAGCCTGTTATGTGTTGCAGACCTTGCCATAATCGGCAAGAGTCCGTGTGGCTAACCTGGGATTCCAGCTTGGTCCAATACTGGCTTTCTTGTATAGGTCAGCATCGCCTGACTTGAATACCTCAGACCTGGAATTCAGCAGGCAATGGATATCCCTGTTCATCCATAGTTTCCGGTTGGGAAACACAAGGATTTGCTTCTTTGGCACACAGTCTTCTACACATTTGCTAATGAAGTCAATTCCTATAGTGGTGTACTTGTTCAGGCTGCTTGCAGAGTTTTTAAAGACTGACCAATCCACTGACTAAGCATCCCGTAGGAGATCATTCAATTCCTCAGACCAACATTTCATAGATTTCTCTGACGGATTCTCTCATTTCAGTTTTTGTTTGAAGCTGAGAGCAGGAGCACAGACTTCTGGTCTGATTTACCAAAGTGTGGGCGGTGATAGTGGGAGACATTTTTGATATTTGTGTAGCAGCGGTCTAGGATGTTGGTGGTATCTTGGTGTAACAGGAGATGTGTTGGTGGTATCTTGATAGACCACTCTTGAAATAGTCAATGCGTAAACCGCATTGAGCATGAGAAAAATAAATCCAATTACCATGTACACAAAGTTGGAATGAGTTTGACACTGAGCTACTTACCATTCTAATCAAGAATTAATCTCTCTTATTTGATTTTCTGTAATTCTAACCTGATATATAGCAGATATGTTTTAATTTTATTTCTGGAGCCTGGGTTTAATTGTTAACTGATTTATTGTCCATCCCTAGTTACTCTGGTAACAAGGTGTTGGGCCTGCTTGAAAGACTGATTCTGGTTTGATATAACTGAACACCAGACCAGGGACTTTCAAGATAATTTGGTTGAAGGGCAAATGAATTAATAATCATGGACCAGTCCACCCCAACTGCCTTTGTTACAATAATCACAATATGAAAGTGCTCCATATAAAAATGTTTCAATCATGATTTTAAATAAGCTGATATTAACCTTTCTGCATTGAACCAGGGTTAATCCCCTGGAATTATGGTAATGGTAGCATGGGGGGATATACCAGACCATGAGGTTACAGATTGTGGTTGAGCGCAATTCTGCTGCTGTTGATGGCCCTTTGCACCTCGGGGATGTCCAGTTACTAGGTCTGTTGCTAACATTGTGTAGTGCCACACAGCACGTTGGAGGGTATTTTCAGTGTGAAGCTGAGACTTTGTCTCTGAGGCTTTAAATTGTCTTAATGAATCTATAAGGAAGCACATTAAAAAACTGAACAATGGTTTTTTTTGTAGACAGGCACTAATGAAAAATGTAAAGTAAGAAAGAAATAATAAAGCAAGATACTGTGGATGCTGGAAATCAGAAAACGCTGAATGAACTCTAGTAACATGGGAGGAAAATGGAGCACTTGGAGAAATCCCACGCAGACACAAGGAGAATGTGCAAACTCCACACAGACAGAAAACCGAAGCCTGTGTCTGCATGGACTTCCTCCGACAATCTGAAAGACTTGCTAGTTAGGTGCATTGGCCTTTCTAAATTCTCTCTGTGTATCTAAGTAAGCGCCGGAGTATGGCAACTAGGGGATTTTCACAGTAACTTGATTATAGTGTTAATTCAAGCCTACTTGTGAAGTAATAAACAAACTTAAACTTAGAAATGGACATTTCCACTGTGGTGGCATCCAAAATAAAATCTAGATTCATTAGATCATTGCCATCTTGTAAGGAATTGGAGAGAAACTCATTTTCCAATATGGTGATTATGTTAAGTATTGTACAAAGTTGTTGAGGTAACTTGCTAGATAATAATTGCCCTTGAACTGAATGTCTTGCTAGACCATTTCACAAGGCAGTTAAGTTCTGGAATCATCTGAGCTGAGTAAGAATGACAGATTTCCTTCCCTAAAGGGTACTAATGAACTAGATGAGGTTTACAGCAACTCATGATAGTTTCAGAGAGATTAGCTTTCAATTCCAGATTTTATTCATTCAGTTTAAACTCCACGTAGCTGCCACTGTGGGATTAGAATCTGTGTCTCCCTCTGGATTAGTAGTGCAGTGACATTACCACAAAGCTACCATTTGTCCTATTTATTGCCCGTACCTAACTGTTCTTAAGTTTTGGTTAGAGAGCTGAGTGTATGTAACTGAAATTTGGTAGGACAGATTGACAACATGGTTAATAAATCTCACATCTTCATATTTATTAATAAAGTATAGGTTACAAAAACAAGGAGGTCATCCTAAACTTTATACAACACTGGTCTGGTCTCACCTGGATTATTGCGTCCAATTCTAGACACCACACTTGGGAAAGATATGAATGCTTCAGGATGTTGTTGAAAAGATTCATAAAATTGGTCCCAGGAATGATGGAATCCTTTGTTAGGTTGAAAAGGCTATAGTTGTTTTCCTTGGAGAAGAGAAGGCTAAGAGGAGATTTGATAGAAATATTCAAAATCGTGAATTCCAAAATTGGATTCCTGCTATTGTATATAAAGGACATATGTGCACCCAGTGCATCTGAGAATGGGACACCTAGGGGGTTCTAATATTACCTTATTGGAAGCTGTGATCCTGCCCTGAGACTTCATTGATTGGAAATTTACAAATAAATAGAGATAAGTTGGGCTTGTGGGCCAAAATATGGCAGGTGGAGTCTAAAGTGGAAACCAGAGAATGTTCTAAAAGTGCATGAATAGTGGTGGGGGAATAAGAAGAGACACTGGATACCACTCTTCAGTGAAAACTCAATCCTGCAGTCCTGTGATGATAGAAGAGGATGTGCAAGTTCAACTGTCATGAAAAAGATCCCAAGTTCGAAAGGTAAGAAGTGCTCAGCAAATCAGACCCAACAGTTCGAGCAAGTTAATCGACAAAGGTAGTATTAGAAACCTCAAAACAGATTTCATAAGATATCAAGTATTTTGAATTTAAGAGTTGTTTTCACATAGAGTTTTTGTATGATAAATATTTGTCAATAAAATTAGGTTAATCACGAATTGAACCATATCTTTTGTTCGTCTCATGAGTAAGAGCACCTGGGTAAATAGGTTTTAGTACATACTGGTCAAAGTGTCCAACATTTTCCAGACTTCTGTGACTGATGCACAAGGACACCCAGATCCCTCTGCATCAAAGCACAGTCTCTCCAGTTAAATAATAAGTTGCCTTTCCATTTTTCCAACCAAAATGGATGACTGTATGTAAAAAGAAAAAGATTACTGAAGACAAATGTAGTTGGAAATGGGAGAATTTATTTAGAAGAGGTCTGCATTCAATTGAGATGGAGAATCAAAATGACAGGCAACTGGAAATCTGGACCATACTGGCATGTTCAACAGATATGTGATATAAAGAGACCATAAAATCTGTGTCTGGCACACCCAATGCAGTAGACATGATGTAGAGATGCTGGCGTTGGACTGGGGTAAACTCAGTAAAGTTTTACAACACCAATTTTAAATCCAACCAATTTATTTGATAGTAAATCCGCGAGCTTTCAATGCTATGTGCCTTCGTCAGGCAAATGCGGTGTTCTGATCTGCAGAGGAACTCATATCCCCACAGACAGTTACAGATTGCTGATTAGAATGCGAATCCTTACATCTAACCTGCTATTCAAGTGTTAAAGTGGCTAACAATGTGTGTGAAGGGAATCCTGAGCATTGGTTAGAGAATTGTGTATTTTCTCCAGACAGCACAGTAAGTGAGGTTTTTTGCTAACCCAGGCAAGTTACGGGGGTTACAGATAGTGTGACATGAAGCCAAGATCCCTGTTAAGACCGTCCTCATGTGTGCGGAACTTGGCTATCAGTCTCTGCTCAGCAATTCTGCGCTGTCGTGTGTCATGAAGGCCCCCTTGAAGAACATTTACCCGCAGGTTGGAGGCCGAATGCCCATGACTGCTGAAGTGTTCGCCCACAGGAAGGGAACTGTTTTGCCTGGTGAACCCAATGCAGAGCAGACCACATTGTGAACAGTAAATACAATATACAAGAAAATAGTTTTAAGGGATTTATGTTTGTATTGATAAATATTAGATAATTAAATTTTAATTAGGTTTAATTTAATGTTTCTCTGCCTGGAAAGGTAAAATCTATAGTTGGATTCATGCTGGACAAAGATCTTTGAATGTGTGAGGTTGGTTACATTCCAACTGTAATTTTATGGTGCTTAGAGAGGGTAATAGCATGAAGAATAAATAAACCAGCAGCGATTATATAGTGACAGGAGGTTGCTTTCCTTTGAAGCCACATCAGTTGGAGACATGTCACTGAAGAGGCAACAGCTTTGCCTAGAGAAATTGGAGAGGAGTTGCAAAGATGCAAGCTTCTTAAGTGATAAGATATAGTCCAGATAACCAGGACACGTGTCAGTGTAGATGAGGATGGTAGAATTGATATAGTTTATATGGATTTCAGCAAAGCCTTTGATAAGGTCCCACATGGGAGACTTATAAGAATAATAGAATTGCTGCAATGTAGAAGGAGGCTATTTGGGCCATCGAGTCTGCATCAACAACAATCTCACCTAAGTAAAAGAAAGTAAATTCGCTTGGGATATGGGATAATTTGATAAGGTAAGTTTAAAATTGGCTTAGTTGTAGGAGACAGGGGTGATGACAAAAGGATGCTTCAGTGATTGGGCGTCAGTGCCACAGATGTACCACAGGAGTCTGTGCTGGGTCTCCTGTTATTTGTCATCTATATAAATAACATGGGTGATTATGTGGGGGACAGGATTAGTAAGTTTGTAGATGACACAAAGATTGACTGGATGGTTAATAGAGAGGCTGAATTCCTTGGGTTACAAGAGGATACAGACAGGATGGTCAAATAGCAATTGGGATTTAACTCTGAAAAGTGTGGGGTTATATACTTCGGAAGGAGTAATTTGACAAAGAAGTATTCAATGAACAACTTGAAACAAAGAAGTTCTGTGGAATAAAGGGACCTTGGTATGTTATGTCTGAAAGCAGAAGGGCATGCTAGTGGGGTGGTAAAAAAGGCATATGGAACGCTTATCTTCATCAATCAATAGATTACAAAAGCAGGGAAGTCATGTTGGAGTTATATAGAATTTTAGTGAGGCCACGGCTAGAATACTGTATGCCGTTCTGGTCACCATATTATCGGAAGGATGTGATTGCACTGAAATGGGTGCAGAGGAGATTCACCAGAATGATGCCTGGGATGGGATATTGGATTGGCTTGGGATGTTTTCATTGGAGCAGAGAAGACTGAGGGGTGACCAGATTGAGGTTTGCATGATTATGAGGTGCATGGAGAGGGTGGATAGGTAGCAGCTGTTTCCCTTCGTTGAAGTTCAAGATAAGGGGCAGAAGGTTTGGGGGTGGTGGGGTTGGGTGAAATGTGAGGAAAGACTTTGTTATCCAGATGGTGTTGATGGTCTGGAAGGGAGGGCTGCCTGGGAGGATCTTAATACTCAAGGCTATGGGTCACGTGCTGATAAATGAGATTAGATGGGAAGTCGGATGTTTCTTGTTTGTTGGTACAGATTTGATGGGCTTAAAGGCCTCTTTGCACTGTGTGACTCTGTGATTAATTAATGTTTGAGAAGACCACGGAGGCTGGTGGGGTGGAGTGGGATGCAGATGAGGACAACATTTGAGATAGAGAAACTGGAAGAATGGAACAGTGTATTTACAGGAAGTTGGATATGAGGAAGTGTATTTGAGGTAGTGTGGGATATCTGTACATCTATTCTGATGATGCAATCTTCCATTGCAGTACAACCCATATGGTTTCCTTTGCCCCTTTCAGTTATTCTGCAACAGCCTGATCACCAACAGTCCAGATCACTAACAACTTGTTCTGGACCCCAAGCTGACTGGGGTCTGGAACAAGCTGCCAGATTTAGTAGTAGAGGTGGGTACGATTGTGTCTTTTAAAAAAAATTTGGACAGTTACATGGGCAATTGGGACGAGCTTAATGTTAAACTCTATGACTTTCTGACTCTAAGCAATAAGAGTAATACTGAAGCCTGCAAAGAAAAGGGAAGAAAATGGATACAGAGCTTATGGTCTGAGATTGTCCAGAAGACTGTAACGTACATATTGCCAGATGAGGTTCTGTTCTTCAAGATTACATTCAGCTTCATTGGAGCGCGACAGGAGATTGAGAACAGAAAGGTCAGTGTGGGAACAAATTGGAGTATTATAATGTCAGGCAATCAGAATGAACTAAATAGAGATCTTCTATAAATCAGCTATTCAGTCTTCATACCCTCAATAACTTTGTCCCCCTGTTTATCAAAAATATATCTAACTCTTCCTCAAAAATATTCAAATACCCTGTTTCCAATGCCTTTTGAGTAAGCATGCTCCAAAGACTCATGGCCTTCTGAGAGAAATAAATTTTCCTAATTTCTGTCTTAAATGAATAGCCCCTACATAGGCATAGAACAGAATACCTTATAAGCAAGGAATACAATGCACTAAACTGAAGAAGTACAAGGAAATCACTGTTCCTTCTGATCTGATTCTTTATTGTCACATATATTAATATACAGTGAAAAGTATTGTTTCTTGTCCGCTATTTGGACAAGGTATACTGTTCATAGAGAAGGAAACAAGAGGATGTAGAATGTAGTGTTACAGTCATAAGTAGGGTGTAGAGAAAAGTCAATTTAGTGCAAAGTAGGTCCATTCAAAAGTCTGGTGGCAGCAGAGAAAAAGCTGTTCTTGAGTCGGTTGAGTCTGGGATAGTTTCATTTTACAATGTGGACATCAAGTCCCATCTCTACACCTTCACTGGGAATAAATTCACTCAGAAACTTTATCCTTTCTTCTGGATTTGAGATGTAAACCCATGGCTGTGAATCTGCTCTGGTTCTGATCTAGATCCGGATTAGAGGCGAGATTCTCACGGTGGTCACATTATGACTGATGTCACAATGACTTGACCTGTGATTAGCATCAGGATGTAGAGATGCCGGTGTTGGACTGGGGTAAACTCAGTAAGAATCTAGCAACACCAATTTTAAATCCAACCGATTTATTTGATAATAAATTTGTGAGCTTTCAACACTCTGTGTCTGAAGACAGAGTGTCGAAAACTCGCAAATTTACTATCAAATAAATCGGTTGGATTTAAAATTGGTGTTGCTAGATTCTTACTGAGTTCTTATTAGCATCAGGAGTAGAGGTCAGGGGTTTTTGATTTGAGTCTGTTCCTGTTGGGGAACACTTCAGAGGTCACAGGCATTCAGCCTCTGATCTTTGGGTAAATGTTCTCCAAGGTGACCTTTATGACACACGACAGCGCAGAGTCGCTGAGCAGAGACTGATAGCCAAGTTCTGCACACATGAGGACAGCCTCAACTGGAATATTGGGTTCATGTCACACTATCTATAACCCCCATGACTTGCCTGGGCTTGCAACATCTCACTTACTCAACTGTCTGGAGACAATACACATTTCTTTAACCTATGCTTAATGCTATCACCACTCACATTGTCTGCACCTTTAAGAGTTGATTAGCTGCAGTGACTTGCATTCTAATCAGTATTCTGTAAATTGACTGTGTGCCTTTACATGCCCTATTTGTAATTAGAACTCCCCACCTGACGAAGGGGCAGAACCCCGAAAGTTAGTGGCGTTTGCTACCAAATAAATCTGTGAGACTTTAACCTGGTGTTGTGAGACTTCTTACTGTGTGGACAATGCCAGATTTATCTCTTTGGCCTCTCCAGCACACAGGTGATTTACTCCAGTTGAATATCAGCAACACTGAGGCCACATTGTTCACCCCAATTAGAAATTAGAACTCCTCTGTATTTTTAAAATGTTATTCTCAGGACACGGGCAATGCTGGTTAAGGTAACATTAGTTATCAATCACTAGTTACTGCAAGGAGATGAAGAGTTGATCACACTGTGTGAGCTGCACTTTCACAGAGGTCACAATGAACGAATTGAATCTTTAGGACAATCCAGCAGTTTTCCTGGCCGTGCTTTTCTGACACTGACCCACACATTAACAGATTGATTGAATTCAATTCCTGACCTTGTCACGGTGCGATATGATTTCTCAGGGTAATTCTAATCTATTCCTCCAGCAGGATCTGGGTAAAATGCTGTTTTTACATCTCACCCAGTCTGACTATCTGACTTCATTGAAGAGTAATATTGGATTGAGTGTCAAACCACTTTTCCACACGATCCTGTCAGTTTCCTGATGAGTGGCTCAGGTTAAAACTCCTTCCCCATCTCCTCTGGGTGTTGGTCCCAGTTTTATAATCATTACAGTAACACACCCATCACCATCATCGGCTCCTCACCTCAGACTTCACCTGATTGTAAGAAGTCTGTGTGTAGCTTCATCCTGAGCTCAGCTTCAATCTTCACATTTCATCCATCGTCTGTTATCACTCATAGAACGTGGGAATGGGATTGAGGATCTGTTATCATTTAATGTGGGAATGGGAATGATCACCAACTGAATGTGGGAATGGGATTGAGGATCTGTTATCACTGAATGTGGGAATGGGATTGAGGATCTGGGATCACTGAATGTGGGAATGGGATTGAGAAACTGTTATCAATGATAATGGTTGGAATGTGAGTTGTTATAGGTAATCATGTTTTAAATGTACAGACAATGTGAATGGAGAGAGTGTTTAAGTTTTGAAAGGTCTGTGTTGTCTCCAGCCAGGACACTTAATGAGATTTTGCAAGCTCAGGCAGGTCATGGCGGTTACAGAGAGTGTGACATGAACCCAAGATCCCGGTTGAGGCTGTCTTCATATGTGCAGAACTTGTCTATCAGTCTTTGCTCTGCGATTCTGTGCTGTTGTGTATCCTGAAGGCTGCCTTGGAGAACAGTTACCCAAAGATCAGAGACTGAATGCCTGTGATCGCTGAATTATTCCCCAACAGGAAGGGAACAGTCTTGCCTGGTGATTGTTGAGTAGTGTTCATTCATCCGTCGTCACAGCATCTGCATGGTCTCTCCAATGTGCCAAGCTTCGGACATCCTTTCCTGCAGCATTTCAGGTCGACAAATTGGCCAAGTTGCAAGTGTATGTACTGTGTACCTGGTGGATGGTATTCTCACATGAGATGAGCCGGCATGTCTTGCAGAGGTTGCTGTGACGGGTTGTGTGGTGTTGGGGTCACTGTTCTCCTGAAGGCTGGGTAGTTTGCTGCGAACAATGATCTGTTTGAGGTTGTGCAGTGGGTTGAGGAGGATCACAGCAGACACGGCTGCCTGCTCGCCCCATGCTGCCATAAATTCGGATAATGTGGACACCCCATCCCTCTATCCCTTGAACATACTGACCTCACTGCTGCCCTGCAGAGAACTTACACTGTGCTGCTGTGCACATCGCAGCTTGTGAACATTTTCTCTCTTGAATCGGAGCCCAGAGTATTGCAGCAGCAACAGCCCCCCCCAGGCCCCAAAACATCAGCTTATCAATTAGGAGCCCTGAGCATTGCACCCGCACACACCCTCTTCCCCCCACCACTCTCTCCCAATCCCCCACACTATTCCTCTCACCCCTCCCCTCCTCACACCTCCCCCTCCGTTCCCCTTACTCCCCACCCCTTACTCCCCACCCTCCCCTTCCCTCCTCCCTCCCCCTTCCCTCCCACTCCTTGCCCCTCCCCTGTCCTTCCCCCTCCCTTCTCCCCCACCCCGCTCCTGCCACTCCCTCCTCTTCCCTGCCTCCCTCTTCCCCGCCTCTCTGCTCCCCCCCCCCCTCGCTTCCCCTTCCCCCTCCCCCCCCCTCTCTGCGCCCCCCCTTCTCCCCCCCTCTCCCAGCCCCTCGCTTCCCTCCCACCTGTCTTCCCCCCTCTCTCTCCCCCCCCCCGTCTCTCCACCCTCCCCCTTCCCCCCCCTCCCTCCCCCCTGTCTCTCTCCGTCTCTCCCCCCCCCCCCCCCGTCTCCCCCGCCCCCCCCCGCCCCCCCTCTCCCACACCCCCCCCTTCCTCACACTGGGGCATCTCAAACCCAGTGAGAGGAACAGGGTGGCACCGAAAGAATGTCACTCTGAAGTCAGACGCAGCCCTCCAGGTCCCGGCCATCCAGGGGACATCAGTTAAGGGCTTCACAGATAACGGGGCGTACATCACAACTGGACACCTCCACCTCCGATGTGCATCCTGGGGTAGCACCGAGAAGAAGCAAGAGACCGCACAAAGTTAGAAAGTTGTAGTTTACTAAGAGGGTCCAAGTGAAGGTTGCCAGTAGTCAGGGTTTATTCATCACTAACATTAAAAGCACAATAAACTTTTATTTGCCTCTCTCAGCTGTGAGTAATGTGGCACTGAGACCACCCACTGATCTGAGTGTCCCCATTCCCTTGCATTGAGCTGCTGTCTGTTGTGCCTTGGAGACTCAGCCACACGTTACAGAGTGCCTGTCCCACCTTCCCCAACATCCACCAGACTCTTGGTGCAACTGAGTCTCCATCCCCCGATTCGCCAACAAACATGTGTCCCCAAACCTTACAGCTACGTGGGTCAGGGTGGCAGTATGCATTCGGAGTAGAGGTTAGGGATCAGATTTGAGGAGCAGGATCCCAGTGTTCACAACAGCAAGTGGTCATCATCCTCCAGCTTTCAACCAAGACACACAACCACTGCCAGCCCCAGGCACATTAACAGGTTTGGATGTTTCTGGGGGATAGAATGGTAGGTTGAGAGGGGCTGGGGAAGGGTGATGTGGTGGTTTGAGGGCCCAGATCAGTTTGGACGGGGAATAGTGGCTGCACTTGCTCTTGGGGTGTGGTGGATGTGTGATGGTTACAGCCCCCTCACTGATGGCACCAGTAAATGAAGCAGATTGTAATTAAGGCGTCCCTCGCTACTCTTTCCTTCCAGATACCTGCCATCGCCACCCATCCTCTTTCCTCCGGCTCCTCATACAGTGGGATTCCATCTCACTCCCTCGCCGCTCCTCCTCCTCCTCCTCCTCTTCCTCCTCCTGCTCCAGCCCACAGCAAGACGATGCCACTGCAAAGTGCCCTAAAGGGGAAGGCTGAACAGGATCCTTCAGGGACCCTCACCCTGAGAGCTCTGAGGAATGAGAAGCCATCCCTCAGCGACCCAGAGTTCTTTTTCCAAAATATACATTATTCATAAAAAAATCTCAATTAAAACATTGCAAGTCTACATGTCAATAAATTGCAAACAGGTCAGAATAAAACATTTTATAGTTGTATACCAGTTACAGTTACTTCATTCCAATAAGAACAGATCCATAAAAATCTCAAATAAAACATTGCAAATGTACATGTCTCCATATTGCACACAGTGCAGAGTAAAACATTTTTACAGTTGTATACAAGTTACAGTTTTTCCATTTCAATACTTAAAAGCTGAAACATGCCTCAAAAATTACTGTGTGCCGTTGTTGCTCAGATTGGCACATAGTTCTGCAGTTCCCAGGGCCTCGGTCTGCCTCCGTTAAAAGGCCTTATAGTGCGGCTGCCCCAAACTTCAGCACATCCCTCAGCACGTAGTCCTGGAACTTGGAATGTGCCAGTCTGCAACACTCGGTCGAGGACGGTTCTTTCAACTGGAAGATCAGCAAGTTTCGGGTGGATCAAAGTGCGTCCTTCACCGAGTTGATGACTTTGCAGCAGCGTTGATATTCGTCTCGGTGTGCGTCCCGTAGAGCACAGAGTCCTGCGTCACCGAGCTGCTCGGGACGAACCTTGACAAATACCACTGCATCTCACTCCAGACCTTCTTTGCAAAGGCACATTCCACAAGGAGGTGTGTGACCGTCTCATCAGCCCCGCAGCCGCTTCGAGGGCAGCGTGCGGTGCTGTTGAGATCTCGAGCGTGCATAAAGGATCTGACGGGGAGTGCCCTTCTCACCACCAGCCAAGCCAGATATTGGTGCTTGTTTGTGAGTTCTGGTGATGAGCCGTTCTGCCAGATGACACTGACAGTCTGTCGGGGAACCATCCGACAGGATCCACCATTTCCTTTTCTCTCAGGGTCCCAAGGACATTATGCGCTGACCACTGCTTAATCACCATGTAGTGAAAGGTGTGTTTGCGGAAAAATTTCTCCATGAAGGACGGGTGCTGTGGTACGGTCTAACTACTCAGAGCGTTCCACGGCAGTGTGGCCCAGACCCATCCTTCGCAACACCCGGGACAGGTAGAACCTCAAAAAGTAGTGGCACTTGCTGTTGGTGAACTGAGAATCTACGCAGAGCTTGATGCAGCCACACACAAAGATGGCCATCAGGATAAGGGCAGCGTTGGGAACGTTTTTCCTTCTGTTCTCTGGAGATTTGTGCATCGCCTCCCTCTGGACGTGATCCATCTTTGATCTCCAGATAAATTTAGGGATGGCCTGCGTCCTTGCTGCAGCACAGGATTTGGGGATAGGCCACACCTGTGCCACGTACAACAACACAGACAGCACCTGGCACCGGATCACCAGGTTTTATCCTGTCACAGAGAGGGACCATTACTCCCACAAGCCCAGTTTCTGCCTGGCTTTCGCGATGCGCTTGTCCCAGTTTTTGGCACATGCCCCTGCCACTCCAAACCATATCCCCAGCACCTTCAGGTAATCTATCCTGATGGTGAAGGGGACAAAGGATTTGTCTGTACAGTTCCTAAAGAACATGGCCTCGCTCTTACCCTGGTTGACTTTGGCTCCTGAGGTCATCTCGAACTGCTCGCAGACCTGGAGGAACCTGCGAACGGACGAGGGGTTCCAGCAGAAGACAGCCACGTCATCCAAGTACAGGGAGGCTTTGGCCTGCGTGTCTGCTCTGCCTGGGATTGTCACCCCTTTGATGTCTGGGTCACTTCTGTGGGCCTCGGCAAAAGGTTCAATGCAACACACAAAAAGGACAGAGGAGAGAGGGCAGTCCTGTCTGACTCCAGACCTGATTTGGAAGATATCTGACTCCCACCCATTGACTGAAACTGCGTTACTGATGTCTGTGTAGAGCAGCCGGATCCAGTTGCGGATTCCCTCCCCAAAGCTCATTTTAGAGAACACATCCATCATGTAGCTGTGCAAAATTCTGTCAAACGCCTTCTCCTGGTCTAGGCTGATGAGGTAGGTATCCATCTGCCTGTCCTGCACGTAGGCGATCGTATCCCTGAATCGTGCGAGATTCTCAGCAACCCAGATATCACTGACCCACAGGCCAGCACCTGAAGACAGCAGGAAGAAGGCCACCAAGCATCTCCAGGGCCTGTCCACAACATCCCCCACACTCTGCTCACAGCGCTTACTCCTCACACCAGTTCAAGGCTTCCACATCAGGTTCAGACTTTTATATATCTACTCTGATTTGTGCCCAAGTGACATCACTCCAAAGAGGTGGGAGACGCTAACGTGGCTTGAGATTGTCGTGTCAATCCGGGTAATCGTGTTAAACTATGGTAAGTATGCAAATCAGCAATCATGGTACATCCGTTTTCAGCATAATCCCAATCGTGCCATTTTTTTCCACTTGGGAAATGCGTGTACGTCGTAAATGTTTGTGGGGAACCTATGAAAAGGTTGACGCGATCATCTCCCAATCCGCCATGCCCAAAAATATTCACATCGCAATTGGAGAATTGCCCCCACTATACCCAATCGTACAAGAAATCTTAAGAGATCGAACTTTCTCCCTGACTGACAGGGCTAATGTTACCTTTTTCCAAGGCTCTTGCTCCCTTGGTGACCCTTACAAAGATATGAGAGGTGCAGATGTGTAGGTGGAGGGTGATACCAGCCTGTCCCGGGACAATACGTCCAGCTCCCCACAGGAGGGACAGGATTTCAGATCAAATCCCATCAGCCATCAGACATAAGTGATTAAAACAGTTTGGGAAAAGACCATGTCAGCACGCACTGTTTCCCTGTCCCTCAAAAGATCTGGAATTCCAATTAGGATCAAAGATCCGGGCTGCGGAATGGGCTAATACAGATTGGAGATCTGACCACACGAGATGGTGTTTCCGACAGGAATTAAGAAAGGGACTCTGGTTCATCACCTTCTGAGTTGGGAATAAAAACAGAAAAGGACTCAGAGAGACATTTGGTTATCGAGGGGATATAGGATGCACACACAGTGTTGGGTATGTGAGCTTATAGATGTAACATAACAGAACCAAAAGAGGGAGTGTGGATATTCAGTCCATATTTAAATTTAACGGCAGGATAGACCAATGTCCCTCCTGGCTTTCGAGGTCAGTATTGTCAGGAATACCATAACCATATAACTGATAGACTGGGATATAGTGATGTTAGAGATGTTATAATCTGAGTATTTGTGGATATCAAAAGCCTACCCAGTGCCCTCAATTGGTTGAACTCTCCCCGGATGGACTAGTTAGGATTGGAGAACCTAAAACTCTATTACATGATGTCCCAGTGATATCTTTAGAAATATCACATAGTGTCTCAGTGTTATTAGGAGTTCTCTACTCCAAGTGCCATCATCATCCTGGTACCATTATGTGGGTAAAAATCAGACTACAGGAGGCCATCGATGATTAGAATTAAAAGATAACTCCTGAGTCAGGTAAAATAAAAGAAGCAGTTTAAGGGAGATTGGAGGGTTATTTGGCAGTGCAAATTCAGTCATGAATTTAGTGCAGCAAGCTGAGACAAAGTGACACCCCCTGGATAGCTACGGAAGTTGGAAAAGGGCTACAATATGGGGCACAAAGGTCTGAGTAATCACTGACTGCCATAAATCTACAGAGAGAAGGACTCCTGCAGGCCTTGGGCAAAGTATCTGTGGGTATAATTAACATCACACAAACACAAGCAGAGGATCAAAGATCCAGGCCTGTGATACCCTTGCCAGAGATTTGATTTGATCCGGGCTGACGTTGAGGGCTTGAGATTCAGGACTATTCCACGGCACTTATTCACCTCCCTCTATAAATTAAACATCCTTAACGTACACAGGGACAGGCATGAACTGGTGGTCACAAGACCAGGTGGCGAGACAGTAGCAAGAGCAATAAAGTTTATGATGGCAGTCCCACTGGAGAACACATCCAAAGGTGCAAGAGGACAATGTTTACCAGACTGGAACCAGGGGATACATAACATATCAAGGAAGCCTGGCATACATGAGCACTACGGAGTGCTGTTCAGAGTCAGCACATTACTTTTGGTGTGTCTTGAACCCTTGAGAAATAACCGCAAGTTGATAGTTGATGTTCTGCCATTGAAGGAAGCATTTAAAGGCACACAGTTTGGGCTGACTCAGTGGTATTTTGCCACACCAGAGACAGAGATCATCTCTGGGTGCCTACAAGCAAGGGGAGGATCCAGGTGAACACAGCAATCCAGACCACCCCCAGGACACACAACTGGTGGGACATATTTGTTCCAAGGTCAGCGGGCAAAGAATTAACTGATGGATAGGAGGAGATTAGAAAAGGGATGATCATTGGCACAGACATAATGCTGGTACACCAGGAACGAAATTTGGGAAAGACTCTGATTGTCCCTCGGCAAATTTCAGTGACATCCCTCCACATATGGAAAACAGAGAAAGGAGCAGCTAATATTTACAACAGGGTAATTTCTACAATCTAGACTGGCCACCTAAAGGATCCAAAACCGTGCCCTCAACAATAACCAAAAGGCAGGAGAGCATCCATGGGGACCAGCAATAATGTCCACAAGGTAGAGTCCTAATTAATATAATAAGTACACGGATACCGACTGATGCCTGTTCGTGGCTACCTTGGGTGTGATCAAGAGCCACAAGGGGAGGATTGTAGTAGGGCAAACTCAACAGGATAGGAATGAATGAAAAGAGTTAAACAGACAGCCTGACTGTATTATCCACACTCACTGTGGACAGACATGACAAACTACCATATCCCAGACAGCACTACATACAGTTGCACCCCAGGTGAGATCTTTCTGAAGTTACAGAAACAGTAAGAGAATCGATAATGTTTAACAAGACTCTATAAGGTATAACTTATAAAATTGTGACTTTGGAAACTAATCAAGTATCAGGATCAGTGACACCACAATCTGTCCATCCACCCTGCGGTTTTGCTCCTTGAAAATAGACAGAAGGTCCCAGCACACAGAGCCCAGAGACTTTGTTCTGGTAATCAGAATAAAGATGATATGATTTTGCAGATGATATGATTTTGGGTGGGAGGATGAGTTGAGGAAGATGCAGAGATGCTTCAGTGTGATTTGGACAGGCTGAGTGAGTGGCCATATTCATGGCAGATGCAGTATAATGTGGATAAATGTGAGGTTATCCACTTTGGTAGCAATAATAGGAAGGCAGATTAGTATGTGAATGGATGTAAATTGAGAGAAGTGGATACTCAGCGAGACTTGGTTTTTCTGTTGCTTAGTCGCATAAGATAAGCATGCAGGTGCAGCAGGCAGTAAAGAAGGCAAATGGTACGGTGGCCTTCATTGCGAGAGGATTTGAATAGAAGGATGTTTTGCTGCAATTACATAGGGCTTGGTGAGGCCACACCTGGAGTACTGGGTGCAGTTTTGTTGTCCTTACCTGAGGAAGGATGTTCCTTGCTATAGAGAGAGCACAGTGAAGGTTTACCAGGCTGATTCCTGGGATGGCAGGTCTTCATATGAGGAGAGATCAAGTTGGTTAGGATTATATTCATTGGGGTTTAGAAAAGTGCGGGGGGATCTCATAGAAACATACAAAATTCTAACAGGGTTAGACAGGGTAGATTCAGAAAGAATGATCCCAATGGTGGGGGAGTCCAGAACTAGGGGATATAGTTTCAGGATAGGGTGTAAAACTTTTAGAACTGAGATGATGAGAGATTTCTTCACTGGGAGTGTGATAAATGTGCGGAATTCATTACACAGAAAGTAGTTGAGGACAAACCATTCTACAAAGTCCAAGAACATAGCCTGGATTATATTTCATTCAGCCCTAGAGATTTATTTACTTTTAAGTCTGACAGTCCTTTCAGAACTTCCTCTTTGTCAATGTTAATTTCATTAATTGTATTAGTCCTCGTCTCTGATTTCTATACCCAAATCACCCTTCTCACTCATGAACACGGACACAAAGTATTTAGAATCCAGCAAATTCTCCACAAGTTGGCATATTGGTGAGGCAACACAGTGGTATAGTGATGAGCTGACACAGTGGGTAGCACTGCTGCCTCACAGCATCAGGGACACAGGGTTCAATTCCCAGCTTGGGTCACTGTGCAGAATCTGTATGTTTCCCCGTATCTGCATGGGTTTCCTCCGGGTGCTCCAGTTTCCTCCCATAGTCCGGAACATGTGCTGGTTAGGTACATACATGGGCTGTACTCTTTCTCTAGTTTTTTTTATATCCTCAATATACTTGTAAAACAATTTAGGATTTTCCTTTATTCTATTTGCCATTATCTGTTCACGTCTTCTTTTCACTTTACAAATTTCCTTTAAAGGTTACCTCTTACATATTTGATACTTTACAGCTTTTGCTATTTTGAGTTCTCAACATCTGCCTTAAGCCTCTGATTTTCTCTTCATCCAAAGCTGTATGTCCCTTGATATCCACGGTTCACTGGATTTGTTGGTTCTCCAACCCCCTTTTTCTTTTTGGAACATGTTGGCCCTGTACTTCCCCATTTCCTGCTTGAATGAGCCCTCCTTTTCCTGCACAGATTCACCTAAATGTGTCTGCTCCCAGTCCACTCGGGCCAAATCATATCTTATTAAGGTCAGTTTAGAACTTTGATTTCAGGCCCACCCCTGACCTTGTCCTTAACAATCTTGAATCTAACAAAGTTAGATACTCCCCACTGATAGTTCAACCATTTGCCCAACTTCTTTCCCTAAACATTAGGGATTCTGTCCTCCCTTGTAGAACCTTCTACCTTAAAAAGTTCTTCTGGTGCATTGCTGTTCCTTCAGCCGCTGAATCAAAATCCTGGAGCTCCCTCCCTAACAGCACTGTGGATGTACCTACACCCCATGATTGTAGTGGTTCAAGAAGGAAGCTCACTACCACTTTCCCAAGGGCCATTAGGGATGGATTGTAAATGTTGGCTAGTTAGAAACACCCTCATCTCACGAGTGAATTTTTATAAACTAGTCAGACATATATTAGACACTCAACGAGAGCTTGAAATCACGCTTAAGAGATACTAGCCTACAGTGTAATATGTTTTAAAATACTTTTAATAAACAACTGTTAAGCAATGCCAGAGTCTGTCTCTGTCTGAGACCCAGAGTCTGAAAGAACATCTCAGAACATATTGGCAGCTCAGAACAGGTGTCAATAGAAAAGCTAACGGTTGTTACCCATCTTTAATTTCCACACAAACTAATGAACCCATTCACTGACACAAACTTACTAAAGTTAGTATTAGTTTCAATACTAACTTATTGAAAGTTGGTAAACCAGTTAACAGTATCTGCCAAAAACGAGAACATGGTGTTCTGGCACCACCAGGTGACCACAATTGGTAATGCAGGAAAATAAATCTGTGCAGTCCCGCTCTCAGCCAGCATGTGGCGGTGTTGCTCCATGCAAAGTATGATTTTTAAAGTTTTTTATTCATTTATTTTAATAAACATCAAATCACAGGAACCCTGGAGAGTATCATCAAATAATACCGACTGAAATCCTGATGTCATCTTGGAGGCAGGAAATGAAGTTCTGCGATGTAATTGAGCATTAACATAAATTCGGGGGGGCTGAATGGTCTCCTCCCGTTCTTCTCAAATAACAAAGATTCTGGGAAATTACACGGTTAAAATAAATCAGTGGACAGCTTGTGGTTTTAGATTTATTGTTTAAATGTTGCATAAAGTAAAATATATTAATATTATCTAATAATTTGATCTATTGTAATAAAAGCAAAGCACTGCTGCTGTTGGAAGTAATTCGAGTCAACAAGTTTCTCTCCATCTCTCCACAAACGGCACCTGCTGAACATTTTACCAGCACTTTCTGCTTATTATCATTAATTTGATCTGCTAGTGAATTGTACAGAGAAACATGCTGCTGCACTATCACCAGAGACCATTATTCTCACTTTTACTATCTCATTCTAACCCCCAATTCCTCAGTTATTAAACCAGCTTATGTGATTAAAGAGGCAATTTTCAGCATTTTGTGTTTTAGGGATTGCTGCCAGTCGCAGGTATCCAGCAGCAGGAGGTGAAACTGCACTGTTAAACTTTACTGATCTTTGTACAGCTCGACATCACCATCTTCTGACTGAAATCGGAGCTGCAATGGGAAAGTAAACACTCTGGGCTGAATGGTCACTGTGATCACCGCTCACAAAACAGGATTTGGAGTCGAGTGTGGGAGCAGAGTGAGAAATGGAAACGGGGAAGAAATCCCAGCTACAGACTGGGAAACAGGGGAAGGGATGGAGGATGGGACTGGGTGGTTTGACTGAAACAGTAAATGAAGGAAGGAGAGACACAAGATATTTAATTTTATTTGAATCGTCTGACATTCTTATTTCTCTTGTTGTTATTTACATTGTGATTGGGGATTTTACAATTTGTGAATTAAATACACATTTAGTGATAACCTGTTCTCAATGATGGGTTTCTGACCCCCAACCCCTGACCTCTGACCCGAATCAGTGTCATTGTGACGTCAGTGATGACACGACCAGCCTGTGGCCCCGCCCATTTTCAGAACTCGAACAGATTCTCAGCCAACGGTTTTCATCCCAAATCCTGAAGAAAGGATAAAGTTTCTCAGTGAATTTATTCCCAGTGAAGGTGTGGAGATGGGACTTGGTGTCCACGTTATAAAATGAAACTGTCCCAGAGTCAGAATTGAGATAAATTCCCACCTTCCCGGGGATCAGACTGACAGAGAGACGGATTCGAGGAGAGGAATTTATATAAAACTGATCCTCAAACCGCTCAATGGTCCAGAATCCATTCTCTGGGATCAGATCGACCCAGTCCTTCCTCTTCACTGAATCTCGGGCCACTCCCAGACTCCAATCCTGATGGTCCCCCACCTCCACCTCCACCTCCCAGTAATGTCTCCCCGATGTGAATCCCTCTGATCCCAGCACACCGGCCCAGTGTGTAAACCTCTTCCCAGTCTCAGGGAGACTCCTCGGGGTCCGGGTCCATCTCAAACTCTTCAGATCCTCAGACATCTCGAGCTGCGGATTCGCTGTTTCCACATCCAGGGTCACAGAGACTGGGAGAAAAAAATTAGAGTCAGTGGCAGAGAACATCTCAGGTGAGGGAAGAAGAGCAGGAGAGGAGGAGGGAGAGGAGGAGGGAGGGAGAGGAGGAGGGGAGAGGAGGAGGGAGAGGATAGAGGAGGAGGGAGGGGAGGCGGAGGGAGAAGAGTGAGGGAGAGGGAGGAGGGAGGGAGAAGAGGGGAGGAAGGGGGAGGAGGAGGGGGGGGGGAGCGTCAGTGGTGGAGGGAGAGAATGTTTATGGACGAGGTACCAATCAAGCGGGACTGCTTTGTTCTGGATAGTTCAAGCTTCTTAAGTGTTGTTGGAACAGAGCTCATTCAAGCAAGTGGGGAGAAGTCCATCATATTCCTGACTTGTGCCTTGTAGACGGTGGACAGACTTTGGAGAGTCAGGAGATGAGTTACTAGCCGCAATATTCCAAGCTTCTGACCTGCTCTTGTATTGTATGTTTAAGTTATGATTTTAATACAATACTTATATTTCCTGAGTATCAGTTTAAACTACTATCCCAGTAAATTAATGCCTTCAGATCTGCTCTCTGATTAACTCTTATTAATTCACTTCCTGTTTGGGTCACCCATTAAAATTCTTAACCCTCTAGCTTAGAGCTTACAGAAAAAAAGTCTCACCAAAACCACTTACCCATTTCTGACTTCGTACAGAGATTTGTTTTCCTCATCCCACTGTCTCAAATTCTCTGCTCTTCCCAAAGATAGACAAACACTTCAGTGAGAAGGAGACACACTTTTTTCACTGATATTTGTAAGCTAATATCAGCTTATTTAAAATCATGATTGAAATATTTTTATATGGAGCACTTTCATATTGTGATTATTATAACATAGGCGCTTGGAATGGGTGGTCCATGATTTTTAATTCATTTGCCCTTCAACCAAATTATCTTGGAAGTCCCTGATCCAGTGTTCAGTTATATCAAACCAGAACCAGTCTTTGAAGCAGGCCCAACATTTTGTTACCAGGCTAACTAGGGATGGACAATAAATCAGTTAACAAATAAACCCAGGCTCCAGAAATAAAATTAAAACAGATCTGCTGTATAATAGGTCAGGATTACAGAAAATCAAATAAGTGAGATTAATTCTTGATTAGAATGGTAAGTAGCTCAGTGTCAAACTCATTCTAACTTTGTGTACATGGTAATTGGATTTATTTTTCTCATGCTCAATGCGGTTTATGCACAGACTATTTCAAGAGTGTTTGACCAAATACCTCCAACACATCTCCCGTTACACCAAGATACCACCAACATCCTAGACCACTGCAACACAAATATCAAAAATGCCTCCCACTATCACCCGCTCACAAATCAAACCAGAAGGCTGTGATCCTGCTCTCGGCTTCAAACATAAACTGAAATGAGAGAATCTGTCAGAGAAATTTGTGAAATGTTGGTCTGAGGAATTGGATGATCTCCTATGAGATTGCTTAGTGTCAGTGGATTGGTCAGTCTTTAAAAACTCTGCAAGCAGCCTGAACAAATACACCACTATAGGAATTGACTTCATTAGTAAACGTGTAGAAGACTGTGTGCCAAAGAAGCAAATCCGTGTGTTTCCCAACCAGAAACCATGGATGAACAGGGATATCCATTGCCTGCTGAATTCCAGGTCTGAGGCATCCAAGTCAGGCATGCTGACCTATAAAAGAAAGCCAGTATTGGACCAAGCTGGAATCCCAGGTTAGCTGCACAGAATCCTGCCGATTATGGCAAGGTCTGCAAGACGTAACAGGCTACAAGATGAAGGCAGGTAAAATCGCCAGCTCCAATGCACCCCTCCCTGATGAGCTCAATGCATTCTGTACTCCTTTTGAGAAAGAGGTCAGTGAGAGCACGTCCTCCATCCCGCAAGCCTCGTATGAACCTGTATCTGAGGTCACCGTCGCTGACGTCAGAGCAGTCTTCTCAAAAGTCAACCCACAGAAAACAGCTGGCCCAGATGAGGTACCCAGACAAGCATTCGGATTCTGTGCAAACTAGCTGGTGGGGTATTCGCAGATACCTTCAATCGCTCTGTACACTAATCTGAGATCCCTACCCGCTTCAAGAAGATGACTATCAACCCGGTACCAAAGAAAAGCCAGGCATGGTGCCTTAATGACTATCATCTGGTGGCTCTGACATCCATCATTATGAAGTGCTTCAAAAGGTTGGTCATGATATAAATCAATTCCTACCTATCAGACTGCCTGAATCCGCGAAAGTTCACTATTCTGTCCACAGCAGACACCATCTCCCTGGCCCTACATTCAACCCTAGAACACCTAAGTCAAGCTCCTATTCAAAGCCTTTACCATTCCTGTCAGACACTCATCTCCAAACTTCATGACCTGGGGCTCAGCTACTCCCTCTGCAACTGGACCCTCGATTTCCAATCTGCAGACTGCAATTAGTAAGGATAGGCAACAACACCTCTTTCAGAATCATCCTCAACGCTGATGCCCCACAAGGCTGTGTCCTCAGCCCCTCCTATACTCCTTATACACCTAAGACTATGTGAACAAATTCCTCTCAACTCAATTTCAAGTTTGCTGATGGCACCACTGTTGTGGGTCACATCTCAAACAATGATGAGATGACAGTACAGGAAGAGATAGAAAATCTGGTGAACTGGTGTGGTGACAATAATCTCTCCTTCAACATCCATACAAATGTGAGGTCATGCATTTTGGACGTTCTAGTACAGATAGAAAATATACAGTAAATGATAGAACCCTTAAAAGTATTGATCGGCAAAGGGGTACAGGTACACACTGAAAGGTCACTGAAAGAGGCAATGCAGGTGGAGAAGGTAGTTCAGAAGGCATATGGCATGCTTGTCTTTATCAGCTGAGGCATTGAATTTACAATTGGCAAGTCATGCTGCAGCTTTATAGAACCTTAGTTAAGCTGCATTTGGAATATAATGTCAGTTCTGGTTGCCATTCTATCAGAAAGATGTGGACGCTTTGGAGAGGGTGCAGAAAAGATTTACCAGGATGTTGTCTGGTATGGAAAGCATTACCTATGAGAAGAGGTTGAAGAAACTCGGTTTGTTCTCACTGAAATGACAGAGGTTGAGCGAGACATGATAGAAGTCTCAAAGATTATGAGAGGTATGGGCAAAATGGGTAGTCAGAAGCTTTTTCCCAGTCAATTACTTGGGGGCACAGGTTTAAGGTGCAAGGGGCAAAGTTTAAAGGAGATGTATGAGGCAGATTTTTGTTTTTTACACAGAGGGTGGTGGGTGTCTGGAAAACACTGTTGGGGGAGGTAGTGAAAGCAGACATGGTAGTGACTTTTAAAGATCGTCTTGACAAATATATGAATAGGATGGGAATAAAGGGACATGGTTCCCAGAAGGTAGAGGGTTTTAGTTAAAGTGGGCAGCTTGTTTGCTGCAGGCTTGGAGGGCTGAAGGGCTTGTTCCTGTGCTGTGGTTTTCTTTGTTCTTTGTCAACAAAATGAAAAAGATAGTCATTGGCTTCAGGAAGCATAGAGGTGGGCATTCCCTTGTCAACATCAATGAGGATGAAGTAGAAATGGGACAGCTTCAAGTTTTTGAGTGTCCAGATCATCAACAACTTGTCCTGGTCTTTGCATGTAGGTGCTATAGTTAAGAAAGGCCAGCAACACCTCGACTTTCTAAGACACTAAGTAAATGTCCACTACAACTCTCACCAATGTCTATGGATACACCATAGAAAATATTTTTCCTAGTTGTATCACAGCTTGGTATGGTTCCTGCTCTGTCAAGTCTGCAAGAAACTACAAAAGGTTGTGAATGAAGCCCAGTCCATCATTTAAACCAATCATGAATGTAGCCCAATACATCATGCAAACAGCCTCCCATCCACTGACTCTGTCCACACTTGCTGCTGCCTTGGCAAAACAGCCAATATAGTTAAGGACCCCACATACCCCAGACATTCACTCTTCCACCTTCTTCCTTCAGGAAAAAGATACAAAATTCTGCGGTCACGTACCCACCGACTCAAGAACAGTTTCTTCCCTGCTGCTGTCAGACTTTTCATGGACTTACCTTGCATTAAGTTGATCTTACTCTACACTCTAGCTATGACTGTAAAACTACATTTTGCACTCTGTCATTTCCTTCTCTACGAACAGTATGTTTTGTCTGTATAGTGCGCAAGGAACAATACTTTTCACTGTATGCTCATACTTGAGACAATAATAAATCAAATAAACCAGCTTCCCATTGATTGACACTGTCTACACTTTCCACTGCTTCGGTAAAGCAGCCAACACAATAAAGGACCCCACGTACCCCATACATTCTCTCTTCCAACTTCTTCCATCAGGAAAAAGATACAAAAGTCTGAGGTCACGTAGCAACTGACTCAAAAACAGCTTCTTCCCTGCTGCTGTCAGACCTTTGAATGGACTTACCTTGCATTAAGTTGACCTTTCTCTCCTCCCTAGCTACGACTGTAACATACGTTCTGCATTCTCATTTCCTTCCCTATGAATGGTATGCTTTGTCTGTATAGTGTGCAAGAAACAATATTTTTCACTGTATGCTAATACATGTGACAACAATAAGTTAAATCAAATTCAATGACTGGGGATTCAGAAGGGGCTATAGATACAAGATTAAAGGCAAGAGATTTAGAACTTAACAAGATAAACCAATTCTTCACACAGGTGTGAAATTCTGCAGCAGGATCAGTGATTGGGGAGAATCTTCTGGAATGAAAAGCGATCCCCAATCCAGACCAAAAATTCAAATAGCGCAGAAGACAATGAGAGAGCTGCCGTGAAATATATTCAATAATCTTCACATTATTAATTAAATCCATGTTACGAGGTGAAACGTGATGAATTCTCTGGGGATTATTATTAAATAGAGATTTCTGGGTGATTCTAAACCAGGATCCATGATTCAATTCAGTAACTGAGTGAAAATGAAAATGAAAGTAAAAGTTTTCAGGGTGGGGCGAGCTAATGTGAACATTTTTACTCTTCACAGGTCTGTTGGAAAACGGTGGAAAATCTCCGATCTGATCGCGGGAAAGTAAGAGGTGAGTCCCAGGTGTTTTATTTTATTTTGGGGAGGGTTTATTTGCTGTGGGATTGGGTGGGTGGTTTTTATTCAGACTGAAAGATCCTGATCAAACACAAGGAATCGAACTGGGAGCCGCTGGAGATTGTCCAGTGAGAAGTTGTAAAGTGTATAAAATGTTTCTAATCCCCTTCAGAGAGTCTGGAAGCGGCTCCTGTCAGTGTCAGAGGGACGGGAAAGAGAGGAGATTTAAAACAAACCATCAGAGTTAAATACAGCGACCAGAAAGAAAGACGGAAATGAAATGGAGGAAGAGTCCTGTGGCGGCCATTACACGAAACGTTACAAATTTATATTTAAAGTGAAATAATTTAACCTGTAGATAATTGCGGCGCCTCCTTTCTGGAAATAAACCTTTAATCCCAGAGTTTCTCTTGTGCTAAAAGAAGCCACGATTACACCCTGCCCCATTCCTTCATCATTGAGAGCGGGACTTCAGCTGGCTGCATCCTGAACTCTGGAGTTCCCTCCCTGAAGCTTTCCAATTCTCTCTTCCCCTTCGATATGCTTCTGAAAACCCTTCACTTTTGCTCCGTTAACCTAATATTTCTCCCCAGTTTTTGAACTCAATCCCTTTATGAAGCCAACATCTTGATGGTTTTGGAGACTAGAAATTTATTTCCTTCTTAAATATAATCAGGAACTTGGTCTCCTCAGCCTGCTGTGATCGAGAAGTTTCTCCTTATCTCAGTCCTAAAAGGACGACCCCATATCCTGAGACTGTGATCCCTTGTTTCTGATCCCTCACAGTGAGAGGAAACAATATCCCTGCACTATCTCCGCTTTTCAAAGTACTCCCTGAATATGTCCAACTACCTTCAGAGATTGATGAATGTGAACCCTCCCACATCCACCCCCACTGCCTTCACACTATTTAGAATTGTACCATCAAATCTATATTGATTCTTCCTTTCCTGTCAAAATACATTACCTCACACTTCTTCATATTAAATTCAATCAGTCACTTGTCTTCCCATTTTCCCATCATGTTGTGCTGCAGGTGATCAGTGTCACCTTTGCTACTTTTCACATTTTTTTTGGTATCATTGGCAAATTTTACTGTCTTCCAATGTACAAGTAATTTCTGTGTATCAAAAGGGAGTAGAATTTGCTCTATTACTCTGCTCACTTTCTTTACTTCCATTACCTCCTCAGACTCATTGAAATATTCAGAACTGGCTCATTATATGCAGCAAGCCATTTGCACTATCCTCATGCTGAATTTTGCAACCAGCAATCCACTGGGGCTAATCTTGTTGATCTTCTCATCTTCTGACCTCGCTGACTGTGCAAACAAATCAGTTCTAACCGCCTTCTCTTCATTTCTCTCAAAATGTTAGCAAATAACACGTGAACAAGGCTATTGTCACCTATGAACTTTCTGTGAATGATTGCGTTGGCATCATGCCCAAAAAACCTGCCTAAGATGTGAAGTCATTTTGCCCCGAAATGAATCCTCTACTTGCTTTACTTCCAAAATTTGCTTTACCACGATTGTCACAGTGAAGTGTAGCTTTGGCCCAGTCACATCTTCCTCAGGGATCAGTGCTGGATCCACTTATTTGTCATTTATATTAATGATTTGGATGAGAATATAGGAGGCATGGTTCATAAGTTTGAAGATGACACCAAGGTTGGTGGTATAGTGGAGAGTGAAGAAAGTTATCTCCACTTGCAATGGGATCTTGATCAATTGGGCCAGTGGGCTGACAAATGGCTGATGGAGTTTAATTTAGCAAAATGCGAGGTGATGCATTTTGGTAGATTGAATCAGGGTAGGACTTAGTTAATGGTAGGGCATTGTGGAGAGTTACAGAACAAAGAGTCATAGGGATACATGTTCATAGTTCCTTGAAAGTGGAGTCACAGGTGGACAGAGTGATGAAGAAAGCATTTGGCAGGCTTGGTTTCATTGGTTAGAACATTGAATACAGCAGTTGGAACATCTTGTTGAAGTTCTACAAGACATTGGTAAGGCCACACTTGGAATACTGTGTATAGTTCTGGTCACCCTATTATAGGAAGGATATTATTAAACTAGAAAAAGTGCAGAAAAGATTTACTAGAATGCTACTGGGACTTGATGGATTGAGTTATAAGGAGAGGCTGAATGGATTGGGACTTTTTTCGCTGGAGTGTAGGAGGCTGAGGGGTAATCTTATACAAATCTATAAAATAATGAGGGGCACAGATCAGTTAGATAGTCAATATCTTTTTCCAAAGATAAGGGAGTCCAAAACTAGAGGGCATAGGTTTAAGGTGAGAGGGGAGAGAGACACAAGTGTCCAGAGGAACAACTTTTTACACAGAGGGAGTTAGGAGTCTGGAACAAGCTGCCAGAGGTAGTAGTAGAGGCGAGTACAATTTGGTCTTTTAAAAGCATTTAGATAGTTACGTGGTTATGATGGGTATAGAGGGATATATGCCAAATGCAGGAATTGGGATTAGTTTAGGGGTCTGTAATTCAGATTAGCAAAGGGCCTGTTTCCATGCCATAAACCTCTATGACCTTGATCTGACCCTCCATTCATGGAATCCCTACAATGCAGATGGAGGCCAATTGACCCATTTCCAAAAGAGTATCTTACCCAGGCCTGAAGCATATGTTTTGCTTCTCTCCCCACAGGTACTGGCTGACTGGGTAATTTCAGCTTTTTCTGTTTTAATTTCTTATCATTGATCATTTTCACTTTCATCTCAACTCATTATATTGTCTCCCTCTAAATTAACTGTTATCTTATCCTTTAACCTCTTCAGGTAAAGAGGATGTTAAGAGTTGAATTGATCCTCCTCCTCTTTCTGTTACCATGTTATGGTTGCCCATTAAGGACTTCCATTGGATTGGTCCATGATCATTCATGACAAAGTATTGTAGTGGTTTTTGTAATGATTTCAGTCAGGCCATTGGGGTTTGCCTATTGAAGTATGAACTCATTGGTTAAGGATCCAATTAATGGGTCAGTCATGGTGTCTTTGCCTTGTATTAACTGGGAGTTCCTCTGACACCTTCTGGAGACAAACTGATAGCATTCTGTGTACTGCTGTCAGAGTTTTTAGGTAAAAGCATTTTAGTGAATGAATTACTAGCTCTAAAGCCTTATAACAGTTTTCATATGACTAGAAAACTTGCCTGCTTGTACTGCCCACCACCAGATATATTGGGAGTATTTACAAGCTGATAAATCAAATTACTTAGTCATGTTGTGAATAAATAAAAAGATAATGTAACCATAGTCCCAGATAACTATAAGCTGCTCTCTTCTGTGAGAGACAGCATTGGCGAGTGGTGATTTAACTTGAGGACTACCACATCTCAAATGAGGTGTTTTCCTTGGAACATAGAAGGCTGAGGGGTGACATTGCTGAGGTATACAAAATTGTAAGGAGTAGGGAGAGAGTAGACAGGAGGAACCTGTTTCTCTTTTCAGAGTTAAAAAAAAACAGGGTTCAAGCTAAGTGGTGCCATTATCAGGGACATGAAAACTTTTTTTACACAGAAGGTAGTGGGTGTTTGGAATTCACTGCCTGAATTAGTGGTGGAGGCAGAGGCAATAACTCATTTAAAAAGTATTTGAATCTGCACCTTAAGTGCTATAAGTTGCAGGGCTATGGATTAGAAAGGGCATCTGGATGTCTTTGGGTTGGCATGGACAAAATGGACCAAATGGCTCTCTATGAAGCTGTAGAGGTGAATAGTATGGATGTATAAAAGGGAAAGCTAAATAAGTACTTGAAAGAGAGAGAAATTTGGGGATATTTTTTGGGTGCAATGTGTAAGTAGTGTGGGATGAGGCTTGTGGAGAACATATACACTGGTACAGTCCAGTTTACATACAAGGAAAAGTACATTTTACAGAACTAGTTGTATCTTTTTTTCATCTTGCCATCTCACTCAATTTCTCACAACAACTAAAATAATTCCACTAGCAGCAATTTCAAGAAGGTTGACTTGACCAATTCTTGGAATAAAGGGATTAGTTTATGAAGAAATGTTGAGAAGGTTGGGCCTGAATCCATTGGAGTTTAGAAGAATAAGAGGTGATATTGAAACAAGTAAGAATCTCAGTAGGTTTGTCAAAGTGGATGCTGAGTGGATATTTCCCTGTGGCAAAGTCTAGAACTCGGGCACCCTGCTTAAAAATTAAGGCTTTCATCAAAGACTGAGATGGGGAACATTTGTTTCTCTCAGAGGGTCATTAATTTGTGGAATTCCCTTCTCCAGAGCAGTGGAGGCTGGGACATTGAAAATATTCAAGACTGTTAGATTTTTGATTGACAAAGGAATGAAGAGTTATGGAGGTAGATAGGAAAATGGGGTTGAGGACACTGTCTGATCAGCCATGATTTTATAGAATGTTGAAGTAAGCTTGAGGGATTCAATTGCCTGCTTCTGCTCTAAATTGTGTAATAATATTTATATTACACTTTTAATATATACAGCATTCTAAGGTGCTCCAGAGGAACATTATAAAACCAAGAATCACACTGAGCCGCATGAAGACAGATGATCTAAACTTTGGTTAATAGAGTGTCTTAAAGGTGGAAAACAAGATGGAGAGTTTTTGGGGAGGTATTCCAGAGCTTATACCAGCTTTTTATTACCATGTTTTTAACAAAACCAAATTCAAGTTCTCAAACTGCCATGGTAAGATTTGAGTTACATTCTTTAGATTATTAGTCTGTTGCCCTTGAACTCGGGTCAATTAATGCCATGGACAAAGACACTCAGATTCGAATTTTTGTACAACAAATCCCCTTTATTGTACTTAACCAAGTTATTAGAAAAGTATCAAACTCTACTACAAAAGTTAGTAACCCAAACATCAAACTTTGTTTCATGTAAAGTATTCAAGTCTTGGTTGCACAGAAAGTATTTAACTTTTATCTTTAGTTTGGTATAAGCAAAGCATTTAATCTCTGACTCAACTGTTTTGTACAAAGTATCCAGAAAATATCAAAAGCTTCACAAAATATCCAAACTGAGGACTTAGGGATACTCTGGTCTTTGCGTGGCTAATGAGCCAGATTCTCGAGTCACATCTGATGTGCCTCGGGTCTGTTTTGGGGCCCCTGCTGTTTGTAATTTTTATAAATGATCTGGATGAGGGTATTGAGGGATGGATCAGTAAATTTGCAGATGACACTAAAGTTGGTGGAGTGGTAGATAGTGAAGAGGGGTGTTATAGTTTACAGAGTGACTTGGACAAGTTGCAGAGCTGGGCCGAGAGGTGGCAAATGGAGTTTAATGTGGAAAAGTGTGAGGTAATGCACTTTGGCAGGAACAATAAATGTGTAGAGTATAGGGCTAATGGTAGGGCTCTTAATAGTGTTGAGGAACAGAAGGATCTTGGTGTATGTGTCAATAGATCCCTGAAAGTAGGCAGTCAAGTGGATAAAGTTGTTAAGAAGGCATATGGAGTCTTAGCTTTTATTGGTAGGGGGATTGAATTTAGGAGCCGCAGCATCATGTTGCAACTGTACAAAACTCTAGTGCGGCCGCACTTGGAGTATTGTGTGCAGTTCTGGTCGCCACATTATAAGAAAGATGTGGAGGCATTGGAGAGGGTACAGAGGAGGTTTACCAGGATGTTGCCTGGTATGGAGGGCAGGTCCTATGAAGAGAGGTTGAAGGATTTGAGGTTGTTTTCGTTAGAAAGGAGGCGGCTAAGAGGGGATCTTATTGAAGCATATAAGATGATTAGAGGTTTAGATAGGGTGGACAGTGATAGCCTTTTTCCTAGGATGGAGAAAGCTAGCACGAGGGGACACAGCTTTAAATTAAGGGGTATGAGTTATAGGACGGATATCAGAGGTAGGTTCTTTACTCAAAGAGTGATTAGGGAATGGAATGCCCTGCCTGCAGCTGTGTAGATGCGCCAAGTTTGGTGGCGTTTAAGAGGTTAATTGATAAGTATATGGAAGAGAAGGGAATGGTTTAGTTTGGAGGGGCATTGCTTTTTATTTTGGTCGGCACAACATCGAAGGCCGAAGGGCCTGTTCTGTGCTGTAACGTTCTATCTTTGACTGCATACTTGGCACATATATCCGGAATTAAGAATTCTACTGATGACTATGAACCATTGATTGTTGTAAAAACCCATCTAGTTCATTCATGTCCCTTAAAGAAAGCAGTCTGCCGTTCTTTCCTACATGTGACTCCAGAGCCATAGCAATGTGGTTGACTTTCAACTACCCTCGGGAAATTAAGGATGGGCAATTACTGCTGGCCAGCCAGTGATGCCCATGTCCCAGAAGTGAATTTAAAAAAATGGAAAAAAAACTTGGCTGGTGTTTCTCGGAGTTGAGTTCAGTCCTTGGACTATAGATTGCTGAGATCCCTTTCTTAGGTTCTTTTCCAGGCTTTCTCTTATCAACAGTGTCCTTGATGGGACACAATCCTTTAGTCAGAATGTTACTCTAAGTGGGTCTGTTCTGTGCAAGGGTGTTGCCTATGTTGCATTTTGTGAGGTAAGCCTTCAGCGTGTCTTTGAAGTGCTTCTTTGCCCTCTGGTTTGAGAGCTGTCCTTGAGCTGGGAGAAGAAGATTTACTTGGACAGTCAGTATTCTGACATCCTAAGCACATGACCGGCCCAACAGGGCTGGTTTTGGATGATCATGACCTTGATGCTGATGCTGTTGGCTCCTTCAGGGACTGTGATGTTAGCACTTCTGTTGTCCCAGCGGATGTGGAGAATCTATCTCAGCCAGCATTGATCGTACCTGTCCAGAACCTTGAGCTGGAGTGTATATATGGTCCCAAGTTTTTGTGCCGTAAAGAAGAGTTGGGAGCATGAATGTCTTGTACACGAGAATCTTGGTGCCACAAATGTTGGGATCATAAAAACACTCTTCTTAGGTGTCCAAAGGCATCACTCGTGGATTGAATACAATGTTAGTTCTCCACAATGGTGTCAGCCTCAGGTAAGAGGTGGATCTCCAGGTGGAGGGAAATATTCCATGTTTGGGAGTGTTTTCCCCATTGATCTTGATGGAGGGAGGGGGGAGGATGTGTTGGGGGGGGGAGGATGTGTTGGGGGGAAGAGGAGCAGAGTGTGGTAAAGGACTTGAGTTTTCTTGAAATTGGAACTGGAACTGATTTTTCAGTATGCTTCAGAAAAAGTGTCAAGCATGGCTTGGAGATTCTCTTCTCAGAACGCACAGAAAATACAATGTCATCCACATACTGAAATTCCACGATCAATGTTAGTGTTGTTTTCTTCTTGGATTTCAACTATGAGTTTGAAAAGTTTACTATTCATCCTATAGACACTGACCACTCTACCGGGAAACATGTTTTTGATAACGTGAAGGATGGGGGTGATGATACATCCCTGGTTGTGTCTAGAACAAATAACAAAGAAAATTACAGCACAGGAACAGGCCCTTTGATTCTCCAAGCCTGCACCGACCATGCTCTCCGACTTAACTAAAACCCCCTACCTTTCCAGGGACTATTTCTCTCTATTCCCATCGTATTCATGTACTTATCAAGATGCCCCTTAAAAGTCACTACCGTATCTATTTCCGCTACCTCCACCGGCAACAAATTCCAGGCAACCACTGCTCTCTGTGTAAAACAAAAATCTGCCTCGTACCTCTGCTTTAAACCTTGCCTATCGCACCTTAAAGCTATGCCCCCTAGTATAGTCTAGTTTTGGCCTTGAAAGGTTTTGACTGATTTCAGTCAGTGAGGAAGATGTTGATGAATTACTGTGGCCAACTGGCCTTTGACAGGGTCTTCCATCACAATTACCGACAAACTAGTCAAAAACTTTGGTCAGATTGATGAAGGCCATATCAACTGGTTGACGTTGTTCCTGCCATTTTTCTGAAACTTGTTGAGCAGTGAAAATTATGTCTGCCGTTCCACAGTTTAATTGGAAGCCACACTGGTTTTCCAGAAGGATTATTTCAGAGACTTGGAGAAGGCAGCAAGTGAGGATTCAGATGATGATCTTCTGGCGATGGAGAGTAGGGAGATTTCTCGGTAGTTCCCACAGTCCACTGCTTCTCCTTCTTGAAGATGGGGGTGATTACGGCATCCCTGAAGTCAACTGGAATTTCTTCTCTGTCCCAGATTTTCAGCTGATAGAGATGACGGGTGATCTCTTCTTCTCCAAGTTTGAAAATCTCTGCTGGAATCCTTTCCACTCTTGCGGCTTTTCTACTCTTCATGTGTTTAATGGTGAACAGCTTTGACTTTGTCCATGATTGCTGGGAGTCCAAGAACATCTTTGATGGGAAGTTGGGGGATTTCCTCAAACATGACCTCATCTATGATTCTATCATAGTTTAGGAGGTTTTTGAAGCATTCTCTACGTTGAAGGCTGATGTTTTCTCTGTCTCTCAAGATATTTCTGTCCTTACTCCACACAGATTTGAGATCTAGGGTGTTGTGTTCATATATTGCATTGGTGGCACTGAAGAAGCCTCGGGTGTTGAGCTTGTTGGTGAGGAGTTGCAGCTCCTTTCTCAGTCCACCATTTGTTATTGATTTTCACAGTTCTTCATTCTACCTCCACCTTTGTTGATTGGTGAAGTTTTGGAGAGCATGGTTGTCTTCTTGAACCAGTCTTGGTGCTTCCTGACCTTGTAGCTGATGGTTTCTTCACAGCTCGTGATGATGACTGCCTTCACTTCTTTCCAGTTTTCCTCCACTCCATTAGAGTGAACACTTTGGAAATTTTGGGGGAGACATTGTTGGCTGTTGAGGTAGCTCAACATTGATTGTTTTTCTGAGCCGTTTCTTCATCTTCTGATGCTTCTGGTGGAGTTTGATGAATATAGAGGAGCAGATGAGTTGGTGCTCTGTTGAGAGTTGTCTGCTCTGGTCATCGCTTTGCTGATGAGAGCATCCTTTTTGGTTTTGGGATTGGATAATGATAAAATTAATCGTGTGCCAGAGATTGGACTGTGAAATCTTGAACCTGTTTTTTTAGTGGAGTAGTGTGTTAACAATGACAAGTTGGTGTTCCACGCATTTGATGAGCAGGAGAACCCATTGGGGTTGCAATTCCCAACTCCTTCCTTTCCAATGATTCCTTTCAAGAGGTGGGAGTCCTTTCCAACCCTGGCATTGAACTCCCATGGACTCATTGAAGAGTATAATGTCCATAAACTAGAACAACTTTGGACTCATCAATAGCATCAAGGGTTGGGAAACAGGCACTCACAACTGGCTGCTGGTTTTTGGCACGTTGCACATGGAGGATAATGAGGTACTTGTTGATGCCTACAAGAAGCTCCAAAAGTTGGTTGACACTGTTTGTTCTTGATGGCAATCCAATTTCATGTGCTCTAGGCTGATACTTGGGTTCTGCTCCCTAGAAGAAGGTGTAACCATTTCCATCTTCCCTCAGCTGCCCTTTGCCTGCTGTTACAGAGCATTAATATCAATGTTGAAATGTCTGAGTTCACAGAGAATAAGGACCATTCTCCAGTCTGGTTTTGCTGTTTATCTGTGAGGATTCATACATTCCAGGTTCCAGAATTGAATTTAACTTGGATTTTCTGGCTGCTGGTAGCTGAGCTTTCTGGGTGTGTATTTCCAGCCAAAATATAGAAAATAAGAATACAAGTAGGCCATTTGGCCCTTTGAGCCTGCTCCACTATTGATTATAATCATGGCTGATTATCCAACTGATTCTACCTTCTTCCCATATCCTTTGATCTGCTTCATCCTCAGTCCTTCTTGAAAACATAAAATGTTTTGACTTGAACTGCTTTCAGTAGTAGTGGATTCCACAGGCTCACCGCTCTCTGGGTGAAGAAATTTCTCCTCATCTCAGTCCTAAGAGGTTTAGCCCAAATCCTTCGACTCTTGGTTCATCGTCAGGAACGTTCTTCCTGCATCTACTCCGTCTAGTCACAGAGGTCACAGACATTTACAGCATGGAAACAGGCCCTTCAGCCCAACTTGTCCATGCTGCCCTTTTTTTTAAAACCCTTAATCTCAATAGACTGCATTTGGTCCATATCCCTCTATACCCATCCTATCCATGTAACTATCTAAATGCTTTTTAAAAAACAAAATTATACCTGCCTCTACTATTATCTCTGACAGCTTATTCCAGACAGTCATCACTCTCTGTGTGAAGAAATTGCCCCTCTAGACACTATAGGATCTCTCGCCTCTCACCTTAGACCTATGTCCTCTAGTTTTAGAGACCTCTACATTTCGGAAAAGATATTGACTGTCTATTTTGTTTATGCCCTTCATTATTTTATAGATCTCTATAAGGTCACCCCTCAGCCTCCTACGCTCCAGAGACAAAAGTCCCAGTCTATTTAGCTTGTCCTTATAACTCAATCTATCAAGTCCTGGTAGCATCCTCGTAAATCTTTTCTGCACTCTTTCCAGTTTAATAATATCCTTCCTATAATAGGGTGATCAGAATTCCACACAGTATTCTAAGTGTGGCCTTATCAATATCTTGTACACTTCAACAAGACATCCAACTCCTCTATTCATTGTTCTGACCAATGAAACCAAGCGTGCCAAATGTTTTCTTCACCAGGGTTCTCGACTTCTGTCAGCCTTGCCTTTCACTCTAAGAGGAATATGTTTACCCTGAACCGTTTTAGAATTTTATAGGTTTCTTCAGATCTGTCATCATTCTTCTGAACTCCAGCGTCATGAGTTAGTCCAGCCATCCCAGGATTCTGTCTGATAAACCTTCTCCACTCTCCCTCTATAGCAAGAGCATACATTTGCAGATAAGGAGACCAACACTCCACACGTTTTTCTAGGTGTGGCCTGACCAAGGTCGTAGGTAATTGCAGCAAGACATCCCTGCTCCTGTACTTGAATTTTCTCACTGTGAAGACCAAAATACCATTTGCCTTCTTTACATCCTGCTGCACTGGCTTGCTTACCTTCAGTGACTGGTGCACAAGGATACCCAGGTCTTGTCGTTTATTCCCCTCTCTTAAGCCATTTAGTCTGCCTTTCTGCTTTTGCTACCAAAGTGGATAACCTCACATTTATTCACGTTATTCTGCATCTGCCATGCATTTTCCCACTCACTCAGCTTGACCAAATCATACTGACAGATCTCTGCATCCTCCTCAAGGCTCACCCTCCCACCTAGCTTTGTGTCAACTGCAAATTTGGAGATATTACATTTAATGCTCTCATCTCAATCATTAGTATAGCTGAGATTCTAGCATCAATCCCTGCATTACCTGCCATTTGGAAAATGACCCATTTATTCTTACTCTTTGTTTTCTGTCTACCAACCAGCTTTCGATCCATCTCAATCCGCAATGCCAAGCACTTTAGTTTTCATGCTTTAGAAACTTTACAGTCAGGTTTTTATATCCCTCACCAACATACTCTCTTACTCAAATGTTTTTCCCCTTCCAAATCAATCTCTTGGTCTTCCTTTGCTGAACTCTAAATGGCTCTTCCATCTTTTTTAAGAAAATTTGTATAACTCTTTCTTGGATCTAATGCTATTTCTAATTTGCGTTATAAGCCATGATTTGGCAACCTTTTTCATTTCACTTTTGCGCCAGACAGCAATAAACAATTGCTGCAGATTACCCATGCAGTTTTTGAATATTTGCTATTGCCTATCACCATCAACACTTTAAATAATGTTTCCTGATCCATCATAGCTAACTCACACCTCATACCATTGTGGTCTCATTTACTAAAATTCAGAGCCCATGTCTCAGAATCGACTACATCACTCTCCAAATTGATGAAATTCTATCATTTATGAATCGCTTTAGGGTCTCTTTTCCAGCCTTTCTTCATGAGGGTGAGCACAGTGGGTCCTCAAAAGGGCAGCTTAGTTGTGAAGAAAGCTGTTCCTAGTCCAAGAATGAGATGAGCAAATCAAACTCCAACGCCAACTTACTGGTCCAAAACTAGGAACTTACAGATCTCGTGGTCCTATCCCAATCATCCTTGCTGATTGCCACAGTGCTTGTCTGTGTGGGGTTGTTGGTTTCCTCCAGATAGATGCCTGGTGGAGGACATCTTTTAACATGGATATGCCATTACACATCTGCAGATACATGGTCCTTGACAGAGGGTAGATCCAGTTCCAGTGGCAAGGGAACCTCATAGAGTGAGGATCATCCTACTTCTGCAGCCTTCATACACCATCACAGCTATTGATGCCTTATGACTATCCTCTGCCTGGTCCACCATTGAGGACTTGTTTTGGATTGTACTGTGTCTCCCTTCTGACCTTACTGACATGGGTGGTCCTACCAGGAGTTTAATACTAGTGATAGCATCACTCTTAGGATCAATGGAACATTCAAGCCTCTCCACCATGGCAAGGTGGCAATTCATGGAAAGAATTACCTTGTTATTTATAACCTCACTGATTTCAGCCTCCCCAACTTGCCTTTTAATAACTTTATTTTAGACAAGATTCAGTCAATTAAGTCAAAAGATCTGGTGAAGAGTCATCCAGTCTTGAAATGTTGGCTCTATTCTTTCAATACAGATGCTGTCAGACCTTCTGAGATTTTCCAGCATTTTATATTTTTGTTTGTGGAAGGCAAAAGCAAGAAACTCTGGACAATAAATTTTAAAGAAATTTACTAAAGGAACAAGGTATACTTAACAGCAAAGTTTTATAACCTTATGAGGATGATCAGTCTGTAGAAGCACAGCACTCTCAAAACTCTTTCTTTGATAGTAATTCTTTTGGAATTGTCTCAGGAGTTCCCAGTGCTTGACCAGCAAAGAAGGCTCTCGGAATCTCTCCTTTTAACTTCTAATTAACCATCAGCTTGAATCAAAATTGGGCTTGGTTTATTACTTCTTGTTGTTGCTAATTTAATTTAATTGGTTCCCACTAAATACCCCACATGTATTTATTAACTGAGGGAAAGTGTACAGTAGAATTGTTTATCTCTATCTGGCCTTGTACAATTCACTATCCATAGTTTGAATTAATGTTTCACTAAAAAGCAAGGTGCTTCTAAGATCCTGGTGGAGTTTCAAGGCTTGTCCAAAGATCCCATTGCTAGCACATCATATCTGAACTATACATTCTTTTCTTAAACACAGAGACTTACAATTAATTAGTGACTTTAACAAGCTTACAGTGAAAAGCTTAAACTATAGTCTTTCTGGCATAATTACTGATGCATTATTTGTAACTCAATTTAACTCATTTAGTTATCTATTTCTGACTAGTGCGATATTGTAATTTGATTAATATATATTGTTAATACAGAATAGAAAATGGCTTCATTAGCTTAATGTTACTACTAAACTGGCATCCTTAGCTTCGTCAGTTTGTTTAGTGAATACATAATATATTGTTAAGACCAGGCCAGAAACTCCAAAGTATTTTCTGAAGTTAACCTAGACCCTAAGTTTTGCATTTGATTTTGGCATTAGTGCTTCATATGACCCACTGGGAAGCTTTTATCAAACAAAGTGTATTTAAGGACACAATTAGAATATGACAAAAAGAATTAGTAGAACTTCCACCAATTACAACTCTTAAACATGACCCAGTGTAATTCATAACATCTAGCTATCTCTTGTTCTAGTGGAAAATGATATCCCACAGACATACACCCTTCTTCAGCAATAGTTTGCACAAAAACAAGTATGCTTAAATGATGCCAGATTTCCAGCTTTTAAGCACTTATGGACAGTGAAACCGACAGTAGTTTCCTGAGAAAGGTATTTCCTCCAACACCAGAACCTCAGAGAGGGAAAGTTAGTCTCTGGCAGCATCCAAAAACAGCCATGTAAACAACAGAATATTCAACTCCAGAGAGGAGGAAAAACACTGAGGGATGTCTCTCTCAGCTTTAAGCAGCTTCTGAAAACTAAACTTGGAATGCTGTTTGAAAAATAGATGTCCCCAGTCATATTACCTGATCTGTCAATTATGTCAAATGAAACTCTATTCTGCAATCCCAGGAGAATAGTAAAACCTGCAGAATGCTGCATTAATTCAGATTAACACAACCATAATGTCACTTATACTGCTTCAATAACAATGAAGGATGTCGGCTACAGAGAACATGGTGCTGACAAAATCCCAGAAACTGCAAAAACATCCTGCAGAGGATGATCAAAATACATTTCTTAAAGGCACAGTATCATCACAATATGAAAATAGCTAAAAAATGGTCAAGCTAATGGATGTGGTTAAGAAAGCTTACGGTGTACTGGCCTTCATTCATCAAGGGATTGAGTTCAGGAGTCACGAGGTAATGCTGCAGCTTTATAGGACCCTTGTCAGACCACACTTGGAGTACCGTGCGCAGTTCTGGTCGCCTCACTACAGGAAGGACGTGGAAGCTATTGAAAGGGTGCAGAGGAGATTTACAAGGATGTTGCCTGGATTGGGAGGCATGCCTTATGAAGACAGGTTGAGGGAGCTGGGACTCTTCTCCCTGGAGAGACGAAGGTTGAGAGGCGACCTGATAGATGTTTACAAGATGTTGAGAGGAATAGATAGGGTGGACTCTCAGAGACTATTTCCCAGGGCTAAAATGGTCGCAACAAGAGGGCACAGATTTAAGGTGCAGGGAAGCAAGTACAGAGGGGATGCTAGGGGAAAGTTTTTCACTCAGAGGGTGGTGAGTGAATGGAATCGGCTGCCGTCGGTGGTGGTCGAGGCGAACTCGCTGGGGTCTTTAAAAAGACTTCTGGATGAGTATATGGGATCCAATGGGATTGGGGGTTATAGATAGGTCTATGGCTGGGTAGGTTTTGATGTGTTCGGCACAACTTGTGGGCCGAAGGGCCTGTTTGTGCTGTAGTGTTCTATGTTCTAAAAATCTAACCAACCAGACCTACTTACAGAGGTTAGCAGACTGCACTGTGCTCCAAATAAGTTGGCACCAATATTCGACAGAGGACAAGATAATATTTTGTGACTTGTTTTTTAACTTTTGCAAATATAACCCTGTACTTTGGCTTTTTCCTGCAGCTTAATACAATGATGATTTTTCATCTTTATTCACTATAATACTTCTGGATCTATTTCCTGGACGTATTTTTCTGTCAATGGTAAGTTTATAAATTGCATGACTTTTCAACAAAAATATTTAGAAAAATATTGATAAGCTTTCTGAAGACATAGACAAGACATATATAAGGAATGACAACACTGAGATTTTTCTATGGAACATTGTCAATGTTATTTCAAATGGGTAACATGCCAGTTAAAAATAGCAGTCTCCTAGCAGGATGAGGATCAAGCTTGCAGGAGGGATTCCCATAATCTTTCAATCTGCCGTAGATGTGAGGGAAGTGTCAGATGATTTCAAGTAAGTGTATAAGGACAGTCCTGGTTACTACAGACCAGTTAATTTAATATCAGTAATGGGTAAGGTTTTGGAAACAATAATCCGGGATGGGGGGAGGGGTGGGGGGAATAGACACTTGGAGAGGTTTGAGTTAATTACGGAGAGTCAACATGAAATTGATGAACTAACAGAGAAGGAGATGGAATATCAAGGCAGATTGTAAAAGCTTCTTTAGGTATGTGAAAAGTAAAAGATTAGCTTGGATGACTGTGGGCTCATTACAGGTGGGGACATGATAATTTATAATGGAGGACAGGGAAACGATAGAGCATGGAGAGTGCTTGGGAGATATGAGGGGATATGGAGAGGGTGTGGGGAAATGGAGTAAACAATGGAAGATGCATGGGGAAATGGAGAGGGAATGGGAGACAAGCAAGTTGAAAGATTTGAGCCTTTGAAAGCTCACCTGAATACAGCAGTTGATGTTGTAAAAAGTGTGTGCTCTCCACTGCTCCTCTTCATCAGTTTTCTCCTAGATCAGTGCACAGAGGGGGTGATTTTCCCATCTATGATTCCTGTGACAGGTGGGGGCACACCAGGCAAAGGTCCATTGCCCTCAGGAGGGATTTTCCAATTCTGGAGAGAGTGCAGCTGGAAAATCCCATGCAGAGTGTTTGTTGATGCAGTCAGGATGAAAAAACTTGGCTGGAAATGCATAATAAGATAAGCATGCTATGATCTCTGCAATCATCTGCAATGTATGTAGCATTACCATTGGTTTGAAGATTTGCCCATTATGCTAATATGTTTAATTTCAATGCTGTAGTTATGTCTCTTAAAGAATTATATTTAGGAATTCTTTTCTCAGGTGAAATGCTTCAATCAGTTTTCTCCAATGGCAAAAGGAAGATACTTCAGTATTGTATCACTACTTATTTTCCACACTGTTCTGTCAGGTAAGCAATGAAATTGTTACTGACACTTAAGAGCCTTTTTCCTGGGAGGAAATTCCATCTAATCCTCTTAGAACATAGAACATAGAACATAGAACAATACAGCACAGAACAGGCCCTTCGGCCTTCGATGTTGTGCCGACCAAAATAAAAAGCAATGCCCCTCCAAACTAAACCATTCCCTTCTCTTCCATATACTTATCAATTAACCTCTTAAACGCCACCAAACTTGGCGCATCTACAACAGCTGCAGGCAGGGCATTCCACTCCCTAATCACTCTTTGAGTAAAGAACCTACCTCTGATATCCGTCCTATAACTCATACCCCTTAATTTAAAGCTGTGTCCCCTCGTGCTAGCTTTCTCCATCCTAGGAAAAAGGCTATCACTGTCCACCCTATCTAAACCTCTAATCATCTTATATGTTTCAATAAGATCCCCTCTTAGCCGCCTCCTTTCTAACGAAAACAACCTCAAATCCTTCAACCTCTCCTCATAGGACCTGCCCTCCATACCAGGCAACATCCTGGTAAACCTCCTCTGTACCCTCTCCAATGCCTCCACATCTTTCTTATAATGTGGGGACCAGAACTGCACACAATACTCCAAGTGCGGCCGCACTAGAGTTTTGTACAGTTGCAACATGATGCTGCGGCTCCTAAATTCAATCCCCCTACCAATAAAAGCTAAGACTCCATATGCCTTCTTAACAACTTTATCCACTTGACTGCCTACTTTCAGGGATCTATTGACACATACACCAAGATCCTTCTGTTCCTCAACACTATTAAGAGCCCTACCATTAGCCCTATACTCTACACATTTATTGTTCCTGCCAAAGTGCATTACCTCACACTTTTCCACATTAAACTCCATTTGCCACCTCTCGGCCCAGCTCTGCAACTTGTCCAAGTCACTCTGTAAACTAAAACACCCCTCTTCACTATCTACCACACCACCAACTTTAGTATCATCTGCAAATTTACTGATCCATCCCTCAATACCCTCATCCAGATCATTTATAAAAATTACAAACAGCAGGGGCCCCAAAACAGACCCCTGAGGCACACCACTCGTCACCGAACTCCACGATGAATATCTCCCATCAACCACCACCCTCTGTCTTCTATCTGCCAGCCAATTCCTAATCCAATTAGCTAAATCACCCTCTATTCCACACATCTGCATTTTCTGTAGAAGTCTTCCATGGGCCACCTTATCAAAAGCCTTACTAAAGTCCATATATACTACATCAACCGCCTTACCCCCATCCACCTCTCTGGTCACTTTCTCAAAAAACTCAATGAGGTTAGTAAGGCATGACCTACCCTTCACGAAACCATGCTGACTATCCCCAATCAATTCATTTCTCTCTAAATAACTATAAATCCTATCCCTAATAATTCTCTCCAATACCTTGCCCACCACAGAAGTAAGACTCACTGGCCTATAATTCCCAGGAAGGTCTCTCTTCCCCTTCTTAAACAATGGGACCACATTCGCCATCCTCCAGTCCTCCGGAACCACACCCGTAACCAACGAGGACCTGAAGATCAGAGCCAGAGGCTCTGCAATCTCCTCTCTTGCCTCCCAGAGAATCCTAGGGTAAATCCCGTCCGGCCCAGGGGACTTATCCAACTTCAAACCCTCGAGAATTTCTAACACATCCTCCCTATCTACTACAATACTTCCCAATTTGCAACCCTGTACCTCAGTGCTCTCCACAGCTACATTTCCAGCACTCTGCGTGAATACCGAAGAGAAATATTTATTCAGTGCCTCACCAATCTCTTCAGGCTCCACGCACAACTTCCCACTGCTGTCTATGACTGGCCCTAATCTTGCCCTAACCAATCTTCTATTCTTAACATATCGAAAGAAAGCTTTAGGATTCTCCTTAATCCTATCAGCCAACATCTTCTCGTGTCCCCTCTTAGCTCTCCTCAATTCACTTTTTACCTCCTTCCTAGCTAATCTATAGCTATCCATTGCACTACCTGAGCCTTCAAGCCTCATCCTGACATAAGCCTCCTTTTTCTTCTTAACCAGCAAATCAACTCTTTTCGTACACCAAGGCTCTCTTACTCGTCCATTTCCTCCCTGCCTGACAGGGACATACTTATCAAGGACTCGCAGCAGCTGCTCCTTGAATAAGCACCACATTCCAGATGTTCCCAGTCCCTGTAGTTCCCTAGTCCAATCTATGCACCCTAATTCTCTCCTGATGGCCTCATAATTACCCTTCCCCCAGCTATAACTACAGCCCCCAGCTTCATGCCTATCCCTGTCCATCACTAAGGTGAACGTAACCGAATTGTGGTCACTATCACCAAAATGTTCACTAACTTCCAAGCCTAACACCTGGTCTGGCTCATTGCCCAGCACCAAATCCAATGTAGCCTCACCTCTAGTTGGCCTCTCTACATACTGAGTCAAAAAACCTTCCTGCACACTCTGTACGAAAACTGACCCCTCTAACGAGCTAGAGCTATAGCTATTCCAATCAATATTAGCAAAGTTAAAGTCCCCCATCACAATTACCCTACTACTTTCACTCCTAATCAGAATTGACTTCGCAATCCTTTCCTCAACCTCTCTAGAACTATTAGGAGGTCTGTAAAAGACTCCCAACAGGGTGACCTCTCCTCTCCTGTTTCTAATCTCAGCCCATACTACCTCAACAGACAAGTCCTCATCAAACTTCTTTTTTACAGTCTTTGACCAATAACGCCACTCCTCCCCCCCTTCTACCTCCTTCTCTACTCCGACTAAAGCATTTGTACCCCGGAACCTGCAACATCCATTCCTGTCCCTGCTCTACCCAAGTCTCTGAAATGGCCACAACATCGAAGTTCCAGGTACTGGTCCAAGCTGCAAGTTCCTCCCCCTTATTGCGAATACTCCTTGCATTAAAGTATACGCATCTCAAACCATGCCCCACCCCACCCGTACGCCGCTGTGTTTTACAACTCTCCTCTATAACCCCCTTACTCTCATCCCTCTCGGCACCCCAACTACTTAGGATCCCACCCCCCCCCCGAATCAGTTTAAAGCCCCCATCATAGCCTTAGCAAATTTTCCCCCCAAGATATTAGTCCCCCTCTGGTTCAGGTGTAGACCATCTCTCTTGAAGAGGTCCCACCTATCCCAGAATGAGTCCCAATTGTTAAGGAACCTGAACCCCTCCCTCCTGCACCATCCACGCAGCCATGAGTTCAAACTATCCCTTTCTCTGTTCATCTCTAAACTATCTCTTGGCACAGGCAAGAGTCCAGAGATAACCACTCTGCCTGTTATGGACCTAAGCTTCCACCCTAACTCCATAAATTTCTGTTTAATATCCCCTTCCCTTGTCCTACCTACATCATGTGTCCCCACATGAACAATGACTTGGGGCTGACTCCCCTCACCCTTAAGAATCCTAAAAACCCGATCTGCAACATCCTGGACCCCAGCCCCTGGGAGGCAACACACCAGCCCTGAGTCCTGTTTATTACTATTTACCCTCCTATCTGTCCCTCTAACTATGGAGTCTCCTATAACTAGGCCTAATCTCTTATTCCCCCCACCCACCTGAGCATTCTCAGCAGGCTCACCCCCAGAGACCTGCTCCCTTTGGTCAGCTCCAGTTGATTCTTCCTCAACTGTAGCCTCCAAGACAGAAAATTTATTTTGGAGGGGAACAGCCCCAGGGGATTGTCTCCCCGATTGCTTCTTACCCCTCCTCCTAATAGTTACCCAATTATCACTTATAGGAGTTACAATCTCTTTGTTACTCCTGCCTATATCCTCCTCAACCTCTCGAATTACCCTGAGCTCCTCTAATTCCAGCTCCAGCTCCTTAACACGATCCTCAAGGAGCTGCAAATGTGCACACTTCCTGCAGGTATAATCAGCAGGAACACTACTGGTGTCCCTCACCTCATACATACCGCAGGAGGTGCAATGTACTACCTGCACTGCCATCACTGTTACTTTAATTTGCAGGAGAGAAAAAAAAACTACACACACACTTTTATTATTAGGTTAGAGGAGGGGGGAGGGTGGGATACTCTACCTGTGTAGAGTATCGGGTTTCCTCTCTGGACCAATTTATAGAGTCAGAGAGAAAAACTACAACTACCGGCAGCCTCCTAGTGACGACTTCCGGTTACAAGTTAGTTTAAATAAAAAACGGCAAAAACTACTCCCGCTCGCTGTTTTAAACAAAGAGAAAAGTTAAAAAGCTACTTAACAATCGAACTTCTCGCTCTCCCAAATCGCTGCCTCTCCGTGCTGCTCCAATGGAACAATGAGGCCGATACCCAGAGGTTAGTACTTATATAGCTTAAAAACTACAACTACCGGCAGCCTCCTAGTGACGACTTCCGGTTACAAGTTAGTTTAAATAAAAAACGGCAAAAACTACTCCCGCTCGCTGTTTTAAACAAAGAGAAAAGTTAAAAAGCTACTTAACAATCGAACTTCTCGCTCTCCCAAATCGCTGCCTCTCCGTGCTGCTCCAATGGAACAATGAGCAATCTTCTTATATAACATTCAATTTGGTCTTTCCCCAGAAATGTCTCTTAAAACCAGTATATCATCTGCTTCGGTTGCAATCACCGGCACCTAATCATACAACTATATACTGTACCAGAGACTGTTGTGGAAATGGATGTACACACATTAAACATGAATTTATCCTTTCTCTTCACAGACACTAATAAACCTGCTGTTTCAAATTTCCACCATATGTCATTTTGATTTCTTGCCTTTCATTATTGTCACAACTCGACTATTATGAGGGGAAAAAATCTACCTGTCTTTTGTTGGAATCCTAATTTCCCATTGCTGTCCCAAGTATTTAAATCTTTGAACATAGTGATGATATTATCAGGATCAAATGTTTTGGAAATTTTGTTAGAATCGTGAAGACTTCAGTTCAATTCCACATTTCACTTTTCTGGAAAAAATGTAACAATGTTTGTACTTTAAGCAGCCGATTTGTAGGGACAAATGTTATAATTCAGGAAAGAAAAATTCCAAAGTGTTTCACAAAGTCTATCTTGATCATAAATTTTGTCATTTGAAGTTGGCTAGGCTGAGCATGAGGATGTTTCACTTCAGGTATGAGTCAATTGACCCACTACGATATGTTTAACAATGTTTATTTAAGAATATAGTTAACATAGAGCAATAACTCTTACAAATTACAAACAAGAAAGAAAAACAATCATGATATTGTATAACCTTAATAAATATATGAAATCTTCCAATCAAACAAACTTCCCTTTATAAAACTCTTGCCACAGGTTTAGCACAGAAAATACAAATGTTCACGTGATGCTGGAACTTAGTTCTTTGGTTGGATGCCGTAGCTCGCTTGATGCACATACACAATCAGAACAGCTTCTCAAAACGCCAGAGACAAAAAGAGAGATGAAGAGTCTCTGGGTGTAACTGGCAACCCACCAACAGCAGAATTTTTATTCCAGGAAGGCCAGGAGACCTCCTTTCAGCAGAATGTATAACACTAGGGAAAGAGAAAAATTGCCTGCCACTTGACAACCAGGGTAGCTTCTGACTCAAATGACAATAACAGCCAAATTGAAAATGAAACCCTGAATTCAGTACGAAGAAAACAAAACTGTCCAAAACACATGACCTGCCACCTAGTCTTCTGTCTAACAGAGTCATAAAACAAATCCCAGAAAGTGCCTGAGGCCCAGAGTAAAGATAAATAAAACCCCATTTAAACCATTGAAGCAGCAATAAAAGGACTTCTCGCAGACAGCTCGGCTGCAATGAAAAAATCAAAGCTGCTTAACTACAGAAAACTTGATTTTTAAAAATTCATAGAGGTACACTAGCGTCACACTAAGGTCACATAGACAGGAAATGAGTTAAATGATCAAAGATTTTGTTCATGACATCAGTTGTGGGCAGAATGTTGCTACAACATTGAGATAAATCCATGAACTACTTTAAATAGTGCCAACTGTTCACACTCATTGGAAAGTTTCACTCGACTCTGGTTTAATATCTTATCAAAACAGACAGCACCTCCAAAAATACAACTGTCCCTTGGTTCTGCATTGAAGTTTCAGCCCATATGTGTGCTCAAGTTTGGAAGTGGGGCTTTGAATGTAGTGAAGACCATCATTGGGCTTGTGTTTGCTGAGCTTGACTGGCTTCAGGTTAAGCAATTTTTTAATTTAAACATTCTCCTCCTTCTCAAGTCCCTCCATGGCTTCCCTTCTTTACAATCAAATTACTCTTTTTTTTTAGTTGACTGCTGATTTCTTTAAGTGCTTGGCAATGCATGTGTAATAACATATGAACAAACATATTAACATAGAGCAGGAAGGTGGCAGATTTCCAGCTGCTGGGACTCTGCACTCATAAAGTATCCATCTTGCCAGCTCACCACTGATCCCACGAATCCTCACTTCCTGTACCAGTCTGCCATAAAGGACATTGTCAAAGATCTTACTGAAGTCTATGTAAACACCATCTATTGCCTTGCCCCCATCAATCATCTTAATCACTTTCTTGAAAAACTTGATCAAGTTAATGAGACACGACTGTCACTTCATAAAACCATGCTGCCTCTTGCTAAAATGTCCATTTATTTCCAAATGAGAGTAAATCTTGTCTCAAAGGATCCTCTCCAAATATTTACCTACTACTGACATAAGACTTCTGGGTTATCCTTGCTACTCTTCTTAAACAAAGGACCAACATCAGCTATTCTCCAATCTTCTGGGACTTTCCTTGTATCGATGGTAGTCATGATATGAAGATCCATTGTTGGACTGGGTAAACACAGTAAGAAGTCACACAACACCAGGTTAAAGTTCAACAGGTTTATTTGATAGTAAACTCCACAAGTTTTCAGAATGCTGTTCCTTCATCAGGTGAGTGGAAAGTTTCCTCCCTTGCCTATCTTTATTAGACCTTGCAAAATACATTACCTCACACAGATTAAACTCTATCTGCCATCTCTCCATTCAAGTCTCCAACCAAATTACATCCTGCTGTAACCTCTGATGATCCCCATCACTATCCGCAAATCCACCAACCCTTGTGTTGTCCACAAACTTACTAATCAAACTAGTTACATTTTTCTCCAAATCATTTATATATATTAAAAACAGCAAAGGTCCCAGCATTGATACCCGAGAAATGCCACTTGTCACAGCCCTCCATTCAGAAAGGCATCCATCTTGCCAGGTCACCTTTAATCCCATGCAACTCCACCTCTGGACCAGTCTCCCATGAGGGGCCTTGTCAAAGTCTTTGCTGAAGTCCAAATCGACAACATCCACAGCCTCACTTTAATCAATCATTTTCATCACTGCCTGGAAAAACTCAATGAAGTTAGTGAGACACGATGTCCCCTTCACAAAACTATGTTGCTACTCTCACTAATACATACACTTATTTCCAAGCGGAAATAAATCCTGTCTTGAAGGATCCTCTCTAATAATTTCCCTACTGCTGACATAAGGTTTATCGGCCTGTAAATACTTGGATTATCCTTGCTATCTTCTTAAAAAAAAGAACAACATTGATTATTCTTTCATCTTCTCGGGCATCCCCTGTAGCCTGTGAGGATACAAAGATTTCTCTGAAGGCCCCAGAATTTCCTCCCTTGCCTCTCTCAGTATTCTGGGGTATATCCCATCAGGACCTGGGGACTTGTCTACTTTACTGTTTATCTTCTCCTTTTTAATCTCAACATGACCCAAACTATCTACATATCCTTCCCACTCTCATCATCTACCAAATCCTTCTCTTTGAATACTGATGCAAAGCATTCATTTAATACCCCTCCCATCTCCTGTGGCTCCACACATAGGTTCCCTCCCTTGTCTTTCAATGAGCCAACACTCTCCCTGGCAACCGTCTTGTTCTTTATATATATATATTTATATAAAAAGCCCTGGGATTTTCCTACATCTTCAATATAGGCCCTCTACCTTCTACACCAGACCTGAAAACCCTACCCTCTCTGACTGAGATCCTGCACATCCCTTCCTTCATAAACCAGTGTTGATTGATAGAGTTGACCATGGGCTGGTCTGGGAGCTAGTCACCTTTGAGAGATTCAACATTCAAATAGGAAGCAGGACTGTAACAAATAGATCATTTAATGGCTGCATACTTTATCCAAAATTATCACTTCAAGAGTGACTGACACTTCATTCAAACCCTTCATCAGTTCCAGTCCATTGCAAATAACAGCAATTATTGTGCTTCACCCTTAACCACTCTGGGGGATCAATAGTGGTGTGGTTTTGTACCGACATGAGGGAGACGGTGCAGTGGAATTGCAGACTGTGATTCAATCCCCAGGATTTTAATTGGGGATTGAATAAAATGTAACTCAATTCCCACACTCTAAGGAGACTGGAGCAATCAGAGTCCAATGTTGTCCACATTGTCTGCTGATAGTCTCATTCAGCAGATCTATCAGACTCTTCTTTTAAGACCCTGGGACGTAATCCATCAGCACTCAGACATTTATGAGTCTGCGGTTCCAACAATTTACTCAGTGACACTTCTCTGTTGATTGTAATTTTCCTGAGTCCGTCACTTCTTTCCATTTCTTGATTTAAAGATGCTTCTGGGATGTTTCTGTATGTATAATGAACACTAATACAAATTTTCTGTTCATTTCATCTGCCATTTCCTTGCTTTGCATTATTAATTCTCTGAAGAAGATTCAAATGGACTCAAAACATTAACTCTGTTTCTCTCTCCGCAGATGCTGCCAGGCCTGCTGAGGTTTTTCAGCATTTTTTTGTATCAGTTCTCCAGACTGATTTTTATGGGGCTGAAGCTCACTTTGTAACTAGTTTCTTTTAAAATAATTAAAGGGTTCAGCTACTCGAGCTTGCATGGGCACTTTGGGTTACTGCACAGTTGTGGGAATATTGGCCACGACTTCTGAGTTATTTCTGCTAATCTAATTCTGATGTGTTCAGTATTCCCAGAGTTAAATACTCCATCGCTGGTGGCTTTCATCTGCGCCAGGCTTTAATCTCTGAAATACTCTTCTTAAATCTCTGCTTCATTTGCTCACTTTACCTGTTTAAGATCTTTCTTAAAGTTTCTCTTTTTGTCCTGTCTTTTGGTCTATACAAATCAGCATTCTGTGGCTCAGAGACATGTTTAGAACCAAAGAACCATAGAAAATTACAGCTCAGAAACAGGCCTTTTGGCCCTTCTTGTCTATGTTCAACCGTTTTTTTGCCTAGTCCCACTGATCTGCACTTGGACCATATCCCTCCACACCCCTCTCATCCATGAACCTGTCCAAGTTTTTCATAAATGTTAAAAGTGACCCTGCATTTACCACTTTATCCGGCAGCTCATTCCACACTCCCACCACTCTCTGTGTGAAGAAGCTCCTCTTAATATTCACTTTAAACTTTTCTTCTTTCATTTTAACCCATACCCTCTGGTTTTTTTTCTCCCCTAGCCTCAGTGGAAAAATCCTGTTTGCATTCACTCTATCTATACCCATCAAAATCTTATACACCTCTATCAAATCTCCCCTCATTCTTTTACACTCCAGGGAATAAAGTCCTAACCTATTCAATCTCTGTCTGTAACTCAGCTTCTTAAGTCCCAGCAACATCCCTGTGAACCTTCTCTGCACTCTTTCAATCTTATTTACATCCTTCCTGTAACTCAGTGACCAAAATTGTACATAATACACCAATGCCTTATACAACCTTACCATAACACTCCAACTTTTATACTTGATACTCCAATTTATAAAGGCCGAAGGATCGTGAAGAGTGCTTTTGATACTATCTACCTGTGATGTCACTTTTAGGGAATTCTGTACCTGTATTCCCAGATCCCTCTGTTCAACTGCACTCTTCAGAATCCGACCATTTACCCTGTACGTTCTACTTTGGTTTGTCCTTCCAGAATGCAATACCTCACACTTGTCTGCGTTAAATTCCATTTGCCATTTTTCAGCCCATTTTTCTAGTTGGTCCAAATCCCTCTGCAAGCTTTAAAAACCTTCCTCACTATCCACTATACCTCCAATCTTTGTATCATCAGCAAATTTGCTGATCCAATTTACCAGATTATCATCCAGATCATTGATATAGGTGACAAACAACATGGACCCAACACCAATCCCTGAGGCACACCGCTCGTGATGTGGAGATGCCGGCGTTGGAATGGGGTAAACAGAGAAGCAATCCTCTACAACTACTCTCTGGCTTCTTCCATTGAGCCAGTGTCTAATCCAGTTTACTACTTCCTCATGTATACCTAGTGACTGAACTTTCCTAACTAACCTCCCATGAGGCACCTTATCAAAGGCCTTGCTGAAATCCAGGTAGACAACATCCACCACCTTCCCTTCATCCACTTTCCTTAAGTTCAGGACCCTCGTCTCAAATGTAACTGTGCCACTCTCCATCTTAATGAAGAATTCTACCATATTATGGTCACTTTTTCCCAAAGCATCTTGCACTACAAGGTTGCTGATTAATCCTCTATCATGATACAATACCAGTCTAGGATGGCTTGCTCTCCAATTGGTTGCTCGATATATTGGGCGAGAAAACCATCCTTCAAATATTCAGGAAACCCCCACCCTCCATTATATTGCTATCAATTTTGTGAGACCAGTCAATATGCAGATTGAAGGAACTTATAATAGCTTACTGCACACACCTCTAATTTCCTGCTTGATGTCATCCCCAACCTCACTACTACCTTGGCTTGTACACAATTCCCACTAATTTTTTTTTTGTCCTTTGGTTTTTCTTGTCACCTTACTACCGTAAATACGTGGAGACTCTGGAGAGAGTGCAGAGGAGGTTTACCAGGATGCTGCGTGGTATGGAAAGTCTGAGTTACGAGGAGAGATTAGGCAAATTGGGACTGTTTTCCTTAGAAAGACGTAGACTTAGAGGAGATCTGATAGAGGTGTACAAGATTTTGAAGGTGATAGATAGAGTAAACAGGGTTAAGCTTTTTCCTAGGATGGACTCGAATAGCACGAGGGGTCACAGGCTTAGGGTGAGGGGGTAAGGTATAATTTGGATGCTACAGGGAGTTTTTCACACACAGGGTGTTGGGGATATGGAATGCGCTGCCAAGTAAAGTGGTGGAGGCAGGCACTCTGGAGTTATTTGAGAGATACTTAGATGGGCACATGAATAGAATGGGAATGGAGGGGTATAGAAAACTGATTTAAAATAGGGATCATGAGCCTTGGAAGTCCCTGGGAAGTGTGTAAATAGATGATGATATTGATGTACTTGTCTTTATCCTACAGGTGCTTTGGTCCACCTTGTTGTCTAACAAGGGGCATACACGTGATGGGTCGTGAGAGGGCTGCTCTTGGATTTTTTTTTCGAGTATCCTAGTGCTTCACGTCGTTAGTGTACGCTTGACCTGGACCATTTGATGGGCAACACGACAGCTCAGTGACTATCGCTGTGCTGTGCAGATACATGGATTTGGGCCTGTGTCTGTGGGAGTTTGCGCATTCTCCCCGTGCTTGCGTGGGTTTTCTCCGGGTGCTCCGGTTTCCTCCCACATCCCAAAGATGTGCTCTTAGGCTAATTGGCAAAACAAATTCTCCCTAAATTGTCTCAAATTTGGTTTTTAATTCATAGATCTATAAACATAGACAGGGATCCACGGGTAGAGGTGGGAACATCGGGGTGGCGGCACGGGCTCGTTGGGCCAAAGGGCCTGTTTCCTGTGCTGTTTTGTTCTTTGTTCTTTGTTCACAGCTCCACCTATACAGAATCCACATCATCCAGGCTAATGTCCTTCCTTACCATTGTGTTAATCTCCTCTTTAACCAACAATGCTACCCCTCCCCTCTTTCCTTTCCATCTATCTTTCCTGAAGAATGAATACTTCTGGATGTTGAGTTCCCATCTTGGCCACTCTAAAGCCAGGTTTCCATGATCCTAATTACATCATATCCATTAATAACTGTTTGCACAGTTTAAATTGATAATGCTCCTGTGATGCACTTTGGCACATTTTCTTGCATAACTGTATTATGTAAACATAAGTTGATATATCCTTGTGAGTGCCCTGTCCCATCAGCACGACAGATCCAGCAGAGGTAGTGGAATAGTAACATACAGTCTGGTGGGAGTTGCCCTGAGAGTTCTCAACATCAACTCTGAATCCCATGAAGTCTCACAGCACCAGGTCAAAACTTTCTTTTTGCTTTATTCTGTCATGGAATGTGATGTCGCTGGCTGGGCCAGCATTTGTTATCCCTCCCTAATTGCCCTAGAACTGAATGGTTTGCGGAGCCATTTTCAATGGGAGTTAAGAGTCAACCGCATTTCTGTAGGTCTGGAGTCACATGTAGGTCAGACCAATTAAGGACAGCAGATTTCCTTCCCTAAAGGACACTAGTGAATCAGATTGGTTTTTACAACAACCAATGATAGTTTCATTGCTGAGACAAGCTTTATATTCCAGATTTTTTTAATTAAATTTAAATTCCACTAGGTGCTCTTCCTTCACAGTCGCTGAAACAAAATCTTGGAACTTGCTCCCTAACAACAATGTGGATGTATCTACACAGTAAGAAGTCTGACAACACCAGGTTTATCTACACCACATGGATTACAGCGGTTCAAGAATGCTACTAATCCACCACCTTCTCAAGAGTAACTTGGGATGGGCAATAAATGCTGGCTTAGCCAGTAACACTCACATCCTATAAATGAATAAACAAAATTTTTTTTTAAAGGAATCGTGTTCAAATTGAAGGGCACACAAAGAAGTTATTTTTTCAGTAATAAATGGGAGAACTTGAATATCAAACTGAAAATAAATCAGCTGAATGGCTCACCGAAAATAGTCTGCTCAGAATATCAGTAATGGAAGTGAATATACTGCTTCTTATGCCTAGAAATTGCTTCTCAGCCAGTGCTTCCACCTGAAATTACTTATATCTTCCATAGATTCTAAAAATTGTTCATTAGACACTGAGAAGATAGCAACCTGATCCATTCTCCAGTACAAATCATTCAACAGCTTTATGTTCCTGAAACCACAGGGATCCGTTTCATGATTCTTTTCTTTTACTCATGAAATAGCCTCTAAAATTTAGAAAAAAAACTATAACAATCTCTGACCTTCTCCCCAGCTTCCTCAGTCATTCTACCACTCTAGCCTGGGTGCATGCAATAACTTCAAAGGTGACTCATTGTAATTTCAAATTATGAAGAATTAATTATCAACAATATTTATATATATGTACAAGCAATAGTGCACAGAACTGCAAAATACCTCTACTGTCTTCTCCCTGGCTGCAACTGATGTTCCTCCTTGACCCTTGTATCTAATTGACTCAGCTTCTCACACTGCCTCTCCATAGGATCCAGCCTGATCTCGTGGTCTTCAGCAATTGCCCCCTTTGGAGGGGCCAAGCTACCACAATGCAAATCTGCAGCTCCTGGTCAGAATGCATTTACCATCTAAATTTGTTTTGTTTTTTCTGTTTATCGTGGGACATGGACATGGCTGGCTAGGCCAGCATTTACTGTCCCTAATTGCCCTTGAGAAAGTGGTGGTGAGCCAGTAAAATGTATAAAGAACAGAAGAGGGAGTTGTTATAGTTTCTTTGTAAGGTTCTGTCCTTTCTCAGTCATTATTCTGAATTTATTTTCCAGAGTTATGGTTTTTGGATGAATTAATAGCACACAGATGAATTTTATTTGTTTCTTTCAGAGAAAGAAATCTGTTCCTGCAGTCAGTGTGTTGACATTGTTTGAAATGTTGTGTTTTACAGAGAGATTCCGTGTTTTTGTGCCAAACGATGCCATCATAGTCACTGTTGGTGATGATGTTGTATTAGACTGCCAACTGGTACCAGCTATATCTCTCAGTAACCTGGAGATTCGATGGCTTACATTGGACCCTGATTCCCCAGTTCATTTATACACTGGTGGACAGGATCGACCTGATGTGCAGGATAAAGCTTATCGAGGGAGAACAGAACTTTTCAAAGATGAGTTTCCCCGTGGAAATGCCTCTCTCAAACTGAAGAAGATAAAAATATCAGATGAAGGGAGCTACACGTGTCTCATTGATTCCAAAACATACTATGATAAAGCAGTGTTGAATCTGAAAGTTGAAGGTTTGTCCATCTTGTTGTAAATGACTAATGAGTAAATGATGGCTATGAGGAACAATAGTCAAGTTTCAGCATTGTTTTTAGGACACAGGAAAGTCGAGTTGAGGGTACAATCAGATCAGCTATGATCCTGACAAACAGCAGAGGAAGCTCGAGGGGCCAAATGGCCTACTCCAGCTCCTGATCCATGTGTTCCTGGGTTTGTGTTTTTAAAATCACGAACGACAATTAGAAAGCTCCACATTTTTTGAAAAGGAAAGCCATAAACAAATTTAATGGAAGGTTCAAGACTTTAGCAAATAATTTAAACTGCTGTCATTAGCCCAGACTGAAAATCTCTGTTCCCTTAAAATATGACTTTATGTCCTACTGTACACAATTAACCCAGAGAAGAGCAATGTATAATTGGCCAAGACTCAACTAGTATTCTGTTTGCAATTTCATGCAGTCAGCATTACTCAGACTGAGGCAGTCAGTGCAGAAACCAATTCTGCTTGGCTATGCAGATATTAATCTAAATGTATAACAACACCAAAGGCACAAGACAACACACACGCTAACACTCCTGAGTTCAGAGTGCAAAATATGAATGGTCCCAAGTCCAGAAAGCACATGGGTAACAGTTACCTTCCAGGGATCATTCTGCACTGACTCTCTCGTTCAATTCACCCAACACAATATGTTAATACTTCTGAGTTCAGACAGTATGGAATCCATGCAGCAATTAACTTTTAGCCCCTTGTGACTCCACCTTATAATGTTACCTTTTGTTCTTGTGCTGGGAAAACTGCCATCAGATGCCTTATCGTATGTGAATAAGGGGAACATTATTGGGTTAGCTGAATATTAGTATATCCACTCTGTGTTACTCATTACTTTGTTCACTTAATTTAGTTGCAGGTTCCGTTTCAATTATAATGAAGTCAGAATTCATTGGCATTTCTAAGGCATCTTTTTCTAAATAGTGCAACATTTCAGTGGAAAAGATGTTACTTTTTCTATCAACAAATTATTGGTGTGAACTTTGAAGAGGTGACATCAGCAATCTCAGTTCCACTTGATTTAGAACCTGTTAAAAAAAAAAGCCTTCAAGATATACGCGGAATCTGATTCTGCGATCTCGCCTGTCGCTGGGATTCTCCAGTCCCACTGCTGTAAATGGAGACTTGGCTGAGTGCCAAATTCTCCATTCTTTCTGAGAGCAGTGGCCATGAGTGAATGGCCTAAGAATCCTAGTCTGGGCTGTTTTCCTAGAACAATATCCTGGATACACCTTTGGATTTCATTGGGAAAACTAGAAAATTGGGCAGGAATGTTCTGTCTTTGGAAAGTAGAACAAATCAAATCCAACCACCTATTAGCTCATCAGCCTACTTCCAATTATCAGTAATCTGATGAAAGAAGTTGTCAGAATGAATTCTGCAATATTCAGCCAAGTGTGACACTGAAGAGTCAAAGTAAAATGGAGGTTAATGAGATAATGTAAATCGCCTCCTGTGGTTACAATCATATCTGCCGAGGGTTGGAAGTTTTGAGAGATGGTAAATGGTGAAGATTGACAGAAAATATGGAATTGTCAGTGATAGAGGGGATGAGGAGAGTCACAGATGCAGTAGACAAGAGTTAAGGCCAGAGAATGTTAGTTTGATAGGACAGCAGCAAGCTAAAATACTCCATCTCACTAGACATTTCTATTATGTAATTAGGGCAGAGCTGAATACCTACTCTTAATTCTTGTGTATCTTTGGGGAGGTATTGAAGACTGGCTCTGTATTGGTGAAGAATGTTCAGCCCCAGTCTATCAGAGGCCCTTTTGCCGTACAATCTTAGTGCTTCTTTATGTGTTTGATGCTATCAAAACAGAAAGCTACAAATGAAATGGAAATAAATTCAGTAAATAAGAACTGCTAATAGCACTGCAGCAGTTGTTGATGAAGAGATTGAATGAGGACAAGATGAAGGAACCCAGAATGATTGAGACTGCTGGAAACAGGAAAATTAGTTTGATTCAGATTCATAGACTACTCCTGTTTGCAGGAGAGTTTGATACGTTATCCACAAATGTGACGTTGTCCATTTTACTCTATCATCCAAGTTAACATTACCTCACTAATCGGATGAGTCAACATTGTCAGTTCTACAATAATCATTAAAAGACTAAATTAATTATAGATTGTTAAAATTAAACATTTAACAATTTAAAATGAGTAATTGTTTGAATTGCAGGTGTTGGACATCGGCCTTGGATTCACCTGGAGGAAAACAACAAAGAAGAACTTCGTATTGTGTGTGAATCAGATGGATGGTATCCTGAGCCAGTGATACGGTGGGAGGATGGGAATAGACATGATGTGACAGCACAATCTGAATGGGAATTCCTAAAAGACTCCAGAGGCCTTATTACTGTCCAGAGTCATATTGATGTCAGAAGCAGTTCTGTAAACAGATTTTCATGTTTCATACAAAACGAGTTCTTGAAGAAATGGAGAGAGGCCCACATCCAGATATCAGGTGGGTGCGAATTAAGTCAACACCTTGTTAAAATAAATACTTTGTCATTGTATTTCTTCTGAAGGCACTAACTCAGACAGAGTGAGTTGGCTGTTGTGATAATGGATGCATTGATGATCATCTTCTAAAGTCCTATAGATTTTGCAATGGTTTCTGCAGACTGGAAGGAAGGAAATTTAACAAAGGAGGGAAAAGAACTATGGATCTCTGAGCCTGACATCAGTGGGAGAGAACAGGGATGTAGTATTAAATATTGCGGTGGAGAAGGTCCAGGTAAAAGAGCAGAATTATCCCTCCCTGTCCCGATGGGTTTCATGGCAGCCGGGATCAGAGAATGTAGTGGAAACCAAAACATTAGAATCCTGCCGGTGTGAAGCTATTTGCAATTCTCCCATTGGTGGGTTAATACTCGGTTATTCAGCTAACCAGTGATGTGAATGCTATTTGTACTGAATATCATTTTATGAATGTTGATCAGATCTACTGCTTGATGGAATCATGTGTTTCCATCCAATCTTGTATCATCCCAGTGGCAAATCAGACAGATCTGAATCATGTTTGAAAAATGGTGGCGTGCAGCAGCCAACCTCACTTCCAGATGAGTTTTATTCATTCTCGGGATGCGAGCATTGCTGGCTGGTCCAGCATTTATTGCCCATCCCTAATTGCCCTTTATTTCAGAGAGTATTTAAGAGTCAACAACATTGCTGTGGGTCTGGAGTGAAATGTAGACCAGACTGGGTAAGGATGGCAGACTTCTCTCCTTTAAAGTATTTCAGAGTGCTACATTCAGACCCTATATGTCAGCGTGTTGCGCTGGTCTTGTTGCAATACTAATGGAATGCCAGACTGCAGGGGTTGTTGAGTTGGTCTGGTCCCGGTGAATGTCTTTGTAAGAAAGCGCTGTGCAGCAGTATTCAGACAGGGGTGAACATTTAGCATTTAGACTAGGACACACCGAGGGGCAAAGGAACAGGAAGGCAGTCAGATGAGTTGGGAAAGGAAAGGGGAAACACGGGGCAAAGCCATTCTATAAACATTAGTGTAGTTACAAAGGTGCAGTTTTACATGTTTGCACACCCATGACCCAAAAATGATTTCAATATTTCTTTATTTTCCTAACATTACCACTATGTCTGGGTTCAGCTCCTATATCTGCAGCAAAGTTGGAGGCAGCCTGCTGACTGCTGTGTACTGATGTCGGTGATGACCTTGGCAGATGTCCTCTGGAGACCCAAGGTCTGGCTTGATAAGGCTCTCCTGTTCAGGGGCAGATGCCCCCTTTGTGGGCCAAGCAGCTGGAGTGGATGTGGTGTCAGGCAGTGGGGATTTTGAGCTAATGTACACCAATTCAACTATCCAACCCCACCAGGGAACAGGCATCACAGCTGTCTGCACCCGGCACCAAAACAGATACTCACACTTTGCACAGATCAGTAAATAAGCAAGTCTTAGGGTGATTCATTGGTGAGCATCTCAAAGCTGAAGATGCACAGCAGGCAGAGGCAGGAATGTCTCAGGGAATCGTGACTTGGAGGGATGCCGGATTCTAAGACTCTGCTGAGAGCTTTGCTGATGATGTACCTCTGGGCCTAGTCATCCCACAGCTGCTGTAGCTTCAAAGACAAATCGAGAATGCCAGGAAGGGGTCATAGTATCCCTTCTCAGAGTGCAAGGCTGATTGGAGCAGTCCTCTCACCGTCAGTTGGCTGGATGGGTGCAGCTCCAACAGCATTCAAGAAGCTCGATGAAATCTAGGACAGAGCAGCCCCACTTGATTCATACTTCATCAACTGCCTCAAACATTCACTTTCTCGATCATTGGCAGATATTGGCAGCTGTGTGTACCAGCTATAAGATACACTGTACCAGATGACTACAGTGATTCAAAAAAGTGGCTCACCACCATCTTCTCAACAGCAATTGGTGATAAGCAGCAAATATTGGCTTTGTAACTAACATGTACATTCCATGTAAAAACAATACTATACTGATCCTGTGCTTTTGTTTTTACTCAGATGAATTCTTCCCTAAAATCAACATCTGGCTGGTAATTTTCTGGGTGTTTGCATGCCTTGTGATTATGGCTATTGCTGTTGATATACTTGTCCACAGAAAAGAATACAGAAAAATTCAAGGTAGGAGCACAAATAATGGTTTGATACTGTTATTTTAAATAGGCCTATAAAACATTGAATGTGTTTCTAACTGAGAATAAATTATGTCGATAAATTGCAGTTGAATTGTAGGAAATTCTCACCATTTGAAAACCAGTCAGCAATTGAAAAAAATCCAATGAAAGAGTGGAAAATTGTGTGTTCGGGTATCTCTTAGTCAATGTACTGCTAATCCAATGAAGGAAGAAGCATGACTTGACCTGGGTTAGAATGGGAAGAAGAAGAAGGAGACATGAGGGCTGCTGGCAATGCTAACGTTTATTATAATTAAAATAGACACTACTTAACAGAAAACCTGAAATAGAAACAAAGTGTTGGAAAAACTCAACTGAGTTCCGAAGAAATCACATTGGGTTTGAAACATTAACTCTGGTCTTCTCTTCACAGACGCTTCAGACCTGCTGAGTTTTTCCATCATATTCTGTTTATCAGAATTTATTGTTCATTCTAGTTGCCATGAAAAGGAAGTGGTGAGATGCCTTCAGTGTGGTATAGGTACGGCCATTGTGTTTTTTATAGCAGTTTGATACACCTGAGTGGCTTGCTGGGCCATTTCAGAAAAAGTTAAGAGTCAAAATATTTTACTGTGGATATAGAAGATTTACTGTGGATATAGAAGTCCTGCAGGATAATTTGTACTGACCTTACTATTATCAATGAGATTAGCTTTTTATTCCAGATTAATTGAAATTAAATTCCTTCTGCTGCTGTCTCTGAAGCATTAGTCAAGATCTCTAGGTGACTCAGGCAGTCCTGTAACATTACCACTTATCTCCCTCGATATGGAGGAACATTAGAAAAACACTGAGTGTGAATTTGGTTTCAGTATTGGAATAGAAAAATAAATGTTGAGAACAGGAATCCTTGACTGATAATTGTGATTTGTTTTTATACAAAAAATTCTTCGTCCAGATTGAAAAAGAGAAAAATTATTGATGTGAACTTTTGCTCTGCAATTCCATAGAATCCCAATAGAGGCCATTTGATCCATCGAGTCTGCACTGACTCTCTGACAGAGCATCCCGCCCAGGTCCATTCCCCGGCATTATCCCCATAACCCTTTTTCCTAGTATGGACTCTAATAGCACGAGGGGTCACAGGCTTAGGGTGAGGGGGGTAAGGTATAATTTGGATGCTAGAAGGAGTTTTTTCACACAGAGGGTGGTGGGGGTATGGAATGTGCTGCCAAGTAAAGTGGTGGAGGCAGGTACTCTGGAGTTATTTAAGAAATACTTAGATGGGCACATGAACAGAATGGGAATGAAGGGGTATAGAAAACTGATTTAAAATAGGGATCATGAGCCTTGGGAGTCCCTGGGAAGTGTGTAAATAGATGATGATATTGATGTACTTGTTTTTATCCTACAGGTGCTTTGGTCCACCTTGTTGTCTAACAAGGGGCATACACGCGATGGGTCGTGAGAGGGCTGCTCTTGGATTTTTTTCAAGAGTATCCTAGTGCTTCACGTCGTTAGTGTACGCTTGACCTGGACCATTTGATGGGCAACACGACAGCTCAGTGACTATCGCTGTGCTGTGCAGATACATGGATTTGGGCCTGTGTCTGTGGGAGTTTGCGCATTCTCCCCGTGCTTGCGTGGGTTTTCTCTGGGTGCTCCGGTTTCCTCCCACATCCCAAAGATGTGCTCTTAGGCTAATTGGCAAAACAAATTCTCCCTAAATTGTCTCAAATTTGGTTTTTAATCCATAGATCTATAAACATGGACAAGGATCGTTGGTAGAGGTGGGAACATCGGGGTGGCGGCGCAGGCTCGTTGAGCCGAAGACCCTGTTTCCCGTGCTGTTTTGTTCTTTGTTCTTTGTTCTAACCCCATGCAATTACCATGACTAATCCACCAAACTTACACAAAGGGTGCATTTACCCTGGCCAATCCACCGAAACTGCACATCTTTCTTGGAGGAAATCAGAGCACGCAGATGGAACCCATGCAGATACTCGAAAAAGGTGCAAACTCCACGTGAGGCTGGAATTGAACCCAGGCCCCTGGCACAGTGAGGCAGCAATGCTAACTGCTCTGCCACGTGCTGCCAGTAATAGTTTCAGGGTCACCATTACTGAGAATAATTTCAATTCCAGATATATTAACAGAATTTAAATTCCACCAGCTGCTATGGTTGGTTTTGAACCAATGTTTTGACAGTGTTAGCCTGAACTTTTGGATTATTCAAATGTAAAATCAACACAGTCCCAGATAATCATAGACTGCTGTCCCTTTTGAGGGGACTGGTGGTGATTTAACCTGAGGATCACACACCTCAGACAAGGGGCAAGGTTGAGAAAATGGGGCCTTCATGAATAATCTCAGCTGGTATGGGAATTGAACCTACGTTGTTGGCATCACTCTGCATCACAAGTCCGGTGACATTACCACTACACCACCACCTGCTTGCACCTTCTCTATAGTGTTGTTGCGAATTTGCTTCTCTGTGTCTTTCCCACTAGTAGGTGCCCTATAAGTTACACCAGACAATGTAATTGGACATCTTTTGTTTCTTACTGTTAGCCAAATAGATTTGTTTTTTGACCCATCTGGGACGTCCTCTCTTTCCAACACAGCAATCTTCTCCTTGGTCACTACTGTCTTCTTTCCTTCTTTCCTCCCTTCCTTTGCTATATTCCTGAACACATTGCAACCAGGAATGTTTGGTTCCTGAAACAAGGATGTAGGATGCTGGAAAAACTCAGCATGTGCAGCAGCATCTATCAGAAGAACAAGTAGAATTAACATTTCGAGTCTCTGACTCTTCATCAAAACTGCAGGGAGGAAGAATGTGGAACGAAAGACATTGAGCTTTAAGAGATTGCAACAAAAAGTAGCATCTTTAAGAACAAAAGGCAGATGGCCTTGTAAGAGAGGGGAAGGGAGGGAGCTGGATATCTGCTGATGGTTTGCATTGAGGCAGTACCTGTGTGAGATAGTTTAAATTGGAGGAGGAAGCTAACAACTAAAGCTGCAAACTCAATGTTGAGTCCTGAAGCTGAACCATGTCCAACCTGAAAGGAGTGTTGGGACCTTAAATGGTGAGGAAGGACGAGGTAAAGCAGCAGGTGTTGCAGCTTCTGCGATTGCAAGGGAAAGTGCCTTGGGCAGAGGATGGGGAGTTGGATGTGATGGAGGAATGGACCAGGTTGTCATGGAGGGAACGGTCCCTGTAGAATGCTGACAAAGAGGCTGAGGTGAAGATGTGTTTTGTGGTGGCATTATGTTGGAACAAGCAAGCTCCAGCAATTTAGGCTGACCAACGTCCACCCTAGAAACTCCACACCTTCCCATCCCTCTGATCTTCTTCTAATCGCAGCCCTTGCCTCTATCCACTATATCTTCTGACCTCTCCCTCTCTGACGATGAATGTTCAGTGCTCAGCAAAGGACTCCATTTCATCTCTTTACATTCTCTTCTCAATGAAGTTCAGGTTTGGCTCTTCTGCCACGGCGTCCATCTTCTTCGGGCAGGAGTTTTTCCAATGTTCAATTCACCTGCCTCCAGTATTCTCTCTCTACCTGGACCCCACTTTTTGGCCTCCTATCTGCTCTAGATCTTTTGATTGAAAACCGTCGTGCAATATCAGCCATCTTAATTTCTCTGCCCCTCTCACCCCACCCCAACCTGTCTGCTGAACTTGCTGCACTCAGTTCCCTTAAGTCCAACACTGACCTTATGATCAAACATGCTGACAAATGTGGTGCCTTTATTATCTGGCATACTGACCTCTACCTCACAGAGGCTGAACGTCAACTCTTGCATACCTCCTCCTAGCACGCCCCAACCACAACCCCACCACCAAACATCAACCCATTGTTTCCAGGACTGTCACTGACCTTGTTGCCTCTGGTGATATTCTCTCCACAGCATCCACCCTCATAGTCTTCCAACAGCGCAGAGTCCTCTTCTACCTCCTTTCCAAAATCCACAAACAAGGCTCCTGGGTAAACCAACTCATTTCTTTTGATCTTGAGTCCATCCTCTCTCCCTTGTCCAATTTCTCTCACCTACATTTGTGATTCCTCTGATGCCCGTATCAACAATTTCCAGTTCTCCGACACTAACTACTTCTTAACTCTGGATGTCCAATCTCTTCACACCTCCATCCCCGCCAAGAAGGTTTGAAGATTCTCCACTTCTTCCTTGAGCTGAAGCCCAAATAATCCCCATTCACCAGCACCGTTCTCCACCTGGCTGAACTTGTTTCATCACTCAACAATTTCTGCTTTAACTTCACTCAGTTCCTGCAAATTAAAGATGTGGCTATGGGTACCCGATGGACCCCAGTTATGTCTGTGTTTTTGTGCAGTTTGTCGAACACTCCTTATTCTAGTCTTACTCAGACCTGCTTCTGCAACTCTTTCTCCATTACATTGATGACCGTATCCGTGCTGTTTCATGCTCTCATTTGCACCTGGATAAATTTACAGATTTCCATCCTCTCACCTTCACTTGGTCCATCTCTGACACTTCCCTTCTTTGGCCTCTGTCTCAATTTCCAGCGATAGATTAATCACCAATATTTAATATAAATTCACTGATTCCCACGTCATCCTCAATAGCAGCCCCTCACACTCCACTCCCTGAAAGCCTCCATCCTTTCTTCTAGTTTATTTGTATTTGTCACATTTGTTCTGATGATGTCACCTTCGAAAATGATGTCTCTGACATTTTTGCTTTGATCCTAACCGAGGTTACAATCACGTTGCAGCTGTAGAGAACTTTACTTGGGCCACATTTGGAATATTATGTACAGTTCTGGTTGTCACATTACCAGAAGGATGTGGAGATTTTGGAGAGGTTACAGAAAAGGTTTGCCAGGATGTTATCTGGTTTGGAGGGTATTAGCTCTGAGAAGAGATTGGACAAAATGATTTGTTTTCACTTGAATGTCCGAGGCTGAGGGGACAACCTGATAGAAGTTTACAAATTATGAGAGGTATGGGTAGAATAGATAGTCAAAGTCTTTTCCCCAGAGTGGAAATGTTAATTACTAGGGGGCATAAGTTTAAAATAAAGGGGGTAAAATTTAAACGAGATGTGAGAGGCAAGTTTTTCACACAGAGAGTGGAATGCACCGCCAGAGGAAGTGGTAGAAACAGATACAATAGCAATGTTTAAGAGACATCGTGACAGGTACATGAATCGGCAGGGAATAGCGGGATACAGACCAGGGAGCAGCAAAAGATCTTTAGTTTAGAAAAGTATTATGTGTCGGCATAGGCATGTGGGTTGAAGGGCCTGTTCCTGCACTGTTCTTTGTTCCTTGTTCTCTCCTGATGTGGTTAATTGGGCACTCAACTAGAATTAACTCATTTCCCACACCTCTGACCTCATTTCCTCCCTTCCCTCCCAGAACCATGATAGCGTGGCCTATGCTATCAAACTGGCAAGCAGGACCTGAAAAAGCTGCAGCCAGGAAAAAGGGCTCCCTGATTTCCGATAGCACCTCTCCAGGTCACAGGGAAACCTCCACATGCACAAAGGGAATTCCCTCCTCACAAGGGCCCTAAACCGATAAGGGGAATCCCTCCTCCCCCCGGCATTGTCCCCTGGAACCTTGGCTCACCCTTGTCAGTGAGGGAGAAATTCCAAATGTTGGGGGGATGATAGGATGGGGAAACCGAATAATTAAAATTTATTGAAATGAGGTTTCTGACCTTCCTGGTGGGAATCTTGTTACCACGCGAATGGGGGCAGAGAGAATCAGAAAACTCGTGAGATTCTCGTTTTCCCAGTTTCGTGGGATTTTGCAATCATAGCGAACACAGGCACAAAATTGTGAAGGAGAGGAGCTGGACAGGGAAGTGAAATGGCTGGCTTGGGTTTCTCTCAACAGCTGAGAGGGTGTGATGGAGATTGCTGGGGCAGAGATGGGGAGATCCCTTGCAGATGGTGAGGGTGATTGACCAGGCATAGGAAGGCAGAGAGAATGTACCCTAGTGGTGGTATAGAGTGAAATGTAGATCATTCATATTGTGTTGATTCTTAGTATGGTTTAGTTTGTTCTCCACTACAGGTCATGTCCATGAAAGGTCAAGGCCACAGACAATCCCAGAGCCAGAAAGCTCTGTGGGCAGCGTCCCAGAGGATGTACCATCACCTCCCTCTTCAGCAACCTCCATCAGAGCAGTTACACCCACACTGTGAGGTGGGGGGAAAGGGCAATGGAAGTGCGGAGAATGGGGGGTTGGGTGCAATCACACTTAGATTCAGCAATGCATTCTGGTGAACACAGCACAAACACTTTCCAGAGGCTGAGGGAGGATGTGTCTCCTGATTTTCAGGACTGTTGGGGATCAGGCTCCTGCTGATGCCAATACTGAAGACAGGTTGCTGGTCCTGGCCATAAGAAGCCAGCTGGACATTGAGCAGAGATTAGGAGAATAGATGTGGTGATGCCAGAGATTGTGCACAGCTTTGTAAGAGGTATGGAGGAGCCTATGAATGCCATGATGTCCATCATGTATCAGACATTTGAACACATGGCTTCCTCTAAATGTTCTTTTTGACCTGCTTTCCATGTGCTAGCCATGGGCTCAATGCAGCAGTGGCTCAGAGAAAGTATGACATTGCCCCTGGACTTCTGTCTCCTTGGGAAGACAGGGAGGAGCTTTCAGAGACCAGATGGAGGAGAGGAAATGTCAGCAGCTCTGGGAATTTCCTCTCAGCTCAGCCCAGGGTTAGCAACACCTTTTCATCTTCCTCCAAATTGATCCTTTATCTCCCTAGGAAATGAGCACAGCCCTGCATGATTCTTCTCACAGACCCACATGTTGAAGGAGTGAAAGCCCAGGTGATTCACAGATGCAGCTGGCTGGTAACTGGGAATCTAATGTCCACATAATGACCCCGAGAGAAATGAGTGATGGCACCAAAGGCCATTGAACTCGCTCACTGGTTGTCATCATCAGTGGGAAAGTGAATGAAGTTATTGACACAATTACAGAAGATATGGGTTACCTCCTATTTTCTGGTGGCAGGCTAGAATATGCCATGTGTCACCTGTATCCCTGGAAATCTCCACAGGTGAAGAAGTTGAGTGAAGCAGTGATCTTGATGGACAGTGACCTGTGATCCCACCAAATCTATATGACAGCAGAACTTGATGAAAATTTCCAAGGAACTCAGTGATGATTTCTTGGGACATCTCAGTTGTCTCAGGAATTCTCTCAGCTATCTGCAGATAGTTTTCATTCTGAGAACCCATTGACACATTAGTACCTGTCATTGAAAATGCCTTCCAGGGATACCTGCATCCAGACCAGCCTCCCTCTCTGGTCTGTTGTCGGTGGTGTGGTCTCAGTTGGTGGCCAAGCTCTCTTCCTTTGTGTCCTCTCTTGTTCCCGAGGTTGCAGAAATAGACACTGATTGAAACCCATTGCAAGGTGTTTAGAATGAGACACAGAAGTGAGAATATGCTTGTCCATGATCCCCATTCATTGAACTAATGAGCAGTGAGTTCCTTTAATTCTCAGATTGTTCACACCTAGAGATCCACCCACACAATACGAATCTTCCTCCACTTATATCTGCATTCCTTGATTATGAAGTCCTGCAAAATGTGTGTGAGCTTATACCTTCCACCCTCCTCCTGTCACCTTTATGTTTTTCCCCATCACCCTTGACCCACCCTACATTGTCGCTTTCCTCTGTGATCCTTGAAATTTGCTCCTTATTCTGGACCGTACCACCTTTAATCTGGACCTACATTTGTAAAGATGCCCACTGTAACCTGAAATCATCTTGTCATCACCCTTAATGTTTTTGATCCTGTGCCCCTAAAAAATCTTTGAATACCTGACCATGGTGTCGATTCTGTGCCATATTGACCCTGACTTCTCCTTGTGATTGTGAAGATGCACTCTTCTACCCAAAATCTGCAATTCAACCCGCAGAAACAGAATGTTAGCTGCAGTAACCCTGCCTGTTCAGCCCTTCAATCATCTCACCCTCCCTGTATAACCACCCCAACCTCCTCTCAGTACCACCGCACCCAGGATGTGAGGCCCTTTCCTTCTACACATCTCCTTGCACCTAAACTTCACCCTTCGTCCTTCATTGTAGCCCTCTCCTACATTGCCTTACACCCAAGATCCAGCATTTCAATTCTCACCAGCTCAACCACCCACTCAACCCCAGCCCCTAACCCCTTTCCAGTCCTGAGTATCCGTACACACTGATGTTCTCCTGCTCCCTTTCCTTGTGCATAGAGTTCACTTCGGAAAACCGTTGACCTTAGACACAGCTGCACAATGCTGACTGGTGCAGACCATCTTTAAAACAAATATCAACTAGGTCCCACAAAGTTCTCAACTTTGAAGGGAGGATCTAATTTTAAAATGTTTTATACCGATTAATACTTGTGGTATGTGGATGCATTAGAAACCTGACACAGGACATGTGAGAAACATAGAATATAGAACAACTACAGCATAAACAGGCCCTTCGGCCCACAAGTTGCGCCGATTATATCGCTACCTACTAGGCTTACCTATAACCTTCAATCCTATTAAGTTCCATGTACTCATCCAAAAATCTCTTAAAAAACCCTATTGAATTTGCTTCCACCATCACCGACAGCAGCCAATTCCACTCCCCACCACCCTCTGGGTGAAAAACTTACCCCTGACAGCTCCTCTGTACCTACTCCCCAACACTTTAAACCTGTGTTCTCTCGTGGCAACCGTTACAGCCCTGGGAAACAGCCTTGAGAATCCACCTGATCAATACCTCTCAACATCATATATACCTCTATCAGGTCACCTCTCATCCTTCATCTCACCAAGGAGAAAAACCCAAGCTCCTGCATCGTATCCCCATAAAGCATGTCAACCAATCCAGGCAACATCCTTGTAAATATCCTCTGCACCATTTCAATAGCTTCCACATCCCTCCTGTAATGAGGCGACCAGAACTGAGAACAGTACTCGTGAGGTCTGACCAGGGTCTTATAAACGTGCAGCATTATCTCCCAACTCCTAAATTCAATCCCTCGATTATCAAAGGATAATACACAATATGCCTCCTTAAACACATCCTCTACCTGCGAGGCCAATTTAAGAGTCCTATGGACCCAGACGCCAAGATCCTTCTGATCCTGTACACTTCTAAGAGTCTTACCTTTGATATTATACGCCTTCATTTCATTTGACCAGCCAAAATGTACCACTACATATTTATCCGGGTTGAAGTCCATCTGCCACTTCTCTGCCCAATCTTGCATCCTATCTATTTGATGCTGTAACTTCTAACATCCTTCCAAACTATTCAAAACATCACCAACCTTCGTGTCATCATCAAACTTACCAACCCATCCCTCCACTTCCTCATCCAGGTCATTTGTGAAAATGACAAATAGCAATGGTCCCAGAACAGATCCCTGGGGCACTCCACTGGTGACTGACCTCAATGCAGAAAAAAACCCATCTATAACCACTCTCTGCTTTCTGCGGGCAAGCCAATTCTGGATCCTCAAGGCAGTGGCCCCTTGGATCCCATGCCCTCTCACTTTCTCAAGAAGTCTTGCACGAGGGACCTTTATTGAACACCTTGCTGAAGTCCACATAAACCACATCTACAGCTCTTCCTTCATCAATGTGTTTAGTCACACTTTAAAGAACTCAACCAGTCTCATAAGGCATGATCTGCCTTTGACAAAGCCATGTTGACTACTTTTGAGCATACTAAACCTCTCTAAATGCGCATAAATCCTGTCTCTCAGGATCTTCTCCATCAACTTACCAACCACTGAGGTCAGACTCACTGGTTGGTAATTTCCTGGGCTATCCCTATTCCCTTTCTTATATACAGGAACATATCTACAATCCTCCAAAACCTCTCCCGCCTCCTCCATCGATGATGCAAAATTCATGTCACACTATCTGTAACCCATACGACTTGCCTGGTTTGCGAAACCTCACTTACTGTACTGTCTGGAGACAATACACATCTCTTTAACCTGAACTGAGTGCTCCTTCCACTCACATTGTTAGCCACTTTAAGACTTGAATAGCAGGTTAGGTGTAAAGATTTGCATTCTAATCAGTAATCTGTAAAATGTCTCTGCTACTATATGTGCTGTCTGAGACCAGAACACCTCATTCACCTAACAAGAGGATAACCTGGAAAGCTTGTGAGTTTACTATCAAATAAATCAGTTGGACTTAAACCTCGTGTTGTCAGACTTCTTGCAAAGATCATCACCAGAAGCTCTGCAATCTCTTCCCTCGCCACCCACAGTAACCTGGGGTGCATCCCATCTGGTCCCAGCAACTTGCTTATCTTGATCCTATTCAACAAGTTCCAACACATCTTTTTTCTTCATGTTCACATACTCAATCTTTTCAGTCCGCCGCAAGCTTGCAGTACAACCACCCAGTTCTTTTTCCACTGTGAATACCGAGGTAAAGTATTCATTAAGCATCTCTGCTATTTTTACTGGTTCTGTACAAACTTTCCCACTGTCACTTTTTATAAGTCCTGTTCCTTTTACTCTTCACATATTTGTAAAATGGTTTAGGGTTCTCCTTAATCTTACCTGCCAAGGCCTTCACATGACCCCTTCTGGCTCCTCTAATTTCCTTCTTAAGTTCCTTCCTGCAAGCCAAATACTCCTCTAGATCCTGTATATCGCCTAGAACTCTGAACATTTTGTACACTTCTTTTCTGACTAGGTTCGTTACAACTTTTGTGCACGGTTCCCGTAACCTATCAAAACCTCTCTGTCTCATTGGAATGTTGTTGTGCAGAATTCCAGAAAAACATTCCCTGAAAATCTGCCACCTTACTTCGGTACTTTTCCCCGAGAATACCTCCTTCCAATTTACTATCTAATTTCTTGCCTGATGGGTTCATATTTCCTCTTACTCCAGATAAACACTTTCCTGGCTTGCCTGATCCGATCTTTTTCCAATGCTAGTGTAAAGGAGATAGAGTTATGATCACTATCCCCAAAATGCTCTCTCACTAAGAAATCTGACACCTGTCCAAGTTCATTAGGCAATACCAGATCAAGTACAGCCTCTCCTCTTGTACGCTTATCCACGTACTGTGTCAGGAAACCCTCCTGAACACACCAAACTCCTTACCCTAGGGATAGTTCAATCGAGATTTGGGAAATTAAAGTCTCCCATCACGACAACTCTGTTATTACTACATTTCTCCAGGATCTGTTTCCCTATCTGCTCCTCAACATCCCTGTTACTATTGGGTGGCCTATCGAAAACACTCAGTAAAATTATTGACCCCTTCCTATTCCAAATTTCCACCCACAGACACTCTGTAGACAATCCCTCCACGGTGTCCACCTGCTTTACACATGTGACACTATCCCTGATCAACAGTGCCACTTACCCACCTTTTTTGTCTCCCTCCCTGTCCCTTCTGAAACATCTGAAACTTGGCACTTGAAGTATCCAGTCCTGTCCTTGAGACATCCAAGTTTCTGTGATGGCCACCACATCACATTTCCAAGCAGCTCTAAACTCATCCACCTTTTTCACAACACTCCTGATGTTAAAATAGGCACATCTCAAACCTTTGCTCTGAGCACTCCCCATCTCCATCACCCATCTATCCTCATAAGAACATAAGAAATAGGAGCAGGAATAGGCCATCTAGCCCTTCGAGCCTGCCCCGCCATTCAAAAAGATCATGGCTGATCTGAAGTGGATCCGTTCCACTTTCCTGCTTTTTCCCCATAACCCTTAATTCCCTTGTCTATCAGAAACCTATCTACCCGTGACTTAAATATATTCAGTGAGGTAGCTTCCACCACATCAATGGTCAGAGAATTCCAGAGATTCACCACCTTTTGAGTGAAGAAGTTCCTCCTCAACTCCGATCTAAATTGCACCCCCCCTTATTTTGAGGCTGTGCCCTCTAGTTCTGCTGTCCTTTCTAAGCAGGAAGAATCTCTCTACCTCTACCCTATCTATTCCCTTCATTATCTTATATTCTCGATAAGATCCCTCTTACACTGTCTACAGTCCTTCTCTACTTGCGAGCTAACTTCCTTGCTCCCAGTCACCTCATCTCGATTCCCTCCTCCCTACCATTCTAGTTTAAAGAACTAGCCAGTAGTGTAAAGAACTGCGAGCAGTCACTACATAAGTCACATTTCCCACTGTTGCAGACTCCATAAAATCACTGCCAACCTCCCCAACCAGGGCCCCTTTCTGCCAACAATCTTTCCTCCTTGTGGTACTCCCTCCACCAACCACATACTGTGACAGCTGTATGTACCATCTACAAGATACTATGCACCAACACACCAAGGATGTTCTGACAGCACTTTCCAAACCTATGATCTCTGCCTTCTAGAAGGATAAGGGGAGCAGGAGTGTGGGGACACCACCACCTGCACATTCCCTTCCAAGCCACTCACTTTCCTGACTTGGAATGATATTTTCACTGTCACTGGATCAAAATCCTGGAATTCCCTCTCGAACGGCATTGTGGATGTACCTATATCTCAGGGATTGCAGCGGTTCAAGAAAGAATAGGCAGCAGGTGTTGATCTAGCCAGCTACTCCACATCCTGTGAAAGAATAAAAAAATGCTGGATTTGTACCTGTAATGTTTCCGCCTTAATGATCTGTAATTGCTCATTTACTGCTTCCAGTTGGGAATTTGAAATAGTCACAGTTGGTGTCTTGGGGAGCAAGGTGAACACAGAGGGAAGTAGAATGGCAAGAAGTGTGTGAATGGAGAGGGTTTCAGTGAATTGATCAGAGAGGATCTGATTAGTGATTAACAATATGAAATAGCCAGGCCTCATGAGTTGGCAACATTAAAATAGTTATGTGCAAGTAAATAATGATGAATAGAAAGGACTGCTAAAAATTTAAAATTATATACATGCATTCTAAATATTATCCTATCACTGTTCATGTTTAATTTGAATGGTGCATTGGACACTGTCATTAGCTGAACAGAAAGTGAGTGTTGCTGAGATACAGCCCACTATTTCAGCACTGGAACATTTTGTGAAAGATGAAGAAACCTTCTAATGGTGGAATTTAACTTTCCTGCAATGTTAATGGACTTGTGAAAAGCACATTGAATTTTATAGCCTCATCCCTGTCGCGATGAGTTGTAAAATTACACACATCAATTGTAAATTCTGTCAAGTCTTAAACTTGAGTTTTATAATATTAAAATGTGATCATCTATTCATATATTATTTATTCATTCTTATCTGTTTTAAGAGTTTAATTTTCTATTTAGATAGGAAACATATTGAGTTGTGCTCTGTCTGTAGACCACACTAACACATTCCTATGTTCTTGTCTTTCAGAACTGCAGTTGTTTTGTACTTTGGAAGGTAAGCTATTTAAAATCCATTTCAGTGACTGAATAATAAAATTCCAGTTCCATTATGGGAATTGAGGAATGTTTAAGATAAAGCTCTATGCAGAGTTCTAATATCCCATTTGTATTTTTATGAAAAGTCTACACCAATGATCTTGACTATTTTACATTCCTGTAAACTTTGCACCTTGTTATGTTAAAACTTCCTGCTGTAGTCCAACTAATGCTGGGTGGTGCAGCAGGTCAGAAGTTCACCTTTACCCTTTGGGATTGGGTGGTTCTGTGGGTTCAGTATCTTTTCACGTTTGAATCTGGTTGGTGCATTGTGTAAAATATTAATAGATTTGGGAATGTAATATCCTAGAACCGTCAACCTTCGTTTGTGTTTCTGTTCTCCGTGCAACTCTTCTCATGACCTTTCACCTTTGACTCTGGATAGTTCAGTAGATTAGATATTATCCTTTTCTGGCGTAATTAGTTAGATTCTGTCCTTTCTCATTAAAAGTATTGTTGTCATTCTGTAATTATTCTTTGCTGGAATCCACTTTGTTGAAAGTACACTTCGGCTGAGGGGACAGAATACTGAGTGAAACAACACAATATTCCAGATCAATGAAAGCTACACATTTATTTCATCATTATATCAGAAACTGCAAAATGTTGTGGCAAATTTCTATTTATTTTGCTGGTTTCCCTTTTACGTCACTATTTTCTGCTTCCTTTCTTTTGGAGGACATTTTAGAGAGAATTTACCTTCTAATGGTGGAATTTTACTTTCCTGCGACGTTAATCTGTCAGAGACAATTGCACTTGATCAGGATGGGACCCTTCCACTCAATTTTTTCTTCCACCCCAGATGCCCATTCAAAAGTGGAAAAAGAGATCACACTGCACCACAAGTTGACTCTTAATCCAGAATAGTTGTTGTTACAAAGAACTCTTTTGTAATATGCCAGAAACAGATGAAAGTGACAGCAGCATTCTGGTTTGGTTCAGCTCCTCGTTTGGACCTAGTAAGTGTGTAATAATTGTGAACTGATCACATGAGATGTAGTCTAGGTTGTGTAGTGGACAGGAAGATCAATGATCTGCGTGATGCTCTGTACTGGAGTGAAATACCAAATCTGTCTAGATATTGGAGTAGCATCTTTAGGATCCCTATGATATGTTACACCAAGAAGCAGAATGAGCCTCATTGTACCTCAACTCTGCAGAGGTCAGAGGCCGCAACATGGATGTCATCAGCCATGTTCTTTGGTATCTTTTGTCACCGAGAAACCGGCTTTGGATCCTGTGTGATCCCTTCAAGATATCCAGGGTCTCTGATCCAGTCATTAGTCCTGGATGCTTCCTGAGTATCTGGTGCAAATCTGCGTGGATTTTCTCCTGGTGCTCTGGTTTCTTCCCACAGTCCAAAATGTGCAGATCAGTTAGATTGGCCATACTAAATTGTCCCTTAGTGTCCAAAGGTGTGTAGGTTAGTTGAATTAGTTATGGTAAGTGTGTGGGGTTACAAGAATAGGATGGAGGAGAATGCTGGATATAGACCATAAGACATAGGAGCAGAATTAGGCCACTTGGCCCATTGTGTCTGCTCCACCATTCAATCATGGCTGATATTTTTCTCATCGCCATTCTCCTGCCTTTTCCCCATAACGCTTGACCCCCCCCTTATTAATCAAGAACCTATCTATCTTTGTCTGACCGGAACCTTATACAGCCTCAGGAGTACATCCCTGCTGTTGTATTCTAGCCTTCTCAACGTGAATGGTAACATTGCATTTACCTTCCTAACTGTCGACTGAATCTGCACGTTAACCTTAAGAGAATCTTGAACAAGGACTCCCAAGTCACTTTGTGTTTCTGATTTTCTAAGCATTTTCTCATTCAGAAAATAGTCTATGCCTCCATTCCTCCTTCCAAAGTGTATAACCTCACACTTTTCCATATTGAATTCCATCAGCCGCTTCTTTGCCCACTCTCCTAACCTGTTCACGTCCCTCTGCAGCCACCCTGCTTCCTCAATACTATCTGTCCCTCTACATATCTTTGTAGCATTTGCAAAATTAGCAACAGTGCCTTCAGTTCCTTCCTGCAAATCATTAATATATATTGTGAAAAGTTGTGGTCCCAGCACTGACCCCTGAGGCACACCACTAGCCACAAGCTGCCATCCTGAAAAATACTCTTATCCCCAGTCTCTATCTTCTGCCAGTCAGCCAATCCTCTATCCATGCCAGGATCTTACCCTTAACACTATAGGTGCTCAACTTATTGAAGTCTCCTATGTGTCATCTTGTCAAAGGCCTTCTGAAAACCTAAATAAATCATGTCAACTGGCTCTCTTCCATCTAACTTCCTTATTACCTCCTCAAAGAACTCAACAAATTTGTCAGACATGACCTCCTCTTGACTCAGTCCTACTTTATCATGCACTTCCAAGTACTGTGCGATCTCATTTTTAATAATGGATTCTAAATCTTGCCAATGACTGAAGTCAGGCTAACTGGCCTATAATTTCCCGTCTGCCGTCTTTCTCCCTGCTTAAACAGCAGAATTACATTAGCTACTTTCCAGTCCTCTGGTACCCTCCATGCCAGAAATAACTTAGAGATCCCAGCATTGGACTGGGGTATATACAGTAAAATGTCTCACAACACCAGGTTAGAGTTCAACCAGTTTATTTGATAGTAATTGCACATGCTTTCGGAAACAGTGTTCCTTTGTCAGGTGTGTGGAAGGTTCTGATCAGAAAATGGCATATAAAGTCACACACAGTTTACAGAATACTGATTAAAATGCAAGTCTTTACGCTAACCTGCTATTCAAGTCTTAACGGTGCAAACAGTGTGAATGGAGATAGCGTTAGTATAGTTTAAAGAGATGTGTATTGTCTTCGGACAGGACAGTAAGTGAGATTTTACAAGCCCAGGCAAGCCATGGGGGTTACAGATTGTGCGACATGAACTCAAGATCCCGATTGAGACCGTCCTTATACGTGCGGAACTTGGCTATCAGTCTGTGCTCAGCGACTTTGCGCAGTCGTCTGTTGTGAAGGCCGCCTTGGAGAATGCTTACCCGGAGATCAGAGACTAAATGCCCGTGACCTCTGAAGTGTTCACCAAAGGAAGGGAACAGTCTTGCCTGGTGATTGACGAGCGATGTCCATTCATCCGTTGTAGTGTCTCCATGGTCTCCCCAATGTACGATGCTTCGGGACATCCTTTCCTGCAGTGTATTAGGAGACAATGTTGGCCGAATTGCAAGAGTATGTGCCGTGTACCTGGTGGATGGTGTTCTCACGTGAGACTATGTCATCCATGTCGATGATCCGGCATGTCTTGCAGAGGTTGCTATGGCAGGGTTGTGTGGTATTGTGGTCACTGTTCTCCTGAAGGCCGGGTAGTTTGCTGCGAACAGTGGTCTGTTTGAGGTTGGGCAGTTGTCTGAAGGCAAGAAATGGGGATATGGGAGTGGCTCTGGCGAGATGTTCACCTTTATCAATGATGTGTTGAAGACTTTGGAGAAGATGGCGTAGCTTCTCTCCTCCGGGGAAGTACTGGACGACGAAGCGTACTCTGTCCACCATGTCCCGTGTTTATCTTCTGAGGAGGTTGGTGCAGTTTTTCGCTGTGGTGCGTCGGAACTGTCGATCGATGAGTCAAGCATCATATCCTGTTCTCATGAGGGCATCTTTCAGCATCTGGAGGTGTCTGTCACGATCCTCCTCATCTGAGCAAATTCTGTGTATACAGAGGAATGTGAGAACAGGATATTGCGCTCGACTCATCGATTGACAGTTCCAAGGCACCACAGTGAAAAACCGCACCAACCTCCTCAGAAGATAAACACGAGACACGATGGACAGGGTACCCTTTGTCGTCCACTACTTCCTCAGAACGGACAAGCTACGACATCTTCTCCGGAGTCTTCAACATATCATTGATGAAGACAAAGATCTCGCCAAGGCCATCCTTACACCCCCACTTCTTGCCTTCATACAACTGCGCAACCTCAAACAGACCATTGTTCGCAGTAAACTACCCAACCTTCAGGAGAACAGTGACCACCATACCACATAACCCTGCCATAGCAACCTCTGCAAGACATGCCGGATCATCGACATGGATGACATCATCACACGTGAGAATACCATCCACCAGGTGCACGGTACACACTCTTGCAACTCGGCCAACGTTGTCTACCTAATACGTTGCAACAAAGGATGTCCTGAAGCATGGTACATTGGGGAGACATGCAGACACTACGACAGCGGATGAATGAACATCGCTTGACAATCACCAGGCAAGACTGTTCCCTTCCTGTTGGCGAACACTTCAGCGGTCACAGGCATTCTCAAAGGTGGCCTTCACGACACATGACAGCGCAGAGTCGCTGAGCAGAGACTGATAGCCAAGTTCCACACTCATGAGGATGGTGTCAACAGGGATCTTGGGTTCATGGCACACTATCTGTAAACTCCATGATTTGCCTGGGTTTGTAAAACCTCACTTACTTACTGTCTGGAGACAATACACATCTCTCTAACCTGTGCTCAATGCTCCTTCCACTCACATTGTTGCCACTTTAAGACTTGAATAGCAGGTTAGGTGTAAAGATTCATATTCTAATCAGTAATCTGTAAACTGTCTGTGCTGTTATATCTGTTGTCTGAGACTAGAACACCTCATTCACCTGACGAAGAGGGGATCTCGAAAGCTTGAGAGTTTACTATCAAATAAATCAGTTGGACTTAAACCTGGTGTTGTCAGACTTCTTACTGTGTTTACCCCAGTCCAATGCCGGCATCTCTACATCGTTACTGCTAGGGGGCCACGGCATAACTCCCAACAGGGTCTTTTTACCTTTGCAATTCCTCAGCTCTACCCACGGAGATTCTATGCCATCTGATCATATATCACTTCTTGCTACCGATTTAAGTTAATTTCTCACTAACAATGCAACACCCTGCCTTTGCCCATCTGCCTGTCCTTCCAATAGGACACATATCCTTGAATATTTAGATCCCAGCCCTGATCCTTTTGCAGCCAAGTCTCTGTGATGCCCAAATCGTACCAGCCAATTTCAATGTGTGCAAATCCTTCGCCTTGTTGTGGGCTTTCACCATGAATCAGAATAAAACTATTCCCAAAAATCAGCCAGCCAGGAATGTGGTTGGGAATCCTGGAATCAGAACCTGTCTGTCAGTTTTGAAGAGCCTGAATCATTGCAAATCCTGAAAATCTAGCCCTAATGTTTCAGATCAGTGATCTTTTGTCTGAACTGGAAAAAGTTAGAGATGGAACATGTTTTAAACAAGTACAGAGAAAGGAAATGGGAGATATAGAAATAAAACAAAGGGGAAGATTGTGATAGGGTGGAAGACAGGAGAAATAAAAGTGATAAAAGAGGTGATAGTGTAAGGCAAAGGAGAGATGGAAATGGGATAAGTGAGAAACAAGAGAAGGTATAAATGGGAAAACCAGAATCAACAACATCAGCCGTCCCCTTAAAGAATGGGGGCAGAGGGTTAGATTGGAAATTGTTCAACTCAGTATTGTGTCTAGGTTAAAAAGTGTTTCAGAACATTTGATGCAGATTGCATTCTAACCTAGCAGTGCTGGTTAATTTTTGATTATATTTATTTTCATCATATGGATTCGTGTACAGTGAAAAGTATTGTTTCTTGCATGCTATATTAAGCATAGCATTCATAGAGAAAAAAGAGCGTGCAGAATGTAGTGTTACAGTCATAAGTAGGGTATAGAGAAAGATTTACTTAATGCAAGGTAGATTCATTCAAATGTCTGATAGAGCAGGGAAGAAGCTGTTCTTGAGTCATTTAGTACGCAACCTCAGACTTTTGTATCTTTTTCCCGAACAGAAGGTTGAAGAGAGAATGTCTGGAACGTGTGGGATCCTTAATTATGCTGGCTGCTTTGCCAAGACAAAGTCAGTGGATGGGAGACTGGTTTGTGTGTTGGATTGGGCTATATTTTACAATTTTTTGTAGTTTGTAGCAGTCTTGGGCAGAGCAAGAGCCACACTAAGCTGTGATACAACCAGAAAGAATGCTTTCTAAGTTGCATTTGTAAAAGTTGCTGTGGACTTGTTGCAGTGATAGACAAAGTGTAGTGGATCCTGGAAATCCGGGAGGCTGGAATTGATTTGTGCCATGATTAGCCTTTCAGTCTGACTGAGGGGATAAAAGCAAAATACTGAGGATACTGGAATCTGAAACAAAAACAGAAAATGCTGGAATATCTCAGCATGTCTGACAGCACTGTGGGGAGAGAATAGAGCCAATGGTTCAAGTCTAGACAATCCTTTGTCAGTTTTAAAGAACCTCTCCCATTTTCTGTTTTTGTGCCTGAGGGCATTCCTTGTTCCCCATGTGTGAAAATACCTTTGAAATGTTTAACTGATAATCAGCAAGAAATGGAGATATTAAATATTTTTGTTTCATTCAGGTTGTGATGAAGTGGAAATAGATTATGGTAAGTACAAAACAATGATACAAAAACTATCTCTTCATGATAAACATTGAAGCATAATTCCTGAATATTTCAGTGTCAATGCTGAAAGAGCAAATTGTATTTTTCTGTTTTTAAACTGAACTGCTTTATTCCTGCTATTTCCATTTACTGAAACAACAGTTACCACCTTACTGCAAATATTTCATATATTAACCATACATTTGTGAATATACTTTATGAAACTGTTCAATATTTAGTTGGAATTTACATTGTAAAGCTGTTGTATTGCAGATACATTTTGATTGCACGATGCTTGGAATGAGAGCATTGATATATCCAGGGTTCTTAACATGATTAGGTCAAGAGGTTGAGACAGCTGAGGTTGCTGCTCTTGGTTTCCGGGGATTAGTTAAGTGTAGGAGTGGGGCGAAGGTCTGTGTTATCAGTTGCAATCATTGTCCTTTGTGTGGTTCAGTGTGCTTGGAGAGGCAATGCTGAGTGATCCTGCAAAATCCCCTGCATTGCTTGATATTTTCCCAGTTCGGTCATCTGTTCTGATTAGGAAACGTTTCACATTCATTTCAAATACATTTGCTGTGTGGAGGCCTGTACTTCACAGAGGGAAATGCAATTGTTGCAGCTAATAGCAAGAATTGTTCATTGTGGGGATTCTTTCTTCTCATTGGACAGGCCTTGGTTTAACATCCAATCTGGAATCAATGTTCCACTAAATCCCATCTATCTGGAGAGTGAGGTTACAATTACCCCCATGTCTGTATTTTCAGAATGTCAGTGTATGTGAGAAGGACTTATATGACAGTTTATTATCTTTCCTATTTGGGCAGGGAGCTGATTACCCATTCTTTTCAATCCTGCTTGATTTAATTCCATTGATTTCTTATTTCTATTCCCCGTCTTCCCCAACCCCACATCTGGTTACAGTCTCCTCCAATGATCCCCAAGGCTCCATCCATATTTGACTCTCTCCAATTCCACATGTACATGGAGCCCATGGGTGTCATCAGCTGAAAGGACAAGTTCAGCTTCTTTGTGTATGGGTGATGGTCAGACTTCCCTCTTCAGTCTCTCCAACATGGTGACTTTCCCTTGCTGAACATCAGTAACATGGAAGACTTATTAAGAAGGCTAATGTACATGTGATTCAGGGTGATCTGTTAAGGTGGATTCATAATTGGCTTAGTGGTAGGAATAGAGGGTGGTGACATAGAACTGATTTAGTGACTGGAGGCCAGCAACTAGTGGTATACTACAGGGATTTGTGCTGGGCCCCTATTGTTCATCATTGATAAGAAAATGATATAGATGACTGGGGGGGAAAAGAGAAGAGATCTGTAAGTTTGCTGATGACACAAAGATTGGCCGAGTGGTTAATAGTGAGGTTGAGTGTCTTGGGTTACAGGAAGATATAGACGAGATGGTCAAATGGGCAATAAGTGGTAGATGGATTTAACCCTGAAAAATGTAAGCTGATGCATTTTTGAAAGGAGTAATTTGATAGGCAAGTGTAATTTACAAAGTCTAGCACTGGGAAGTTCCAAAGAACAAAGGGACCTTGGCATGTTTGTTCATAGATTTCTGAAGGTGAAAAGCTGGTGAAAAAGGCAGATGGTACACTTGCCTTTATCAATCAGGGTATAGATTACAGAAAGCAGAGAGGTCATGATGGAGTTGTATAGAACTCTGGTGAGGCCACAGCCGGAGTACTGTGTGCAGTTCTGGTCGTCACATTATAAAAAGGACATGAATGCACCGGAGGAGGTGTAGAAGTGATTCACCAGGATCTTGCCTGGGATAGAATATTTAAGTTGTAAAAAGAGGTTAGATAGGTTTGGATTGTTATCTCTGGAGCAGAAAAGACTGAGGGCAATCTGATTGAGATGCTCACTGAAGAGAGTGTGGACAGGATCGATAGGGAAGCAGCTGTTCCCCTTAGTTGAAGGTCAATTGCAAGGGTGCACAACTTAAATTCCCCCCTAAATCTCCCAATTTTAAGGAAAAGCCTTTTTACCCAGAGGGTGGTGATGGTCTGGAATGCACAGACTGGGAGGATGGTGCATTCCTCCCATGAATGATGCCATAATGATGGCATCCCATAAAGGATGCCTCACATCCTTTAAAAAGTATCTGGATGAGTACTCGGCACACCATAACATTCAAAGCAATAGGCCAAGTGCTGGCAAGTGGGATTAGGTGGGCAGATCAGGGCTTTTCATGCATTTGTGAAGGGCCGCTCCACACTGTAGGATTCTGTGATTCTGTGAAGACTGAGACCACATTATTCAGCTTCAATTAGAGATTAGAACTCCTCAGTCTTTTTGAAATGTTCTCAGGATATGGGCAATGCTGATCAAGGTAACATTAGTTACTGTGAGATGAAGAGTTGATTACATTGTGTGGACTACAATCTCTCACGTTCACTAACCCCACAAACAATTAATGATTCATTCATCCTCTCCCTTATCCTCCCTCTCCCCACCCACTCTTCAAATTCTCTCCCTGATGCTATCCCTCCCTGTCCCTCCCTTCCTCTCTGCCACCTCTGACTTTCTCTCCCTTTGTCCCCCTTTTCCCTCCCTTTCTCTGTTTCCACTTCAACTCTCCCCCCGAACCTCCCTTCATCCTTTCTCACTTTGATTCAATTTATTGTCACATGTATTAGCAGTGAAAAGTATTGTTTCTTGCACGATATACAAACAGATCTTACTGTTCATAGAGAAGGAAACAAGAGAGACATCGCTAGGGCGAAGAGAACATTTAACTCAATGCAAGGCAGGTCCAGTCAAAAGTCATCAGCAGAGAAGAAGCTGTTCTTGAGTCAGTTGGTATGTGACCTCAGACTTTTGCATCTTTTTCCCGACGGAAGAAGGCGGAAGACAGAATATCCGGGCCACGTGGGATCTATAATTACGCTGGCTGCTTTATCAAGACAGCAGGAAGTGTTGTCAGAGTCAATGGATGGGAGACTGGTTTGCATGATGATTGAGCCACGTTCACAACTTTCTGTAGTTTCTTGCGGTCTTGCGCAGAGCAGGAGCCATACTAAGTTGTGATATAACCAGAAAGAAAGCTTTCTATGTGCATCTGTAAAAGTTGATGAGAGTCATAGCTGACTTACCAAATTTCCTCAGTCTTCCAAGAAAGTAGAGATATTGATGGGCTTTCTTAACTATTGTATCACCATGGGGGCACCAGGACAGGTTATTGGTGATCTGGACACGTAGAAACTTTTGACCCCTTGATGTTGCAGGACTGTTCACTAAAAACGCTTATTGTCCTGAATTCCAATGAACAACTCCGTCCGTTTTGTTGTATTGAGGGAGAGCTGATTGTTGACTGCACAGTTCACAGATCTCTATCCCGTTTCTTTGTATTCGTCTCCTCATTGTTTGAGATCCGCCCACGGTAGTGTCACGCAAACTTGTTAAGTTTTAAACTTGAAAAACTCCTTTGCCTCGTTCTTCCCCTTGCCGCCTCCCTCCTCCTCCGCCTCCCTCTAGGAGTAGCATTGTGTACTATCTACATAATGCCTGGTAGCAGTTCACTGAAGATCTTTAGACAGCAGCTTCCAAACCCACAATCACTTCAATCTAGAAGGACAAGGACAGCAGATACATGGGAACACTATCACCAGCAACTTCCCATCCAAGTGACTCCCCATCCTGACTTGGAAATATATCACCATTCCTTCATAGTTGTCGGGTAAAATCCTGAAATTCTCTCCCTAATGGCATTGTGAGTCAACACATGAAGTGCAAAGTTTCGAGAATATAGTTCACCATCACCTTCTCAAGGGCAACCAGGGATGGGCAATAAATGCTCACAAGCTAGCAACACCAATGTCCCATGAATGAAAAAAACACGATCATTGAGCAATATTATAAAACTTGAAATCTAACTAATTAAACCTAACATAATAAAGATGAGAAGACATATCATCTGTTGCAGTTGTATAAGATTGGTGCTGGTGAACACCTATTTTAATTTATTCTTTCATGCAGTATGGGCCTTGCTAGCTAGGTTGGTACTAATTATTCATTGCTAATTGCATTTGAGAAGATGGTGGCGAGCTGCCTTTTTGAATCGCTGCAGTCCCTGTGGTCTAGGTACACCGCAATGCAGTTAGGAAGAGTTTTATGATGTTGACACAGTGTCAGTGAAGGAACAGCAAAATAGTTACAAGTCAAGATGGTGAGTGGCTTGCAGCTGGTGGTGTCCCATGTGTCTGCTTCCCTTGTCAGTGAGGTGGTAGAATTTACAGATTCACAGTGGCACTGTTGAAGAAACATTGGTGAGTTGCTGCAGTGCATCTTGTATATGGTACACAGAGCTATCACTATGCATCAGTGGTGGAGTGAATGTTAAGTCATGGAATGGGATGCCAATCATGCAGACTGTTTTTTCTTAAATGATACTGAGATTCTTGAGTGTGGAGCTGCATTAATTCAGGCAAGTGAAGAGTATTCCAAGATGCTCCTGACTTGTGCCTTGTAGATGGTGAACAAACTTTGGGGAACATAGAACATAGAACAATACAGCACAAACAGGCCCTTCGGCCCACGAGTTGCGCCGATCACATCTACCAATCCACAGACCTATCTATAACCCCCTATCCTATTCTTTTTCCATATACTCATCCAGAAGTCTCTTAAAAGACCCCAGTGAGTTTGCCTCAACAACCTCCGACAGCAGTCGATTCCATTCACTCACCACCCTCTGAGTGAAAAACCTACCCCTGACATCTCCTTTGTATTTGCTTCCCTGCACCTTAAATCTGTGTCCACTCGTAGTGACCATTTCAGCTCGGGGAAATAGTCTCTGAGAGTCCACCCTATCTATTCCTCTCAACATTTTATAAACCTCTATCATGTCGCCTCTCAACCTACGTCTCTCCAGTGAGAAGAGTCCCAGCTCCCTCAACCTATCTTCATAAGGCCTGCCTCCCAATCCAGGCAGCATCCTTGTAAATCTCCTCTGAACTCTCTCAATAGCCTCTACATCCTTCCTATAATGAGGCGACCAGAACTGCGCACAATACTCCAACTGGGTCTGACAAGAGTCTTATAGAGCTGCATCATTACCTCCTGACTCCTAAACTCTATTCCTCGATTAATGAAGGCCAGTACACCGTACGCCTTCTTCACCACTTCCTCCACCTGCGAGGCTGATTTAAGAGTCCTATGGACCCGGACCCCGAGATCCTTCTGCTCTACAACACAGCTAAGACTCCTATCTCTTATATTGTACTCCTTCATCCCATTATTCCTGCCAAAATGGACCACTACACATTTATCCACATTGAAGTCCATCTGCCACTTCTCCGCCCAGTCTTGCATCCTGTCTATGTCCCGCTGCAACTTTTGGCATCCCTCCAGACCATCCACAACACCACCGACCTTTGTATCATCAGCGAACTTGCTAACCCATCCCTCCACTTCCTCATCCAGGTCATTTATGAAAATGACAAACAGCAGGGGTCCCAGAACAGATCCCTGGGGCACTCCACTGGTTACCTACCTCCATGCAGAACAAGACCCATCCACAACCACTCTCTGCCTTCTGCTGGCAAGCCATTCTGGATCCACGAGGCCAAAGCCCCTTGGATCCCATGCCCTCTCACCTTCTCCAGAAGCCTTGCATGGGGGACCTTATCAAACGCCTTACTAAAGTCCATGTACCCTACGTCCACCGCCCTTCCTTCGTCAATGTGTTCAGTCACATTTTCGAAGAACTCAACTAGGCTCGTAAGGCATGACCTGCCCTTGACAAAACTATGCTGACTATTTCTAATCAGTCCAAACTTCTCCAAATGTTCACATATCTTATCCCTCAGAAGCCTCTCCATCAGCTTACCAACCACTGAAGTCAGACCCACCAGTCAGTAATTTCCTGGACTAACCCTGTTCCCTTTCTTAAAGATAGGAACCACATCCGCAATTCTCCGGAACCTCTTCTGTTTCCATGGACGACGCAAATATCATCGCCGGGGCTCTGCAACCACTTCCCTCACCTCCCACAATAACCTGGGGTACATCCCATCCGGTCCTGGTGACTTGTCTATCTTGATAGAATTTAACAGGTCTAACACATCCTCTTTCCTAACATCCACATACTCAATCTTTTCAGTATGCCTCAAACCTGCAGTGCAATCTCTCAGTTCACTTTCCACCGTGAATACTGAGGCAAAGTACTCATTAAGCACCTCTGCCATTTCTTCCAGATTCACACAGACTTTTCCCCCTTCACCTTTTGTAGGCCCTATCCCTTCTCTTCTCATCTTTTCACTTTTCATAGATTTGTAGGCAGCCTTGGGATTCTCCTTAATCTTACCTGCCAAAGCCTTCTCATGACCCCTTCTGGCTCTCCTAATTTTCTTTTAAAGTTCCCTTCTACACACCTTATACTCCTCTAGATCCCTAACATCCCCTAGCTCTCTGAACCTTTTATATACCTTTTTTTACTCCCTAACTAGGTTCAGGAGATGAGTTACTCACTGCAGAATTTCTAGCCTCTGATCTGCTCTTGTAGCGCAGTAGCTCTATGGCTAGTCCAGTTTAGTTTCCGGTTAACCCCCAAGATGTTAATAATGGGAAATTCAGTGATAGTAATTCCATTGTTTGTAATTTTTATATACTGTTTGTAATTTTTATAAATGATCTGGATGAGGGTATTGAAGGATGGATTAGTAAATTTGCAGATGACACCAAAGTCGGAGGAGTGGTAGGTAGTGAAGAGGGGTGTTCTAGTTTGCAGAGAGACTTGGACAAGTTGCAGAGCTGGGCCGAGAGGTGGCAAATAGAGTTTAATGTGGAAAGTGTGAGGTAATGCACTTTGGCAGGAATAATAAATGTGTAGAGTATAGGGCTAATGGTAGGATTCTTAATAGTGTTGATGAACAGAGGATCTTGGTGTATTTGTGCATAGATCCCTGAAAGTAGGCAGTCAAGTCGAGAAGGTTGTTAAGAAGGCATATGGAGTCTTAGCTTTTATAGGTAGGGGGATTGAATTTCGGAGCCGCAACGTCATGTTGCAACTGTACAAAACTCTAGTGCGGCCGCACTTGGAGTATTGTGTGCAGTTCTGGTCCCCACATTATAAGAAAGATGTGGAGGCACTGGAGAGGGTACAGAGAGGTTTACCAGGATGTTGCCTGGTATGGAGGGCAGGTCTTATGAAGAGAGGCTGAGGGATTTGAGGTTGTTTTTGTTAGAAAGAAGGCGGCTAAGAGGAGACCTTATTGAAACATATAAGATCATTCGAGGTTTAGATAGGGTGGACAGTGATAGCCTTTTTCCTAGGATGGAGAAAGCTAGCACGAGGGGACATAGCTTTAAATTAAGGGGTGGTAGTTATAGGACGGATGTCAGAGGTAGGTTCTTTACCCAGAGGGTGGTACGGGTATGGAATGCCCTGCCTGCTGCAGTTGTAGATGCGCCAAGTTTGGTGGCGTTTAAGAGGTTAGTAGATAAGTTTATGAATGAAAAGGGAATGGTTTAGGTTAGAGGGTCATTGCTTGTTCCTAATTGGTCGGCGCAACATCGAGGGCCGAAGGGCATGTTCTGTGCTGTAATGTTCTATGTTCTAATAACAACAATACAAATAGAAATGTCAGGGGATTCAAATAAAAGGTAAATTAAATATCTTGTTTCTCTCCTTCCTTCATTTACTTCCTGTGACGAAGGCTGTAGAGTCGAAAGCTTGCGAATTTACTATCAAAGAAATTGGTTGGATTTAAAAATGGTGTTGTAAAATTTTACTCAGTCAAACCACCCAGTCCCATCCTCCATCCCTTCCCCTGTTTCCCAGTCTGTAGCTGGGATTTCTTCCCCATTTCCATTTCTCACTCTGCTCCCACACTTGACTCCAAATCCTGTTTTGTGAGCGGTGATCACAGTGACCATTCAGCCCAGAGTGTTTACTTTCCCATTGCAGCTCCGATTTCAGTCAGAAGATGGTGATGTCGAGCTGTACAAAGATCAGTAAAGTTTAACAGTGCAGTTTCACCTCCTGCTGCTGGATACCTGGGACTGGCAGCAATCCCTAAAACACAAAATGCTGAAAATTGCCTCTTTAATCACATAACCTGGTTTAATAACCGAGGAATTGGGGGTTAGAATGAGATCGTAAAAGTGAGAATAATAGTCTCTGGTGATACTGAACAGCATGTTTCTCTGTACAATTCACTAGCAGATCAAATTAATGATAATAAGCAGAAAGTGCTGGTAAAATGTTCAGCAGGTGCCGTTTGTGAAGAGATGGAGAGAAACTTGTTGACTCGAATTACTTCCAACAGCAGCAGTGCTTTGCTTTTATTACAATAGATCAAATTATTAGATAATATTAATATGTTTTACTTTATGCAACATTTAAACAATAAATCTAAAACCACAAGCTGTCCACTGATTTATTTTAACCGTGTAATTTCCCAGAATCTTTGTTATTTGAGAAGAACGGGAGGAGACCATTCAGCCCCCCCGAATTTATGTTAATGCTCAATTACATCGCAGAACTTCATTTCCTGCCTCCAAGATGACATCAGGATTTCAGTCGGTATTATTTGATGATACTCTCCAGGGTTCCTGTGATTTGATGTTTATTAAAATAAATGAATAAAAAACTTTAAAAATCATACTTTGCATGGAGCAACACCGCCACATGTTGGCTGAGAGCGGGACTGCACAGATTTATTTTCCTGCATTACCAATTGTGCTCACCTGGTGGTGCCAGAACACCATGTTCTGCGTTTTTGACAGATTCTGTTAACTGGTTTACCAACTTTCAATAAGTTAATTGAAACTAATACTAACTTTAGTAAGTTTGTGTCAGTGAATGGATTCATTAGTTTGTGTGGAAATTAAAGATGGGTAACAACCGTTAGCTTTTCTATTGACACCTGTTCTGAGCTGCCAATATGTTCTGAGATGTTCTTTCAGACTCTGGGTCTCAGACAGAGACAGACTCTGGCATTGCTTAACAGTTGTTTATTAAAAGTATTTTAAAACATATTACACTGTAGGTAGTATCTCTCAGGTGTGATTTCAAGTTCTCGTGAGTGTCTAATATATGTCTGACTAGTTTATAAAAATTCCCTCGTGAGATGAGGGTGTTTCTGACTAGCCAACATTTACAATCCATCCCTAATGGCCCTTGAGAAAGTGGCAGTGAGCTTCCTTCTTGAACCACTACAATCATGAGGTGTAGGTACATCCACACTGCTGTTAGGGAGGGAGCTCCAGAATTTTGATTCAGCGGCTGAAGGAACAGCAATGCACCAGAAGAACTTTATAAGGCAGTACACAGAAGGTTCTACAAGGGAGGACAGAATCCCTAATGTTTAGGATCCCTCTACTCCTCCCCCCGCTCCTCCTCCCCTCCCTCCCTCTCCTCCTCCTCCCCTCCCTCCCTCTCCAGCTCCTCCCCTCCCTCCCTCTCCTCCTCCTCTTCCCCTCCCATCCTCCTTCTCTCCCTTCCTCCTCTCCTCCCTCTCCTCCTCTCCCTCCCTCTCCTCCTCCCTCTCCTCCTCCTCCCCTCCTCCCTCTCCTCCTCCCCTCCCCCTCCTCCCCTCCCTCCCCTCCCCTCCCCTCCCTCCTCTCCTCCTCCTCGTCTCCCTCTCCTCTCCTCCCTCTCCTCCTCCTCTCCCTCCCTCTCCTCCACCCTGTCCTCCCTCCTCCACAAGTGACATTATGGTTGTGTTAATCTGAATTAATGCAGCATTCTGCAGGTTTTACTATTCTCCTGGGATTGCAGAGTAGAGTTTCATTTGACATAATTGACAGATCAGGTAATATGACTGGGGACATCTATTTTTCAAAGAGCATTCCAGGTTTAGTTTTCAGAAGCTGCTTAAAGCTGAGAGAGACATCCCTCAGTGTTTTTCCTCCTCTCTGGAGTTGAATATTCTGTTGTTTACATGGCTGTTTTTGGATGCTGCCAGAGACTAACTTTCCCTCTCTGAGGTTCTGGTGTTGGAGGAAATATCTTTCTCAGGAAACTACTGTCGGTTTCACTGTCCATAAGCGCTTAAAAGCTGGAAATCTGGCATCATTTAAGCATACTTGTTTTTGTGCAAACTATTGCTGAAGAAGGGTGTATGTCTGTGGGATATCATTTTCCACTAGAACAAGAGGTAGCTAGATGTTATGAATTACACTGGGTCATGTTTAAGAGTTCTAATTGGTGGAAGTTCTACTAATTCTTTGTGTCATATTCTAACTGTGTCCTTAAATACACTTTGTTTGATAAAAGCTTCCCAGTGGGTCATATGAAACACTAATGCCAAAATCAAATGCAAAACTTAGGGTCTAGGTTAACTTCAGAAAATACTTTGGAGTTTCTGGCCTGGTCTTAACAATATATTATGTATTCACTAAACAAACTGACGAGGCTAAGGATGCCAGCTTAGTAGTAACATTAAGCTAATGAAGCCATTTTCTATTCTGTATTAACAATATCGCACTAGTCAGAAATAGATAATTAAATGAGTTAAATTGAGTTACAAATAATGCATCAGTAATTATGCCAGAAAGACTATAGTTTAAGCTTTTCACTGTAAGCTTGTTAAAGTCACTAATTAATTGTAAGTCTCTGTGTTTAAGAAAAGAATGTATAGTTCAGATATGATGTGCTAGCAATGGGATCTTTGGACAAGCCTTGAAACTCCACCAGGATCTTAGAAGCACCTTGCTTTTTAATGAAACATTAATTCAAACTATGGATAGTGAATTGTACAAGACCAGATAGAGATAAACAATTCTACTGTACACTTTCCCTCAGTTAATAAATACATGTGGGGTATTTAGTGGGAACCAATTAAATTAAATTAGCAACAACAAGTAATAAACCAAGCCCAATTTTGATTCAAGCTGATGGTTACTTAGAAGTTAAAAGGAGAGATTCCGAGAGCCTTCTTTGCTGGTCAAGCACTGAGAACTCCTGAGACAATTCCAAAAGAATTACTATCAAAGAAGGAGTTTTTGAGAGGGCTGTGCTTCTACAGACTGATCATCCTCATAAGGTTATAAAACTTTGCTGTTAAGTATACCTTGTTCCTTTAGTAAATTTCTTTAAAATTTATTGTCCAGAGTTTCTTGCTTTTGCCTTCCACAAACAAAAATATAAAATGCTGGAAAATCTCAGAAGGTCTGACAGCATCTGTATTGAAAGAACAGAGCGAACATTTCAAGACTGGATGACTCTTCACCAGAGCTTTTGACTTAATTGATTGAATCTTGTCTAAAATAAAGTTATTAAAAGGCAAGTTGGGGGAGGCTGAAATCAGTGAGGTTATAAATAACAAGGTAATTCTTTCCATGGATTGCCACCTTGCCATGGTGGAGAGGCTTGAATGTTCCATTGATCCTAAGAGCGATGCTATCACTAGTATTAAACTCCTGGTAGGACCACCCATGACAGTAAGGTCAGAAGGGAGACACAGTACAATCCAAAACAAGTCCTCAATGGTGGATCAGGCAGAGGATAATCATAAGGCATCAATAGCTGTGATGGTGTATGAAGGCTGCAGAAGTAGGATGATCCTCACTCTGAGGTTCCCTTGCCACTGGAACTGGATCTACCCTCTGTTAAGGACCATGTATCTGCAGATGTGAAATGGCATACCCATGTTAAAAGATGTCCTCCACCAGGCGTCTATCTGCTGGAAACCAACAACCCCACACAGACAAGCACTGTGGCAATCAGCAAGGATGATTGGGATAGGACCACGAGATCTGTAAGTTCCTAGTTTTGGACCAGTAAGTTGGTGTTGGAGTTTGATTTGCTCATCTCATTCTTGGAGTAGGAACAGCTTTCTTCACAACTAAGCTGCCCTTTTGAGGACCCACTGTGCTCACCCTCATGAAGAAAGGCTGGAAAAGAGGCCCTAAAGCGATTCATAAATGATAGAATTTCATCAATTTGGAGAGTGATGTAGTCGATTCTGAGACATGGGCTCTGAATTTTAGTAAATGAGACCACAATGGTATGAGGTGTGAGTTAGCTATGATGGATCAGGAAACATTATTTAAAGTGTTGATGGTGATAGGCAATAGCAAATATTCAAAAACTGCATGGGTAATCTGCAACAATTGTTTATTGCTGTCTGGCGCAAAAGTGAAATGAAAAAGGATGCCAAATCATGGCTTATAACGGAAATTAGAAATAGCATTAGATCCAAGAAAGAGATATACAAATTGGCTTAAAAACAACAGACCTGAAGATGGAGAGCGAGTTAGAATTCAGCAAAAGACCAAGAGATTGATTTGGAAGGGGAAAAAAATTTGAGTAAGAGAGTATGTTGGTGAGGGATATAAAAACTGACTGTAAAGTTTCTAAAGCATGAAGACTAAAGTGCTTGGCATTGGGGATTGAGATGGATCGAAAGCTGGTTGGTAGACAGAAAACAAAGAGTAAGAATAAATGGGTCATTTTCCAAATGGCAGGTAATGCAGGGATTGATGCTAGAATCCCAGTTATACTAATGATTGAGATGAGAGAATAAAATGTAATATCTCCAAATTTGCAGTTGACACAAAGCTAGGTGGGAGGGTGAGCCTTGAGGAGGATGCAGAGATCTATCAGTATGATTTGGTCAAGCTGAGTGAGTCGGAAAATGCACGGCAGATGCAGAATAACGTGAATAAATGTGAGGTTATCCACTTTGGTAGCAAAAGCAGAAAGGCAGACTTGAATGGCTTAAGAGAAGGGAATAAACGACAAGACCTGGGTATCCTTGTGCACCAGTCACTGAAGGTAAGCAAGCCAGTGCAGCAGGATGTAAAGAAGGCAAATGGTATTTTGGTCTTCACAGTGAGAAAATTCAAGTACAGGAGCAGGGATGTCTTGCTGCAATTACATACGACCTTGGTCAGGCTACACCTAGAAAACTGTGTGCGGTATTGGTCTCCTTATCTGCAAATGTATGCTCTTGCAATAGAGGGAGAGTGGAGAAGGTTTATCAGACAGAATCCTGGGATGGCAGGACTGACGCATGATGCTGGAGTTCAGAAGAATGATGACAGATCTGAAGAAACCTATAAAATTCTAAAACGGTTCAGGGTAAACATATTCCTCTTAGAGTGAAAGGCAAGGCTGACAGAAGTCGAGAACCCTGGTGAAGAAAACATTTGGCACGCTTGGTTTCATTGGTCAGAACAATGAATAGAGGAGTTGGGATGTCTTGTTGAAGTGTACAAGATATTGATAAGGCCACACTTAGAATACTGTGTGGAATTCTGATCACCCTATTATAGGAAGGATATTATTAAACTGGAAAGAGTGCAGAAAAGATTTACGAGGATGCTACCGGGACTTGATAGATTCAGTTATAAGGACAGGCTAAATAGACTGGGACTTTTGTCTCTGGAGCGTAGGAGGCTGAGGGGTGACCTTATAGAGATCTATAAAATAATGAAGGGCATAAACAAAATAGACAGTCAATATCTTTTCCCAAAGATAGAGGTCTCTAAAACTAGAGGACATAGATCCTATAGTGTCTAGAGGGGAAATTTCTTCACACAGAGGGTGATGACTGTCTGGAATAAGCTGTCAGAGATAATAGTAGAGGCAGGTATAATTTTATTTTTAAAAAGCATTTACATAGTTACATGGATAGGATGGGTATAGAGGGATATGGACCAAATGCAGTCTATTGAGATTAAGGGTTTAAAAAAAAAGGCAGCATGGACAAGTTGGGCTGAAGGGCCTGTTTCCATGCTGTAAATGTCTGTGACCTCTGCGACAAGACGGAGTAGATGCAGGAAGAACGTTCCTGACGATGGGTGTTCCCTGAACCAAGAGTCGAAGGATTTGGGCTAAACCTCTTAGGACTGAGATGAGGAGAAATTTCTTCACCCAGAGAGCGGTGAACCTGTGGAATCCACTACTACTGAAAGCAGTTCAAGTCAAAACATTTTATGTTTTCAAGAAGGACTGAGGATGAAGCAGATCAAAGGATATGGGAAGAAGGTAGAATCAGTTGGATAATCAGCCATGATTATAATGAATAGTGGAGCAGACTCAAAGGGCCAAATGGCCAACTTCTGTTCCTATTTTCTAAATTTTGGCTGGAAATACACACCCAGAAAGCTCAGCTACCAGCAGACAGAAAATCCAAGATAAATTCAATTCTGGAAACTGGAATGTATGAATCCTCACAGATAAACAGCAAAACCAGACTGGAGAATGGTCCTTATTCTCTGTGAACTCAGACATTTCAACATTGATATTAATGCTCTGTAAGAGCAGGCAAAGGGCAGCTGAGGGAAGGTGGAAATGGTTACACCTTCTTCTAGGGAGCAGAACCCAAGTATCAGCCTAGAGCACATGAAATTGGATTGCCATCAAGAACAAACATTGTCAACCAACTTTTGGAGCTTCTTGTAGGCATCAACGAGTACCTCATTATCCTCCATGTGCAACGTGCCAAAAACCAGTAGCCAGTTGTGAGTGCTTGTTTCCCAACCCTTGATGCTATTGATGAGTCCAAAGTTGTTCTAGTTTATGGACATTATACTCTTCAATGAGTCCATGGGAGTTCAATGCCAGGGTTGGAAAGGACTCCCACCTCTTGAAAGGAATCATTGGAAAGGAAGGAGTTGGGAATTGCAACCTCAATGGGTTCTCTTGCTCATCAAATGCGTGGAACACCAACTTGTCATTGTTAACACACTACTCCACTAAAAAGACAGGTTCAAGATTTCACAGTCAAATCTCTGGCACACAATCAATTTTATCATTATCCAATCCCAAAACCAAAAAGGATGCTCTCATCAGCAAAGCGATGACCAGAGCAGACAACTCTCAACAGAGCACCAACTCATCTGCCCCTCTATGTCCATCAAACTCCACCAGAAGCAACAGAAGATGAAGAAATGGCTCAGAAAAACGATCAATGTTGAGCTACCTCAACAGCCAACAATGTCTCCCCCAAAATTTCCAAAGTGTTCACTCTAATGGAGTGGAGGAAAACTAGAAAGAAGTGAAGGCAGTCATCATCACGAGCTGTGAAGAAACCATCAGCTACAAGGTCAGGAAGCACCAAGACTGGTTCAAGAAGACAACCATGCTCTCCAAAACTTCACCAATCAGCAAAGGTGGAGGTAGAATGAAGAACTGTGAAAATCAATAACAAATGGTGGACTGAGAAAGGAGCTGCAACTCCTCACCAACAGGCTCAACACCCGAGGCTTCTTCAGTGCCACCAATGCAATATATGAACACAACACCCTAGGCCTCAAATCTGTGCAGAGTAAGGACAGAACTATCTTGAGAGACAGAGAAAACATCAGCCTTCAATGGAGAGAACTCTTCAAAAACCTCCTAAACTATGATAGAATCATAGATGAGGTCATGTTTGAGGAAATCCCCCAACTTCCCATCAAAGATGTTCTTGGACTCCCAGCAATCATGGACAAAGTCAAAGTTATTCACCATTAAACACATGAAGAGTAGAAAAGCCGCAAGAGTGGAAAGGATTCCAGCAGAGATTTTCAAACTTGGAGAAGAAGAGATCACCCGCTATTTCTATCAGCTGAAAATCTAGGACAGAGAAGAAATTCCAGCTGACTTCAGGGATGCCATAATCGCCACCATCTTCAAGAAGGAGAAGCAGTGGACTGTGGGAACTACCGAGAAATCTCCCTACTCTCCACCGCCAGAGGATCATCATCTGAATCCTCACTTGCTGCCTTCTCCAAGTCTCTGAAATAATCCTTCTGGAAAACCAGTGTGGCTTCCAATTAAACTGTGGAATGGCAGACATAATTTTCACTGCTCAACAAGTTTCAGAAAAATGGCAGGAACAACGTCAACCAGTTGATATGGCCTTCATCAATCTGACCAAAGTTTTTGACTAGTTTGTCGGTAATTGTGATGGAAGACCCTGTCAAAGGCTAGTTGGCCACAGTAATTCATCATCTTCATCACTGTCTGAAATCAATCAAAATCTTTCAAGGTCAAAACTAGACTATACTAGGGGGCATAGCTTTAAGGTGCGAGAGGCAAGGTTTAAAGCAGAGGTACGAGGCAGATTTTTGTTTTACACAGAGATCAGTGGTTGCCTGGAATTTGTTGTCAGTGGAGATAATGGAAAAAGATACGGTAGTGACTTTTAAGGGGCATCTTGATAATTACATGAATAGGATGGGAATAGAGGGAAATGGTCCCTTGAAAGGTAGGGGGTTTTAGTTAAGTCGGACAGCATGGTCGGTGCAGGTTTGGAGAATCAAAGGGACTGTTCCTGTGCTGTAATTTTCTTTGTTATTTGTTCTAGACTCAACCAGGGATGTATCATCACCCCCATCCTTCACCTTATCAAAAACATGTTTCCCGGTAGAGTGGTCAGTGTCTATAGGATGAATAGTAAACTTTTCAAACCCAACTAGTTGAAATCCAAGAAGAAAACAACACTAACATTGATCGTGGAATTTCAGTATGTGGATGACATTGTATTTTCTGTGCGTTCTGAGAAGAGAATCTCCAAGCCGTGCTTGACACTTTTTCTGAAGCATACTGAAAAATCAGTTCCAGTTCCAATTTCAAGAAAACTCAAGTCCTTTACCACACTCTGCTCCCCCCCCACAACACATCCTCCCCCCTCCCTCCATCAAGATCAATGGGGAAAACTCTCCCAAACATGGAATATTTCCCTCTACCTGGAGATCCACCTCTTACCTGAGGCTGACATCATTGTGGAGAACCAACATTGTGTTCAATCCACGAGTGATGCCTTCGGACGCCTAAGAAGAATGTTTTTATGATCCCAACATTTGTGGCACCAAGATTCTCGTGTACAAGACATTCATTCTCCCAACTCTTCTGTACGGCTCAAAAACTTGGGACCATATACAGACTCCAGCTCAAGGTTCTGGACAGGTACGATCAATGCTGGCTGAGATAGATTCTCCACACCAGCTGGGACAACAGAAGTGCTAACATCAGAGTCCCTGAAGGAGCCAAGAGCATCAGCATCAAGGCCATGATCATCCAAAACCAGCCCTGTTGGGCCGGTCATGTGCTCAGGATGTCAGAATGTTGACTGTCCAAGTAAATCTTCTTCTCCCAGCTCAAGGACAGCTCTCAAACCAGAGGGCAAAGAAGCACTTCAAAGACACCCTGAAGGCTTACCTCACAAAATGCAACATAGGCAACACACTTGCACAGAACAGACCCACTTAGAGGAACATCCTGATTGATGGGACACAATCCTTTAAGGACACTGTTGATAAGAGAAAGCCTGGAAAAGAACCTAAGAAAGGGATCTCAGCAATCTATAGTCCAAGGACTGAACTCAACTCCGAGAAACACCAGCCAACTTTTTTTTCCATTTTTTTAAATTCATTTCTGGGACATGGGCATCACTGGCTGGCCAGCAGTAATTGCCCATCCTTAATTTCCCGAGGGTAGTTGAAAGTCAACCACATTGCTATGGCTGTGGAGTCACATGTAGGAAAGAACAGCTAAGGACGGCAGATTGCTTTCTTTAAGGGAGATTAATGAACTAGATGGGTTTTTACAATAATCAATGGTTCATAGTCATCAGTAGATTCTTAATTCCAGATATAAGTGCCAAGTGTGCAGTCAAAGATGTGACTCTAGAATCTGGCTCATTAGCCACGCAAAGACCAGAGTATCCCTAAGTCCTCAGTTTGGATATTTTGTGAAGCTTTTGATATTTTCTGGATACTTTGTGCAAAACAGTTGAGTCAGAGATTAAATACTTTGCTTATACCAAACTAAAGACAAAAGTTAAATACTTTCTGTGCAACCAAGAATATTTTACGTCTAACAAAGTTTGATGTCTGGGTTACTAACTTTTGTAGTAGAGTTTGATACTTTTCTACTAACTTGGTTAAGTACAATAAAGGGGATTTGTTATACAAAAATTTGAATCTGAGTGTCTTTGTCCATGGCATAAATTGACCCGAGTTCGAGGGCAACAGACAATAATCTAAAGAACGTAACTCAAATCTTACCATGGCGGTTTGAGAACTTGAATTTGGTTTTGTTAAAAACATGGTAATAAAAAACTGGTATAAGTTCTGGAATACCTCCCCAAAAACTCTCCATCTTGTTTTCCATCTTTAAGACACTCTATTAACATTACTTTTTTGACCAAAGTTTAGATCATCTGTCTTCATGTGGCTCAGTGTGATTCTTGGTTTTATAATGTTCCTCTAGAGCACCTTAGAATGCTGTATACATTAGAAGTGTAATATAAATATTATTACACAAGAATTTAGAGCAGGAGCAGGCAATTGTATCCCTTGAGCTTACTTCAACATTCTATAAAATCATGACTGATCAGACAGTGGCCTCAATCCCATTTTCGTGTCTGTCCCCATAACTCTTCATTCCTTTGTCAATCAAAAATCTAACAGTTTTGAATATTTTCTATGTCCCAGCCTCCACTGCTCTGGAGAAGGGAATTCCACAAATTAATGACCCTCTGAGAGAAACAAATGTTCCCCATCTCAGTCTTTGATGAAAGCCTTAATTTTTAAGCAGGGTGCCCGAGTTCTAGACTTCGCCACAGGGAAATATCCACTCAGCATCCACCTTGTCAAACCTACTGAGAATCTTACTTGTTTCAATACCACCTCTTATTCTTCTAAACTCCAATGGATTCAGGCCCAACCTTCTCAACCTTTCTTCGTAAACTAATCCCTTTATTCCAAGAATTGGTCAAGTCAACCTTCTTGAAATTGCTGCTAGTGGAATTATTTTAGTTGTTGTGAGAAGAAATTGAGTGAGATGGCAAGATGGTAAAAAGAACATAGAACATTACAGCGCAGAACAGGCCCTTCGGCCTTCGATGTTGCGCCGACCAATTAGGAACAAGCAGTGACCCTCTAACCTAAACCATTCCCCTTTCATCCATAAACTTATCTACTAAACTCTTAAACGCCACCAAACTTGGCGCATCTACAACTGACGCAGGCAAGGCATTCCATACCCTTACCACCCTCTGGGTAAAGAGCCTACCTCTGACATCTGTCCTAAAATCACCACCCCTTAATTTAAAGCTATGTCCCCTCGTGCTAGCTTTCTCCATCCTAGGAAAAAGGCTATCACTGTCCACCCTATCTAAACCTCGAATCATCTTATATGTTTCAATAAGGTCTCCTCTTAGCCGCCTTAGATTTGAAAATAACCTCAAATCTCTCAGCCTCTCTTCATAAGGCCTGCCTTCCATACCAGGCAACATCCTGGTAAACCTCGTTTGTACCCTCTCCAATGCGTCCACATCTTTCTTATAATGCGGGGACCAGAACTGTACACAATACTCCAAGTGCGACCGCACTAGAGTTTTGTACAGTTGCAACATGACGTTGGGGCTCCGAAATTCAATCCCCCTACCAATAAAAATTAAGACTCCGTATGCCTTCTTAACAACCTTATCGACTTGATTGCCAACTTTCAGGGACCTATGCACACATACACCAAGATCCTTCTGTTCATCAACACTATTAAGAGTCCTACCATTAGTCCTATACTCTACACATTTGTTATTCCTGCCAAAGTGAACTACCTCACACTTTTCCACATTAAACTCCATTTGCCACCTCTCGGCCCAGCTCTGCAACTTGTCCAAGTCTCTCTGCAAACTAGAACACCCCTCTTCACTATCTACCACTCCTCCGACTTTGGTGTCATCCGCAATTTTACTAATCCATCCTTCAATACCCTCATCCAAATCATTTATAAAAATTACAAACAGCAGGGGCCCCAAAACAGATCCTGAGGTACACCACTTGTAACCGAACTCCACGATGAATATCTTCCATCAACCACTACCCTCTGTCTTCTATCTGCTAGCCAATTCCTAATCCAATTAGCTAAATCACCCTCAATCCCAATCATCTGCATTTTCTGCAGAAGCCTTCCATGGGCCACCTTATCGAACACCTTACTAAAGCCCATATATACCACATCAACTGCCTTACCCCCATCCACCTCTTTGGTCACTTTTTCAAAAAACTCAATAAGGTTAGTAAGGCATGACGTACCCTTCACAAAATCATGCTGACTATCCCCAATCAATTCATTTCTCTCTAAATAACTATAAATCCTATCCCTAATAATTCTCTCCAATACTTTGCCCACAACAGAAGTAAGACTCACCAGCCTATAATTCCCTGGAAAGTCTCGGAAAAAGATAAAAACTAGTTCTGTAAAATGTACTTTTCCTTGTCTGTAAACTGGACTGTACCAGTGTATATGTTCCCCACAAGCCTTCTCCCACACTATTTACACATTGCACCCTAAAAATATCCCCAAATTTCTCTCTCTTTCAAGTACTTATTTAGCTTTCCCTTTTATACATCCATACTATTCACCTCTACAGCTTCATAGAGAGCCATTTGGTCTGTTTTGTCCATGCCAAACCAAAGACATCCAGATGCCCTTTCTAATCCATAGCCCTGCAACTTATAGCACTTAAGGTGCAGATTCAAATACTTTTTAAATGAGTTTAGGGCCTCTGCCTCCACCACTAATTCAGGCAGTGAATTCCAAACACCCACTACCTTCTGTGTAAAAAAAGTTTTCCTCATGTCCCTGATAATCGCACCACTTAGCTTGAACCCTGTTTTTTTTTTTAACTCTGAAAAGAGAAACAGGTTCCTCCTGTCTACTCTCTCCCTACTCCTTACAATTTTGTATACCTCAGCAATGTCACCCCTCAGCCTTCTATGTTCCAAGGAAAACACCTCACTTGTGGTAGTCCTCAAGTTAAATCACCACCAGCCAATGCTGTCTCTCACAGAAGAGAGCAGCTTATAGTTATCTGGGACTATGGTTACATTATCTTTTTATTTATTCACAACATGACTAAGTAAGTTGATTTATCAGCTTATAAATACTCCCAATATACCTGGCAGCGGGCAGTACAAGCAGGCAAGTTTTCTAGTTATATGAAAACTGTTATAAGCTTTAGAGGCAGTAATTCATTCACCAAAATGCTTTTACCGACAAGGTCTGACAGCAATACACAGAATGCTATCAGTTAACAATCTGTCTCCAGGAGGTGTTAGAGGAACTCCCAGTTAACACAAGGCAAAGACACCATGACTGGCCCATTAATTGGATCCTTAATCAGTGAGTTCATACTTCAATAGGCAAACCCCAATGGCCTGACTGAAATCATTACAAAAACCACTACAATACTTTGTCATGAATGATCATGGACCAATCCAATGGAAGTCCTTAATGGGCAACTATAACATGGTAACAAAAAGAGGAGGAGCATCAATTCAACTCTTAACGTCCTCTTTACCTGAAGAGGTAAAAGGATAAGATAACGGTTAATTTAGAGGGAGACAATATAATGAGTTGAGATGGAAGTGAAAATGATCAATGATAAGAAATTAAAACAGAAAAAGCTGAAATTACCCAGTCAGCGAGTACCTCTGGAGAGAGAAGCAAAACATATGCTTCAGGCCTGGGTAAGATGCTCTTTTGGAAATAGGTCAATTGGCCTCCATCTGCATTGTAGGGATTCTATGATTCGATGAATGGAGGGTGAGGTCAAGGTCATAGAGGTTTATGGCATGGAAACAGGCCCTTCGCTAATCCCAATTATAGACCCCTCAACTAATCCCAATTCCTGCATTTGGCATATATCCCTCTATACCCATCATAACCACGTAACTATCTAAATGCTTTTAAAAGACCAAATTGTACTCGCCTCTACTACTACCTCTGGCAGCTTGTTCCAGACTCTCACCTCCCTCTGTGTGAAAAATTGTTCCTCTGGACACTTGTGTATCTCTCCCCTCTCACCTTAAACCTATGCCCTCTAGTTTTAGACTCCCCTATCTTTGGAAAAAGATACTGACTATCTAGCTGATCTGTGCCCCTCATTATTTTATAGATTTGTATAAGATTACCCCTCAGCCTCCTACACTCCAGCGAAAAAAGTCCCAATCCATTCAGCCTCTCCTTATAATTCAATCCATCAAGTCCCAGTAGCATTCTAGTAAATCTTTTCTGCACTTTTTCTAATTTAATAATATCCTTTCTATAATAGGATGATCAGAACTATACACAGTATTCTAAGTGTGGCCTTACCAATGTCTTGTACAACTTCAACAAGATGTTCCAACTGCTGTATTCAATGTTCTAACCAATGAAACCAAGCCTGCCAAATGCTTTCTTCATCACTCTGTCCACCTGTGACTCCACTTTCAAGGAACTATGAACATGTATCCCTATGACTCTTTGTTCTGTAACTCTCCACAATGCCCTACCATTAACTAAGTCCTACCCTGATTCAATCTACCAAAATGCATCACCTCGCATTTTGCTAAATTAAACTCCATCAGCCATTTGTCAGCCCACTGGCCCAATTGATCAAGATCCCATTGCAAGTGGAGATAACTTTCTTCACTCTCCACTATACCACCAACCTTGGTGTCATCTTCAAACTTATGAACCATGCCTCCTATATTCTCATCCAAATCATTAATATAAATGACAAATAAGTGGATCCAGCACTGATCCCTGAGGAAGATGTGACTGGGCCAAAGCTACACTTCACTGTGACAATCGTGGTAAAGCAAATTTTGGAAGTAAAGCAAGTAGAGGATTCATTTCGGGGCAAAATGACTTCACATCTTAGGCAGGTTTTTTGGGCATGATGCCAACGCAATCATTCACAGAAAGTTCATAGGTGACAATAGCCTTGTTCACGTGTTATTTGCTAACATTTTGAGAGAAATGAAGAGAAGGCGGTTAGAACTGATTTGTTTGCACAGTCAGCGAGGTCAGAAGATGAGAAGATCAACAAGATTAGCCCCAGTGGATTGCTGGTTGCAAAATTCAGCATGAGGATAGTGCAAATGGCTTGCTGCATATAATGAGCCAGTTCTGAATATTTCAATGAGTCTGAGGAGGTAATGGAAGTAAAGAAAGTGAGCAGAGTAATAGAGCAAATTCTACTCCCTTTTGATACACAGAAATTACTTGTACATTGGAAGACAGTAAAATTTGCCAATGATACCAAAAAAGATGTGAAAAGTAGCAAAGGTGACACTGATCACCTGCAGCACAACATGATGGGAAAATGGGAAGACAAGTGACTGATTGAATTTAATATGAAGAAGTGTGAGGTAATGTATTTTGACAGGAAAGGAAGAATCAATATAGATTTGATGGTACAATTCTAAATAGTGTGAAGGCAGTGGGGGTGGATGTGGGAGGGTTCACATTCATCAATCTCTGAAGGTAGTTGGACATATTCAGGGAGTACTTTGAAAAGCGGAGATAGTGCAGGGATATTGTTTCCTCTCACTGTGAGGGATCAGAAACAAGGGATCACAGTCTCAGGATATGGGGTCGTCCTTTTAGGACTGAGATAAGGAGAAACTTCTCGATCACAGCAGGCTGAGGAGACCAAGTTCCTGATTATATTTAAGAAGGAAATAAATTTCTAGTCTCCAAAACCATCAAGATGTTGGCTTCATAAAGGGATTGAGTTCAAAAACTGGGGAGAAATATTAGGTTAACGGAGCAAAAGTGAAGGGTTTTCAGAAGCATATCGAAGGGGAAGAGAGAATTGGAAAGCTTCAGGGAGGGAACTCCAGAGTTCAGGATGCAGCCAGCTGAAGTCCCGCTCTCAATGATGAAGGAATGGGGCAGGGTGTAATCGTGGCTTCTTTTAGCACAAGAGAAACTCTGGGATTAAAGGTTTATTTCCAGAAAGGAGGCGCCGCAATTATCTACAGGTTAAATTATTTCACTTTAAATATAAATTTGTAACGTTTCGTGTAATGGCCGCCACAGGACTCTTCCTCCATTTCATTTCTGTCGTTCTTTCTGGTCGCTGTATTTAACTCTGATGGTTTGTTTTAAATCTTCTCTCTCTCCCGTCCCTCTGACACTGACAGGAGCCGCTTCCAGACTCTCTGAAGGGGATTAGAAACATTTTATACACTGTCCAGTGAGAAGTTGTAAAATCTCCAGCGGCTCCCAGTTCAATTCCTTGTGTTTGATCAGGATCTTTCAGTCTGAATAAAAACCACCCACCCAATCCCACAGCAAATAAACCCTCCCCAAAATAAAATAAAACACCTGGGACTCACCTCTTACTTTCCCGCGATCAGATCGGAGATTTTCCGCCGTTTTCCAACATATTTCTGATGAGTAAAAATGTTCACGTTCGCTCACCCCACCCTGAAAACTTTTACTTTCATTTTCACTCAGTTACTGAATTGAATTATGGATCCTGGTTTGGAATCACCCAGGAATCTCTATTTAATAATAATCCCCGGAGAATTCATCACGTTTCACCTCATAACATAGATTTAATTAATAATGTGAAGATTATTGAATATATTTCACGGCAGCTCTCTCATTGTCTTCTGCGCTATTTGAATTTTTGGTCTGGATTGGGGATCGCTTTTCAGTCCAGAAGATTCTCCCCAATCACTGATCCTGCTGCAGAATTTCACACCTGTGTGAAGAATTGGTTTATCTTGTTAAGTTCTAAATCTCTTGCCTTTAATCTTGTATCTATAGCCCCTTCTGAATCCCCAGTCATTGAATTTGATTTAACTTATTGTTGTCACATGTATTAGCATACAGTGAAAAATATTTTTTCTTGCACACTATACAGACAAAGCATACCATTCATAGAGAAGGAAATGAGAATGCAGAACGTATGTTACAGTCATACCTAGGGAGGAGAGAAAGGTCAACTTAATGCAAGGTAAGTCCATTCAAAGGTCTGACAGCAGCAGGGAAGAAGCTGTTTTTGAGTCAGTTGCTACGTGACCTCAGACTTTTGTATCTTTTTCCTGATGGAAGAAGTTGGAAGAGAGAATGTATGGGGTACGTGGGGTCCTTTATTGTGTTGGCTGCTTTACCGAAGCAGTGGAAAGTGTAGACAGTGTCAATCAATGGGAAGCTGGTTTATTTGATTTATTATTGTCTCAAGTATGAGCATACAGTGAAAAGTATTGTTCCTTGCGCACTATACAGACAAAACATACTGTTCGTAGAGAAGGAAATGACAGAGTGCAAAATGTAGTTTTACAGTCATAGCTAGAGTGTAGAGTAAGATCAACTTAATGCAAGGTAAGTCCATGAAAAGTCTGACAGCAGCAGGGAAGAAACTGTTCTTGAGTCGGTGGGTACGTGACCGCAGAATTTTGTATCTTTTTCCTGAAGGAAGAAGGTGGAAGAGTGAATGTCTGGGGTATGTGGGGTCCTTAAATATATTGGCTGTTTTGCCAAGGCAGCAGCAAGTGTGGACAGAGTCAGTGGATGGGAGGCTGTTTGCGTGATGTATTGGGCTACATTCATGATTGGTTTAAATGATGGACTGGGCTTCATTCACAACCTTTTGTAGTTTCTTGCAGACTTGACAGAGCAGAAACCATACCAAGCTGTGATACAACTAGGAAAAATACTTTCTATGGTGTATCCATAGACATTGGTGAGAGTTGTAGTGGACATTTACTTAGTGTCTTAGAAAGTAGAGGTGTTGCTGGCCTTTCTTAACTATAGCACCTACATGCAAAAACCAGGACAAGTTGTTGATGATCTGGACACTCAAAAACTTGAAGCTGTCCCATTTCTACTTCATCCTCATTGATGTTGACAAGGGAATGCCCACCTCTATGCTTCCTGAAGCCAATGACTATCTTTTTCATTTTGTTGACAAAGAACAAAGAAAACCACAGCACAGGAACAAGCCCTTCAGCCCTCCAAGCCTGCAGCAAACATGCTGCCCACTTTAACTAAAACCCTCTACCTTCTGGGAACCATGTCCCTTTATTCCCATCGTATTCATATATTTGTCAAGACGATCTTTAAAAGTCACTACCATGTCTGCTTTCACTACCTCCCCCAACAGCGTTTTCCAGACACCCACCACCCTCTGAGTAAAAAAACAAAAATCTGCCTCATACATCTCCTTTAAACTTTGCCCCTTGCACCTTAAACCTGTGCCCCCAAGTAATTGACTGGGAAAAAGCTTCTGACTACCCATTTTGCCCATACCTCTCATAATCTTTGAGACTTCTATCATGTCTCACTCAACCTCTGTCATTTCAGTGAGAACAAACCGAGTTTCTTCAACCTCTTCTCATAGGTAATGCTCTCCATACCAGACAACATCCTGGTAAATCTTTTCTGCACCCTCTCCAAAGCGTCCACATCTTTCTGATAGAATGGCAACCAGAACTGACATTATATTCCAAATGCAGCTTAACTAAGGTCCTATAAAGCTGCAGCATGACTTGCCAATTGTAAATTCAATGCCTCAGCCGATAAAGACAAGCATGCCATATGCCTTCTTAACTACCTTCTCCACCTGCATTGCCTCTTTAAGTGACCTTTCAGTGTGTACCTGTACCCCTTTGCCTATCAATACTTTTAAGGGTTCTATCATTTACTGTATATTTTCTATCTGTACTAGAACGTCCAAAATGCATGACCTCACATTTGTATGGATGTTGAAGGAGAGATATTGTCACCACACCAGTTCACCAGATTTTCTATCTCTTTCCTGTACTGTCATCTCATCATTGTTTGAGATGTGACCCACAACAGTGGTGCCATCAGCAAACTTGAAATTGTGTTGAGAGGAATTTGTTCACATAGTCTTAGGTGTATAAGGAGTATAGGAGGGGCTGAGGACACAGCCTTGTGGGGCATCAGCGTTGAGGATGATTCTGAAAGAGGTGTTGTTGCCTATTCTTACTAATTGCAGTCTGCAGATTGGAAATCCAGGGTCCAGTTGCAGAGGGAGTAGCTGAGCCCCAGGCCATGAAGTTTGGAGATGAGTGTCTGACAGGAATGGTAAAGGCTTTGAATAGGAGCTTGACTTAGGTGTTCTAGGGTTGAATGTAGGGCCAGGGAGATGGTGGCTGCTGTGGACAGAATAGTGAACTTTCGCAGATCCAGGCAGTCTGATAGGTAGGAATTGATTTATATCATGACCAACCTTTTGAAGCACTTCATAATGATGGATGTCAGAGCCACCAGATGATAGTCATTAAGGCACCATGCCTGGCTTTTCTTTGGTACCGGGTTGATAGTCATCTTCTTGAAGCGGGTAGGGATCTCAGATTAGTGTACAGAGCGATTGAAGGTATCTGCGAATACCCCGCCAGCTAGTTTGCACAGAATCCGAATGCTTGTCTGGGTACCTCATCTGGGCCAGCTGTTTTCTGTGGGTTGAATTTTGAGAAGACTGCTCTGACGTCAGCGACGGTGACCTCAGATACAGGTTCATACGAGGCTTGCGGGATGGAGGACGTGCTCTCACTGACCTCTTTCTCAAAAGGAGTACAGAATGCATTGAGCTCATCAGGGAGGGGTGCATTGGAGCTGGCGATTTTACCTGCCTTCATCTTGTAGCCTGTTATGTCTTGCAGACCTTGCCATAATCGGCAGGATTCTGTGCAGCTAACCTGGGATTCCAGCTTGGTCCAATACTGGCTTTCTTTTATAGGTCAGCATGCCTGACTTGGATGCCTCAGACCTGGAATTCAGCAGGCAATGGATATCCCTGTTCATCCATGGTTTCTGGTTGGGAAACACACGGATTTGCTTCTTTGGCACACAGTCTTCTACACATTTACTAATGAAGTCAATTCCTATAGTGGTGTATTTGTTCAGGCTGCTTGCAGAGTTTTTAAAGACTGACCAATCCACTGACACTAAGCAATCTCATAGGAGATCATCCAATTCCTCAGACCAACATTTCACCAATTTCTCTGACGGATTCTCTCATTTCAGTTTATGTTTGAAGCCGAGAGCAGGATCACAGCCTTCTGGTTTGATTTGTGAGCGGGTGATAGTGGGAGGCATTTTTGATATTTGTGTTGCAGTGGTCTAGGATGTTGGTGGTATCTTGGTGTAACGGGAGATGTGTTGGAGGTATTTGGTCAAACACTCTTGAAATAGTCTGTGCATAAACCGCATTGAGCATGAGAAAAATAAATCCAATTACCATGTACACAAAGTTAGAATGAGTTTGACACTGAGCTACTTACCATTCTAATCAAGAATTAATCTCACTTATTTGATTTTCTGTAATCCTGACCTATCATACAGCAGATCTGTTTTAATTTTATTTCTGGAGCCTGGGTTTATTTGTTAACTGATTTATTGTCCATCCCTAGTTAGCCTGGTAACAAAATGTTGGGCCTGCTTCAAAGACTGGTTCTGGTTTGATATAACTGAACACCGGATCAGGGACTTCCAAGATAATTTGGTTGAAGGGCAAATGAATTAAAAATCATGGACCACCCATTCCAAGCGCCTATGTTATAATAATCACAATACGAAAGTGCTCCATATAAAAATATTTCAATCATGATTTTAAATAAGCTGATATTAGCTAACAAATATCAGTGAAAAAAGTGTGTCTCCTTCTCACTGAAGTGTTTGTCTATCTTTGGGAAGAGCAGAGAATTTGAAACAGTGGGATGAGGAAAACAAATCTCAGTAAGAAGTCAGAAATGGGTAAGTGGTTTTGGTGAGACTTTTTTTCTGTAAGCTCTAAGCTAGAGGGTTAAGAATTTTAATGGGTGACCCAAACAGGAAGTGAATTAATAAGAGTTAATCAGAGAGCAGATCTAAAGGCATTAATTTACTGGGATAGTAGTTTAAACTGATACTCAGGAAATATAAGTATTGTATTAAAATCATAGCTTAAATATATAATACAAGAGCAGGTCAGAAGCTAGGAATACTGCAGCTAGTAACTCATCTCCTGACTCCCCAAAGTCTGTCCACCGTCTACAAGGCACAAGTCAGGAATATGATGGACTACTCCCCACTTGTTTGAATGGGCTCAGTTCGAACAACACTTAAGAAGCTTGACACTATCCAGAACAAAGCAGTCCCGCTTGATTGGTACCCATCCATAAACATTCTCTTCCTCCACTACTGACGCTTGGTAGTAGCGGTGTGTACTATCTACATAATGCCTGGTAGCAGTTCACTGAAGATCTTTAGACAGCAGCTTCCAAACCCACAATCACTTCAATCTCGAAGGACAAGGACAGCAGATACATGGGAACACTATCACCAGCAACTTCCCATCCAAGCAACTCCCCATCCTGACTTGGAAATATATCACCATTCCTTCATAGTTGCTGGGTAAAATCCTGAAATTCTCTCCCTAATGGCATTGTGAGTCAACACATGAAGTGCAAAGTTTCGAGAATATAGTTCACCATCACCTTCTCAAGGGCAACCAGGGATGGGCAATAAATGCTCACAAACTAGCAACACCAATGTCCCATGAATGAAAAAAACACGATCATTGAGCAATATTATAAAATTTGAAATCTACCTAATTAAACCTAACATAATAAAGATGACAAGACATATCATCTGTTGCAGTTGTATAAGATTGGCGCTGGTGAACATCTATTTTAATTTATTCTTTCATGTAGTATGGGCCTTGCTAGCTAGGTTGGTATTAATTATTCATTGCTAATTGCATTTGAGAAGATGGTGGCGAGCTGCCTTTTTGAATCGCTGCAGTCCCTGTGGTCTAGGTACACTGCAATGCAGTTAGGAAGGGAGTTTTATGATGTTGACACAGTGTCAGTGAAGGAACAGCAAAATAGTTACAAGTCAAGATGGTGAGTGGCTTGCAGCTGGTGGTGTCCCATGTGTCTGCTTCCCTTGTCACTGAAGTGGTAGAATTCACAGATTTTGGTGACACTGTTGAAGAAACATTGGTGAGTTGCTGCAGTGCATCTTGTACATGGTACACAGAGCTATCACTATGCATCAGTGGTGGAGTGAATGTTAAGTCATGGAATGGGATGCCAATCATGCAGACTGTTTTATCTTAAATGGTACTGAGATTCTTGAGTGTGGAGCTGCATTAATTCAGGCAAGTGAAGAGTGTTCCAAGATGCTCCTGACTTGTGCCTTGAGTTGGTAAACAAGCTTTGGGGAGTGAGGAGATGAGTTACTCACTGCAGAATTTCTAGTCTCTGACCTGCTCTTGTAGAGCAGTAGCTCCATGGCTAATTCAGTTCAGTTTCTGGTTAATGGTAACCCCCAAGATGTTGATAGTGGGAAATTCAGTAATAGTAATTCCATTGAATGTCAAGGGGTGATGGTCAGATTCTCCCCCTGTTGGAGATGGTTATGGCCTGACATTTATGTGGCACTAGATATTTCCATGTGTTACTGCATCTGGACCAGGATTGGTACACTTAATATGATAGAATAATAATATAAGTGCCTCAGTATCTGAGGAGTGATAACTGGTGCTGAGTATTGTGCAATCACCAATGAACATTGTCACTTCTGACCTTATGATTGAGAGAAGGTCATGATGAAGGCGCTAAAGATGGCTAAGCTTAGTTCTGGAATATGTCTTAGGTATGTTCTCAGGGCCAATAGCCTTTGTAGTACCCAGTGCCTTCAACAATTTCTTGATATCAATTTGACTGAAGACTGGCATCTGTGATGCTAGGGACCTCAGTAAAGTTTTACAACACCAATTTTAAATCCAACCAATTTATTTGATAATAAATCCACGAGCTTTCGACTTTACAGCCTTCGTCAGGCAAATGCAGTGTTCTGATCAGAACACTGTCCACCGTGTCCTGTGTTTGTCTTCTGAGGAGGTCAGTGTGGTTTATCGTTGTGGCACGTCGGAACTGTCGATCGATGAGTCGAGCGCCATAACCCCCGTAACTTGCCTGGGTTAGCAAAAAACCTCACTTACTATGCTGTCTGGAGAAAATACACAATTCTCTAACCAATGCTCAGGATTCCCTTCACACACATTGTTAGCCACTTTAACACTTGAATAACAGGTTAGATGTAAGGATTCGCATTCTAATCAGCAATCTCTGACTGTCTGTGCTGATGTGTGCTATTGCAGACCAGAACACTGCATTTGCCTGAGGAAGACACAGAGTGTTGAAAGCTCGCAATTTTACTATCAAATAAATTGGTTGGATTAAAAATTGATGTTGCTAAATTCTTACTGAGTTCTAAAGACATCTGTGACAGCAAGGTGGGTGAAGATGAAGTCAAGTATATTTTTCCCTTCTGTTGATTTCCTCACCACCTATTGCAGACCCAGTCAAGTAACAATGTTTTCTAGGCAAGAGCCAGTAATGAGCCAGTAACACTGGCTCCCATCCAGTGTACATTCTGTGCCTTTGCCCTCTCAGTGCTTCCTCCAAGTGGTGCTCAATATGAGGAGTACTGAGTTATCAGCCAAGTGGGGATGGTATGTGGTAATCAGTAGGTTTCCTTGTCCACATTTGAAATGGTGCCACGAAACTTCATAGGATCTAGAGTCAATGCTGAGGACTCACAGATCAACACCTCCTGATTGTGTACCACTGTGTCACCAACTCTGCTGGGTCTGTCCTGCCAGTGGGACAGGACATATTTATGCTCCTTGTAATTTTGGGTTATGAACAAAGCCCAGTCCATCATGCAAATTAGCCTCTCAACCATTGATTGTGTCTCCGCTTTCCTCTGCATCAGAAAAAGAGCAACCATAATCTAGGACTCCACTCCCGGACATGATCTCTTCCACCTTCTTCTATTGGGAAAAAGATACAAAAATCTGAGGTCATGGACGTACTTTCATAGAGTACATAAGAGAGATGGAAAGGAGAGCATGCACAATGTAGCATTACAGTCACAGCTAGGGTGTAAAGAATGATCAACTTAATAAAAGGTAGGTCCATTCAAAAATCTGATGGCAGCAGGGAAGGAGCTGTTCTTGAGCCAGATGATAAGTGACCTCAGACTTTTGTGTCTTTTTCCCGACAGAAGAATGTGGAAGAGAGAATGTATGGGATGGGTGGAGTCTTTGATTCTGCTGGCTGCTTTGCCGAGGCAGCGGGAAGTGCAGACAGAGTCAATAAATGGGAGGCTGGTTTGTGTGATGGAACTAGGCCTTGTCCACAATTATTTGCGGTTTATTGCAATCTTGGTAAGAGCAGGAGCCATACCAAACTATGATACAGACAGAAAGTGGTGCTTCTGTCAAAATTGGCTAAAATTGTAGCAGACATGCTGAATTTCCTTGTCTTCCCGAGAGAGTAGAGGCATTGATGGGCTTTCTTAACTATGGTGTAGGTATGGAGGTTTAATATTGGGAAAGAGAATTATATTTTAAAAGTTTCAAATGATGCACCTGTATTTTCCAATGCATTGGACGTTGATGCTCATGAAGGAAAGACCAGTTATTTTCTTTTTAAAAAAGAGCCATCTTGTTTCAGGAATGCAAAATCCCCACGGCTGCTGCTCAGGATTCTCTAGTCCTGATCACATTTCCCGCCTCTTTGACCATTACCACGTGCAATACACACACACATGCACATGCACACAAACCCACCCACCCCTGCGTTGTGGCAATTGGTGTTTGAAACTCAGCCCCTTTGCCGTACAGGCACAGGTGCCGTAATCCCCAATCAGCCTTGCGCTCCCTCCCGTTGTCTGCTTGCTGATGAGTCCTGCATCTATGAAAAACATGAAGCACGCTCAGGTCATTGCAACATAACACTTGTTTATATTTTTAACAGAGTTACAAACAAGGAATGGAACATAAAGGCCTAAATTTTACTATCCTGCCCACCACGGGAATCAGAGTGGGTGAGCGGCGGGTGGAGAGGTCATTGACATCAGGCGAGATTTTAATATTTTTAACAAGATTCACCATTAAGTCCCATCCTGTGCTCACAGTGCCTTTAAACATGGTTGTGAGTGTTTCATCCCTTGCTAGCAGCAGAACTGGAGGCAGATTGCTGATCCCACTATCCTGTTGGATCTGATGTCCTTTGTGGAGATATTCTGACTGGCATGGTTTGAGTAGATATCTGGGAGTGACATGGCTTAGTGCTCCACAGGTGTGGCCTCAGAAGATGCCATGGTTGCTGGTAGAAGAATTGCTGTCCTCAACGAGAGCACACTGAGGGAAGTCCTTGGAGACAACAGCAGCTCTTGTGTCAGCATGAAGTAAATTAAACCTCCTTACCATTGGATGGGAACCTACCAGAGGGACTCATCCGTCTCCCACATTGGCAGTGACATCCTGAGGTCACCGCCAGTGTATACGCTTGCAAGCGTGACTCCAGGTTCCTGATTCTGTTCCTGGAGTTGCCTCTCCATGAGTGTCATCACTCTTAATGGAGGAAGCTGTGTGCTCTGGGTCTGCATAGTGCTCAAACTCCTCCACGCTAGAAACCATGGCTGTATATCCTCACGGATTTCTGCAAGATCTTCCAGCTCACCCCACTGGACATCAAGCATCTATTACCAAATGTACAATTCCAGAGGCTCATAATCTACCTCAGACCCAGCGTTGTCCTGGTCTTCAGCAGCCCTCCAATAGCTACCATCCTGGTTACTCTCTGTGTCCGTCAGCTGCTCGTGTGAGTGTGTCATGTCCTTCCCACAATCCACTTCCATTTGAGCTGACAAGCTAATCCCAATGACATGCTTACATCTAAACTGTTTTCTGGTTGTAAGGGTAATTAATTTTTTCAGTCTGTTGTGTCTGTGCTGGCCAAAAACACCTGTCTATTCTCATCCTACTTTCCAGCACTTGGTCCATAACTTTGTATGTTGTGGCGTTTCAAGTGTTCATCTTAATTCTTCTCAAATGTTGAGGATTCCTATCTCTACCACTCTTTGAGGCAGTGAGTTCCAGATTCCCATCACCCTCTGGATGCAACAGCTTTTCCTCAAATTCCCTCAATCTCCTGTGCCTCAGCTTAAATCTATGCTGCTAGTTATTGATGACTCTATCAAGGTGAAAGGTTCTTTCCTATTTATCTTAGATCTCTAATTTTGCACAAGAAAGGGTGTGGTGCTGGTGGATATGCCTTATGTCAAGGGAGGTTCCTTGGGGTCCTAGAGCCTCTGAAGGCTGGCTCATTTAAGGGAGGAAGACAATGGGCAGGATTTTATAGCCTTGCTCGACCTGAAATTGTAAATTGCACGTGGTCAATGGACCTTTCCATGCTCTGCCCTTGCCTGCTTCGATTCCCATGGCAGGCAGGGCAGTAAACTTCGAGCCAATATGTCAGTATTATCAATCCTCATAGTTAATTTGGTGTTAGCTGGATGGATGAAATTATGGACAATGCATCAAGAAAGAATATAGGGGGGAAGTATATGATAAAGGTAGACCTATTAAGAGTATAGAAATGCAGAGGGACCTGGGGGTGCAGGTGCACAAGTCTCTGAAGGTGGCAGAGCAGGTGGAGAAGGTTGTGAAGAAAGCATATGATATTGCTAACCTATATAGGAAGGGGTATAGAGTACAAGACTGGCCTTTAATGTTGCAGTCGTATAAAACGTTGGTTAGACCTCATTTGAAATACTGCATACAGTTCTGGTCGCCTTACTACTGGAAGGACGTGGAGACTCTGGAGAGAGTGCAGAGGAGGTTTACCAGGATGCTGCCTGGTATGGAAGGTCTGAGTTACGAGGAGAGGTTAGGCAAATTGGGGCTGTTTTCCTTAGAAAGACGTAGACTTAGAGGAGATCTAATAGAGTTTCAAGATTATGAGTGGTATAGGTAGAGTAAACAGGGTTAAGCTTTTTCCTAGAATGGACTCAAATAGCATGAGGGGTCACGGGCTTAGGGTGAGGGGGATAAGGTATAATTTGGATGCTGGAGGGAGTTTTTTCACTCAGAGGGTGGTGGTGATATGGAACGTACTGCCAAGTGGTAGAGGCAGGCACACTGGAGTTATTTAAGAGATACTTAGATGGGCGCATGAACAGAATGGAATGGAGGGGTGTAGAAAACTGATTTAAAATAGGGATCATGAGTCTTGAGAGTTCCCTGGGAAGTGTGTAAATTGTCGATGACATTGATGTATTTGTTTTATCCTACAGGTACTTTGGTCCACCTCGTTGTCTAACAAGGGGCATACATCTGATGGGTCGCGAGAGGGCTGCTCTTGGATTTTTCGAGAGTATCTTAGTGCTTCACGTCATCAGTGTATGCTTGACCTGGACCATTTGGTGGGCAACAGGACAGCTCGGTGACTATCGCTGTGCTGTGCAGATACATAGATTTGGGCCTATGTCTGTGGGAGTTTGCGCATTCTCCCTGTACTTGCGTGGGTTTTCTCCGGTTTCCTCCCACATCCCAAAACCCTTAGGCTGATTGGCAGAACAAATTCTCCCTAAATTGTCTTAAATTTGGTTTCAATCCATAGATCTATAAACATAGACAGAGATCACGGGTAGAGGTGGGAACATCGGGGTGGTGGCGTGGGCTCATTGGGCCGAAGGGCCTGTTTCCCATGCTGTTTTGTTCTTTGTTCTTTGTTCTTTGTTCATGGTGGCATCATGATTGTTAACTTGCTTAAATATACATATTTGAACTGAACATCACATCAGCTTAGGTGATTCTTATCTTCCACTGATGACTCTCAACAATTTTTATAGGTGCGCCGTGGAAAAAATTCTTTCCAGATGCATCACAGCTTTGTCTGGCTTCTCACTGACCAAGACCGCAAGAAACTACAAAGAACAAAGAAAATTATAGCACAGGAACAGATCCTTTGGCTCTCCAAATGTGTATTGACCATGCTAGCCAACTGAACTAAAACCCCTTCCCCTTCCAGGACTATATCCCTTGATTTCCATCCTTTTCATGTATTTGTCCAGACGTCCTTTAAAAGTCACTATCATATCTGCTTCCACTATTTTCCCCGGCAGTCAATTCCAGGCAGCCACCACCCTCTGTGTAAAAAAAAAAACTTGCCTCGTACATCTCCGTTAAATCTTGCACCTCACATTTTAAACTTATGGCCCCTAGAGAGTGACTCTTCCACTCTGGGGAAAAAGATTCTGACTATCCACTCTGTCTATGTCCCTCATAATCTTGTAAACTTCCATCAGGTCACCCCTCAACTTCTGTCATTCTAGTGAGAACAAACAAAGTTTCTCCAACCTTTCCCCAAGCTAATGTCAGGCAACATACTGGTAAATCTTTTCTGCACCCTCTCCAAAACTTCCACATGCTTCTGATAGTGGCAACCAGAATTGAACACTATATTCCAAGTATGCCTAACTAATATTCTATAAAGCTGCAACATGATTCGTCAATTTTTAAACTCAATGCCCCGGCCAATATTGTATGCATTCTTGACTACCTTCTCCACCTGCATTGCTAATTTCAGTGACCTGTGTACCTGTACACCAAGATCTCTCTGCCTATCAATATTCTTTAGGATTCTGCCATTGACTGTATATTTCCTTTTTTCTACACCTTCCAAAATACATTAACTCACATTTATCTGGATTAAACCTTATCTGCCATCTCATGAGAAACAAGTGAGGAAATCTGTGTAACTGAACTTCATTGGGTATCTGCAGCTTCAAATTGTCTTAATGAAACTGTAAAGAAGCGCATTAAAAAATTGAAAAATAGTGTTCTTTTTGTAGAGAGACACTCATTAAAAAAAAGAAAGAAAGACTAAAGCAGAACACTGTGGATGCTAGAAATTGGAACTAGAAGCAGAAAATGCTGAATGAACTCTGGTAACGTGGAGGAAAATGGAGCACTCGGAGGAATCCCACAAAGACACAAGGAGAATGTGCAAACTCCATTCAGACAGAGGCCTGTGTCTGCATGGGCTTCCTCTCACAATTTGAAAGACAAGCTAGTTAGGTGCATTGGCCATTCTAAATTATCTCTGTGTATCTGAACAAGCGCTGGAGTATAGCGACTAGGGGATTTTCACAGTAACTTCATTACAGTGTTAATTCAAGCCTACTTATGAAGTAATAAATAAACTTAAACTTGTGACATTTCCACTGTGGTGGCATCCAAAACTAACGTCTAGACGCATTCAGTCACTGCCATTTTGTAAGGAATTGGGGAGAAACTCATTTTCCAATACGGAGGTTATGTTAAGTATCGTACAAAGTTGTTGATACCAATTGCCCTTGAACTGAATGTCTTGCTAGACCATTTCACAGGGCAGTTAACATCTGCAATCATCTAAATTGAGCAAGAATGACAGATTTTCTTCCCTAAAGGTGTTAATGAGCCAGATGGGGTTTACAGCAACTCATGATTGTTTCAGAGAGATTAGCTTTTAATTTTATTGAATTTCCCCTAGCTGCCACAGTGGGATTAGAATCTGTCTCTCCCTCTGGATTAGTAGTCCAGTGAGATTGCCACAAAGCTACTATTTATCCTATTTATTGCCTATACCTAATTGTTCTTAAGGTTTTGGTTAGAGAGCTGAGTATATGTGCGTTTCAGTAACTGAAATTTGGCAGGACAGGTTGAGAACACGGTTAATAAATCTCACAGCATCTTAGTATTTATTAATAAGATACAGATTACAAAAACAAGGAGTCATCCTAAACTTAAACAACACTGTCTGGTCTCACCTGGATTATTGCATCCAATTCTACACACCATCTTTAGGAAAAGATGTGAATGCTTTAGGATATTGTAGAAAAGATTCATAAAATTGGTTCCAGGGATGATGAAATCCTTTGTTAGGTTGAAGAGGCTATGGCTGTTTTCCTTGGAGAAGAGAAGGTTGAGAGAAGATTTGATAGAAATATTCAAAGTCATAAATTCCAAAATTGGATTCCTGCTATTACCTTGTACGTAAAGGCCATACGTGCATCCAGTGAGAATGGACACCTAGGGGGCCCTGACATTACCTCATTGGATGCTGTGATCCCACCCTGTGATCTCATTAGCTGGAAATTTACAAATTAGTATAGATAAGTTAGGTGTGTGAGCCAAAATATGGCAGGTGGAGTCTAAAATGGAAGCCAGATAACCTTCTAGAAGGGCATGAATAAGGGTGGGGGGGATAAGAACAGACACCTGGAGGCCATCTCTCAGTGAAGACTCAACTCCTGCAGTCCTGTGATGATGGAAGAGGATGTGCAAAACCAACTCATGAAGAAGACCCCGAGTTTGAGAGAAAAAAAGTGCTCAGCAAATTGGACCCAGCAGCTCGATTAAGTTAAAGGTAGTATTAGAAATCTCAAACAGGTTGCATACAAGATTGATTATTTTGAATTTAAGAGTTATTTTCATATAGAGTTTGTATAATAAATGTTTGTTGATAAAATTGGGTTAATCACCCAAATTGGGTTAAGGATGCCCAGATCCCTCTGCACCAAAGCACACCATAATCTCTCTAGTTAGATAATAAGTTGCCTTTCCATTTTTCTAAGCAAAGTGGATGACTGTACGTAAAAGGAAAAAGATTAGTGAAGACAAATGTTGTTGGAAATGGGAGAAAAGGTCACCATTCAATTAAGATAGAGAATTAAAATGACAGGCAACTGGAAATCTGGATAGTACTTGCATGTTCAACAAATATGTAAAGAGACCGTGAAATCTGTATCTGGCATGCCCAATGCAAAGCAGACCACATTATGAGCAGTAAATACAGTACACTTTTTGGAAAATGAAGATAGTTTTAAGAACTTATGTTTTGATAAGTATTAGAAATCAAATATGATTTTAATTGGGCTTAATTTAATATTTCTGTGCATTGAAAGGTAAAATCTATAGTTAGATGCATGCTGGACAAAGGTCTTGGTATGTGTGGGGTTACTTATATTCCGACTGTAATTTTATGTGCTTAAAGAGGGTACTGGCATGAAGAATAAAAAAACCCAGCAGTGCTTATATAGCAATAAGAGGCTGCTTTCTTTTGTTCCTAGTTTTGGAAGCCAGATCAGTTGGAGATACGTCACTGAAGAGTGAACAGCTCTGCCAGGAGAAATTGGACAGGAGTTGCAAAGATGAAAACTTCTTAAGGAACAAGATACAGTCCAGATAACCAGGACATGGGTTAGTGTAGATGAGGATAGTCAAGTTGATATAGTTTATGTGGATTTCAGCAAGCCTTTGACAAGGTCCCATATGGGAGAGTTATAAGAATCATAGAATTGCTGCATGGCAGAAGGAGGCTATTCGGCTCATTGATTTTGCACCAACAACAATCCCACCCAAGCAAAAGAAAGCAAATTCGCGTGGGATACAGGATAATTTGATATGATTAAAATTAGCTTAGTTGTAGGAGACAGGGGGTGATGACAGAAGGCTGCTTTAATGACTGAAGGTCAGTCTCACTGATGTACCACAGGAGTCCTTGCTGATTCCCCTATTATTTGTCATCTATACAAACAACATGGATGATTATGTGAGGGACAGGGTTAGTAACTTTGCAGATGACACAAAGATTAAGTTGTGGTTAATAGGGAGGCTGAGTTCCTTGGGCTACAAAAAGATATAGACATGATGGTCAAATGGAATTTAATTTTGAAAAGTGTGAGGTTATATACTTTGGAAGAAGTAATTTGTCAAAAGTATTCAGTGAACAACTTGAAACTGGTAAGTTCTGTGGAATAAAGGGATCTTGGCATGTTTGTCCATAGATATCTGAAGGCAGAAAGGCACGTTAGTGGGGTGGTGAAAAAGGCATATGGGAGCTTGGCTTTACCAACATTAGATTACAAAAGTAGGGGAGTCATGTTGAAGTTGTATAGCATTTTAGTGAGGCCCCGGCTAGAACACTGGTTCTGGTCACCATATTATCAGAAGGATGATAGAAGCACTGAAGGAGGTGTAAAGATGGTTCACCAGAATGATGCCTGGGATGCAATACTGGGTAGGCTTGGGCTTTTTTTTGTTGGAGCAGAAAAACAGGGGGGATGACCTATTGAAGTTTGCACAATTATGAAGTGCATGGACATGGTGGATGAGGAGCAGATATTCCCCTTAGTTGAAGTTCAAGATAAGGGACAGGAGGTTTGGTGGGGTGGGGGTGGATGTGAGGAAAGACTTTGTTATCCAGAGAGTGCTGACAGTCTGCAATGGAGGGCTGCTTGGGAGGGTCTTAATATTCAAGGCTATGGGTCGCATGCTGATAAATGAGATTAGATGGGCAGTCAGGTGTTTCATAAGAACATAAGAAAAAGGAGCAGGAATAGGCCATCTAGCACTTCGAGCCTGCCCCGCCATTCAATAAGATCATGGCTGATCTGAAGTGGATCAGTTCTACTTTTCCGCTTTCTCTCCATAACCCTTAATTCCCTTGTCTATCAGAAACCTATCTACCCATGACTTAAGTATATTCAGCAAGGTAACCTCCACCACTTCAACGAGCAGAGAATTCCAGAGATTCACCACCCTTTGAGTGAAGAAGTTCCTCCTCAACTCCGATCTAAACTACGCTCCCCCCCCCCCCCCTTATTTTGAGGCTGTGCCCTCTAGTTCTGTTTTCCTTTCTAAGCGAGAAGAATCTCTCTACCTCTACCCTATCTATCCATTTCATTATCTTATTTGTCTCTATAAGATCCCCCCTCAGCATTTTAAACTCCAACAAGTACAGACCCAATCTATTCAATCTCTCTTCATAACCCTCATGTTCAGCCGAGTGAACCTTCTCTGCACTCCCTCCAAGTCCAATATATCCTTTCGCAGTGTGGCGATCAAAACCGCACACACTACTCCAGCTGCGGCCTCACTAGTACCCTGCACAGTTGCAGCAAGACCTTCATGTTTTTAGATTCTATCCCCCTCACTATAAAGGCCAACATTCCATTCGCCGCCTTGATCACCTGCTGCATCTGCAGACTGGTTTTTGCGATTCGTGCACAAGGACTCCCAGGTCCCTCTGCTCCGTAGCATGCTGCAGCTTTTCACCCTTTAAATAATAATCCGTCCTACTATTATTTCTACCAAAGTGGATAACCTCACATTTGCTGACATTATACTCATCTGCCAGGTCCTCGCCCACTCACTCAGCCTGTCCGGATCTCTCTACAGACTTTCCATACTCTCCACGCAATTTGCTTTTCCACTCATCTTTGTGCCATCAGCAAATTTCATTAGTGTTGAAGAACAGAGGGATCTTGGTGTATATGTGCATAGATCCCTGAAAGTTGGCAATCAAGTCGATAAGGTTGTTAAGAAGGCATATGGAGTCTTAGCTTTTATTGGTAGGGAGATTGAATTTCGGAGCCGCAGCGTCATGTTGCAACTGTACAAAACTCTAGTGCAGCCGCACTTGGAGTATTGTGTACAGTTCTGGTTCCCACATTATAAAATGTAGAGGCCTTGGAGAGGGTACAGAGGAGGTTTACCAGGATGTTGCCTGGTATGGAGGGCAGGTCTTATGAAGAGAGGCTGAGGGATTTGAGGTTGTTTTCGTTAGAAAGGAGGCGGCTAAGAGGGACCTAATCGAAACATATAAGATGATTAGAGGTTTAGATAGGGTGGACAGTGATAGCCTTTTTCCTAGGATGGAGAAGCTAGCACGAGGGGACACAGCTTTAAATTAAGGGGTGATAGTTATAGGACGGATATCAGAGGTAGGTTCTTTACCCAGAGGGTGGTTAGGGAGTGGAATGCCCTGCCTACGGCAGTTGTAGATGCGCCAAGTTTGGTGGCGTTTAAGAGGTTAGTTGATAAGTATATGGAAGAGAAGGGAATGGTTTAGTTTGGAGGGGCATTGCTTTTTATATTGGTCGGCGCAACATCGAAGGTCAAAGGGCCTGTTCTGTGCTGTTATGTTCTATGTTCTATATCCACAGTCATGTAGTTGATTCTTTAAAATATCTGAAATGTCTGAGCAAGCCACTCAGTTAAAGAGCAGGTATGGATGGGTAATGAATGTTAGCCCAGCCAACAATACGCAGCACATCAGAGCAAAAGCTGAGGTTGGAAACATCTTCAGCCAGAAATGCTGAGTGGATGATCCATCTTGGCCTCCTCTCACTTTCCCCAGCATTACAAATGCTGTCTTTAATCAAATTGATGTCAAGGAATGTCTGAAGGCGCTGAGTACTACAACGACTACCTAAGACATGTGCTCCACAACTAAGCTTATCCATTTTCAGCTCCTCTATCAATCTCCTTCCCTCCATAATAAGATCAGAAATGAAGATGTTCACGGTTGCACAATGCTCAGCACCTTTTGTGACTCCTCAGATACTAAAACAATCCAGGTCCATATTCAGCACTCCCTGGACAATATCCACAAGAATGCCAGGCAATAAAAATCTTCAACAAGAGAGGATCTAACCATTGCTCTTTGACATTCAATGGAATTATTATACCTGAACTCTCACATTATCAATATCCTGGGGGTTACCATTAACCAGAAACTGAACCAAAATAACCACAAAAATACTGTGACTATAAGAGCAGATCAAAGGCTAGATGTTCTGCAGTGATTAACTCACCTCCTGACTCCCCAAAGTCTGTCCAACATCTACAAGGTACAAGTCAGGAGTACGATGGAATACTATCTGCTGGCCTAGATGGAATATACAGATGCCATTGTTGGACTGGGATAAACATAATAAGAAGTCTCACAACACCAGATTAAAGTCCAACAAGTTTATTTGGGAGCAAAAGCCACTAGCATTCAGAGCGCTTGCTATTCCTTCATCAGGAGAGTGTGAGATGTGTTCACAAACAGGGCATATAAAGACACAAACTCAATTTACAAAACAATGATTGGAATGCAAGTCTTTGCAGGTAATCAAGTCTCAAAGGTGTAGACAATGTGAGTGGAGAGAGCATTAAGCATAGATTAAAAAAATGTGTATTGTCTCCAGACCGGACAGTTAGTGAGATTTTATAAACCCAGGCAAGTCGTGGAGGTTACTATAGTGTGATATGAACCCAAGATCCTCGTTTATGCAGAACTTGGCTTTCGGTCTCTGTTCAGTATCCCATGCAAATGCTACGACAACAGATGAATGAACATCACTCGACAATCACCAGGCAAAACTTTTGTCTTCCTGTTGAGGAACACTTCAGCAGTCACAGATATTCGGCCTTTGATCTTCGGATAAGCATTCTCCAAGGCGGCTTTCACAGACACATGACAGTGCAGAGTCGCTGAGCAGAGATCGATAGCCAAGTTCTGCACACATGAGTACGGCCTCAACTGGGGTCTTGAGTTTACGTCACATTATCTGTAACCCACAACTTGCCTGGGCTTGCAAAATCTCACGAACTGTTCAGACTGGAGAAATACATATCTCTTCAGCCTGCGCTTAATTCTCTCTTCACTCACATTGTCTGTATCTTTAAGACTTGATTATCTGTAAAGACTCGCATTCCAACCATTATATTGTAAATTGAGTTGATGTCTTTATGTGTCCTGTTTTTGAACACATCTCCCACTCACCTAACTAAGGAGCAGCAAGTGCTCCAAAAGCTAGTGGCTTTTGCTCCCAAATAAACCTGTTGGACTTTAACTTAGTGTTATGAGACTTCTTACAATACCTAGATGAGTGCAGCTCCAAGAACATTCAAGAACCTCAGCACCAGTCACATAGAGGATAGAGTGGTGAAGAAGGCATTCGGCATGCTTGGTTTCATTGGTCAGAACATTGAATACAGGAGTTGGAATGTCTTGTTGAATGTGTATAAAATTCTGATCACCCTATTATAGAAAGAATATTATTAAACTAGAAAAGATTTCCTATGTTGCTACCGGGACTTGATGGATTGAGTTAAAAGGAGAGGCTGGATAGACTGGGACTTTTTTCTCTCGAGTGTAGGAGGCTGAGGGGTGATCTTATAAAATAATGAGGGGCACAGATCAGCTAGATAGTCAATATCTTTCCCCAGAGGTAGGGAAGTCAAAAACTAAAGGCCATAATTTAAGGTGAGACCAGAGAGATGCTAAAGTGTCCTGAGAGGCAATTTTTTTCAAACAGAAGGTGGTGAGTGTCTGGAAGAAGCTGCCAGAGGTAGTGGTAAAAGAGGGTACAATTTTATCTTTTAGAAAGCATTTGGATAGTTACATGGGTGTGATGGGTATAGAGGGATATGGGCCAAATGCAGGAAATTGGGATTGTTTTAGGGTTTTTAAAAAAAAAGAGGGGCATGGACAAGTTGGGCTGAAGGGCCTATTTCCATCCTGCAAACCTCTATGACTCTACGATCATTCAGGACAAACAGTCTGTTTGATTAGCACCCCATCCCTTGACTTAGGCATTCACTCCACCACTGATAGATAGTGACAGCTGTGTGTATCATATCCAAGATGCACTGTAGCAACTCACCAATATTCCTTCAATAGTGCAACCGAAAACTGTGACTTCTACCATCTCAGTGGACAAGGACAGCAGACACATGGGAAAACCACCACCTCCAAACTACTCACTATCCTGACTTGTAACAATATTGCTATTCCTTCACTGACACTGTGTCAACATTGTGAAACTCCCTCTCTAACAGCACTGTGGGTGTACCTAGACCACAGGGACTGCAGCGCTTCAAGAAGGCAGCTCACTATCTTCTTCTCAAGGGCAATTAGTTTTCAGTTGACACCAAGATTGGTGGCATAGTGAAAAGTTATCTAGGATTGCAATGGGATCTTGATCAATTAGGCTAGTGGGCTGGTGAATGACAGATGGAGTTTAATTTAGATAAATGTGAGATGATGTGTTTCGGTAAATCAGGGCAGGACTTACTCAGTTAATGGTAGGTCGTTGGGGAGAGTTATAGAACTAAGGATACAGGTTCATAGCTCCTTGAAAGTGGAGTCAGGTGGATAGAGTGGTCAAAGAGGCATTCAGCATGCTTGGTTTCATTGGTCAGAACACTGAATACGTGAGTTGGGACATTTTGTATAAGACATTGGTAAAGCCACACTTGGAATACTGTGTACAATTCTGGTCACCCTATTATAGAAAGGAAAGAGTGCAGAAAAGATTTACTAGGATGTTACTGGGACTTAATGGTTTGAGTTATATGGAGAGACTGGGACTTTTTTCTCTGGACCATAGGAGACTTAGGGTTGAACTTATAGAGGTCTATAAAATAACGAGGAACATAGCCAACTCGATAGTCAATATCTTTTCCCAAAGGTAGGGGAGTCTAAAACTAGAGGGCATAGGTTTAAGGTGAGAGAGGAGAAATACAAAAGTGTCCAGAGAGGCAAATTTTTTCACAGAAGTTGGTAAGTATCTGGAACAAGCTGTCAGATGCAGTAATAGAGGCAGTTACAATTCTGTCTTTAAAAAGTGTTAAGACAGTTACATGGGCAAGATGGGTAAGGAAGGATATGGGCAAATGCGGGCAATTGGGATTAGCTTAGTGGTTAAAAAAATGGGTGGCATAGACAAGTTGGGTTGAAAGTCTGTTTCCATGCTGAAAACCTCTATGACTCTAATTAATGATGAGCAATAAATACTGACCTAGCCAATGAGGACCATACTCCATGAAAGAAGAAACTAAAAATAGGTGTCCATCAATATCCATATGCTACAGCTGCAACACATCATCTATCCTGCCATCTATGTTGTGTTATATTTACGTAGTTACATTTCAAATTTAATATCACTCTGTGATTGCCTATGGTTAGACACAAGTTTTAAGGGGGTAGTCACATTACAGGTAAAAAGGTGACCACAGGAGAAGTAGGCAGATAATGCAGAAGTCTCTTGTAGCTATTTTCCTCTCAAACAGATACACCATTTTAGATACTGTTGGGGGAAAGAGGGGTGGGGGAATTGATAGCCTCTCAGGGGGGAAAACACCAGCAGTAACCAAGCCTTGGCATCTAAACTGGTTCTCCTATAGAGCAAAGTTAGGCTAAGTCCAAGTAATAGTTGTAGGAGATGTGATAGTCAGGGTCACAGACAGGTATTTCTGTGGCTGCGAGACTGTAGGATGGTGTGTTGCCTGCCTGGTGCCAGGATCCTGGATATCGTTGAGTGGGTACAGGGCATCCCTGGGAGGGTAAACAGACATTATCCACATTGGCACTAATGACATAAGCAGGAAGAGAGAAGAGGTTCTGCGAAGACAAGTCAGGAAGTTAGGTGGGGAACTAGTATATTACCTTTGGGTAGTAATCTTAGGAGTACTCTCCATTTCAGATGCTAGTGAGGCTTGGAACAAATAATATAACTGAACATGTGGCTAAAGAGATATTGTAGGAGGGAGGGCTTTAGATATATGGATCACTGAGATGGCATCTGGGGAAGTGGGACTTATAAAAGAAAGGCAGGTTACACTTGAACTGGAGGGGCACCAATATCCTGGGTGGGAGTGCTGTTCAGGGGGTTTTAAACTAGTTTGATGGGAGTGGACATCGGAACAGCAGGCCAGTTATTGTAAGGACTGGGGAAGAAAGTGAGACTGAGATAAACACTGTGCAGAGTAAGAGCAGGCAGAGGGAAGTTGCAGGGCTCAGTAGCACTGGAGTGCATTTGCTTCAATGCAAGAAGTAATACAGATAAAACAAATTAACTGAGAGCCTGGATTACTGCATGGAATTATGATATTATTGTAATTATGGACGCATAGCTGAAGAAGCAACAGGACTGGCAGCTGAACATTTTGGATGTCACTGTTTTAGATGGGACAGAAGGGGAACAAAAGAGGTGGGGGAGCACATCACATCTGTGTTGAGGGAGCACATCACATCTGTGTTGAGGGAAGACACACTGGAGGGATCTTGTAGTGAGGCATTATGAGTGGAGCTCAGAAACAGGAAGGGTGAAATCACAATGTTGGGAGTGTATTATAGATCTCCTAATAGTCTGCAGGAGACAGAGGAGCAGGTGTGTATTCAGATACCAAAAAGATGTGAAAAAAGCAGAGTGGATGTGTTGGGTAACTTTAACTTTCCCCAAATTGTCTGGGAATCCCTTACAGCCAGGAGCTCAGATGGAGAGCAATTAATTAGGTGTGTCTAAGAGAACTTTTTGATACAGTACGTTGACAATCAACTAGGGAAGAGCCAAACTAGGTTTGGCATTAGGGAAAAAGCTGGGCCAGGTGATCGTTGGGGGAATATTTTGGGTTTAGTAACTATAATTCATGAAATTTTGGGTATTTGTGGTTAAGGACAAGAGTGGACCTTGGGTGGGGATGCTTAATTGGGTGAGGGGCAAATATATCCAAGTTAGATAGGAACTGGGAATGTGGATTGGGAGTGGCTATTTGAGGGCAATTCCGGGTTAACTTGGGAAGATTTTAAAGTTGACCTAATCTGCACTTTATTAATTCAATCTATGTTATGAGGTGACACATTTTGAATTCTCTGGGGATTATTAATAAATAGAGATTTTTGGGTGTTTCCAGACTGGTTCCAAACCAGGATCCATAATTCAATTCAGTAACTAAGTGAAAATGAAAGTAAAAGTTTTCAGGGTGGGGCGAGCTAATGTGAACATTTTTACTCTTCACAGATCTGTTGGGAAACGGTGGAAAATCTCCCATTAAATCCTGAGAAAGTAAGAGGTGAGTCCCAGGTGTTTTATTTTATTTTGGGGAGGGTTTATTTGCTGTGGGATTGGGTGGTTTTTATTCAGACTGAAAGATCCTGATCAAACACAAGGAATTGAACTGGGAGCCGCTGGAGATTGTCCAGTGAGAAGTTGTAAAGTGTATAAAATGTTTCTAATCCCCTTCAGAGAGTCTGGAAGCGGCTCCTGTCAGTGTCAGAGGGACGGGAAAGAGAGGAGATTTAAAACAAACCATCAGAGTTAAATACAGCGACCAGAAAGAAAGATGGAAATGAAATGGAGGAAGAGTCCTGTGGCGGCCATTACACGAAACGTTACAAGTTTATATTTAAAGTGAAATAATTTAACCTGTAGATAATTGCGGCGCCTCCTTTCTGGAAATAAACCTTTAATCCCAGAGTTTCTGCCACGATTACACCCTGCCCCATTCCTTCATCATTGAGAGCGGGACTTCAGCTGGCTGCATCCAGAGGGAACTCTGGAGTTCCCTCCCTGAAGCTTTCCAATTCTCTCTTTCCCTTCGATATGCTTCTGAAAACCCTTCACTTTGACTCAGCTTTTGCTCAGCTGTCACTGACATCTCTTGAGGCTATTATTCATCTCAGCTTCTCTTAGATATACTTGTGCTTTTTTTAAAAAAAAGCATATTTCTCTTTTGTGACAAAATGAATCCAATAATCTGTAAAGTCAGGAATGTGAGAACTCAATCACTGCAAAATTGAATGTTTACAGAATTATTGAATAAGTTCATATTTGGCCATGGAATCGATAAATTTGTTTTATATTTCACAAAGTGACAGCCTATTTAACAATGATAAATTATACATCAAAGATAAGATTTTTAACAGTTTTTTTGTTTATATCCAATTCAAAGTCTTAATAAGTGAGACATTACAGATCCAAGTTGACAACAGCTTGGCCACTTCATTTCTTGGGCTTGATCTACATGATCCAAGTTGATAGGAGCAGGCATTGTATCTTCTCCAAGGCTTGATCTCATTTACATCTTAGCCAAAAGGCCTAGATGCAGCTTTAAAAAATTACTTCAAATAAAGCCTCAGGGTAACCTCATGGCTTCAACCAAGTGCAGGATGACAAAAACTACACTTGATCTTAGCCAAAAGACCAAGAAGTGATTGAATTTTATGGCACTAAAAGAGGCCCTTCAGTTCATTATGTCTGTGTCAACCATTAAGCACCTGTTATTCTAATCCCAGTGTTTTCCAGCACTTGGTCCATAGCCTTGTGTGCTGTGGCATTTCAAGCATTCACCTGAAGCTAAAGCTGTGTTGATTTTCTCTGTTTCTACATTTCAGTGATGGTTATTCTGCTAAGACCTCTCAAAGATGAAAGGAATTGACCTCATTGTGCTTCTACTGTTTGGAGCGCCACTATCCATAAGTAGTAAGAAATATTAATATTCATTCAAGTAATGATACAGTTCCACCTTCACAGCAAAATTATATCTCTAATGTTTAATTATTAAGTTATCTCTGCTGTTACAGAATTTAGTTATTTGGTCAGTACGCTTACTTTGGAAAAGCAGATAACAGTCTCAGACTGCACATTGAAAAGGCAGTTCAGCAACAAGCTGCAACATAAAATTCTTGTGCTTTAAATGTATTATAATCACCCTTCACTAATACCACCTATTTTACTTCAGTTACATTGCCCGACCTCCTCCCTGCCCCTGCAGTTGTTCCTGTACAGAATTTAAACCAACATTTGTCAATTAATGAAACTTAGTTATTGTTCAAAAATCCTCATTTCAATTCAGTGGCTATCATTTTCTGGCAGACTGAGGAGAGAGGTGCTTTGACTGAAAGCTAATGTTGGAATCAGACTTTCAAAAAGAGAGTCAGAAGAAAAAGACAGATGGATAGCAAGGCCTGCACTACAAGGGATGTTTCTGATTTATGTTAACTCAGTGCAGTCATTTATTTATTCAGTGATCATGCAGAGATAAGTTGCATCAAAGCAACTTAAATGATTACTATTTTGTAGGTTTGCCTTATTCTGAGACACTCAACTCACGTTGGCTCGGTTTGATATCACAGAGATGTAATCCTTGGTGTGTGAAGTTGCAATGTCATCGAAAATGAATAGGAATTTGCCTTACATGTTCATACACACACACACACTCTTCAGCATAGAAACATAGAAGATAGGAGCACGAGAAGGCTAATTTAGAGGAGGCTTCTTTAGAGAAGTTTAGTATGATCAAAAGTAGTCAGCATGGCTTTGTCAAGGGCAGGTCGTGCCTTATGAGCTTAGTTCTTTGAAAATGTGACTAAACACATTGATGAAGGAAGAGCGGAGAATGGGGTTTATATGGACTTTAGCAAGGCGTTTGCTAAGGTCCCCTATGCAAGACTTCTTGAGAAAGTGAGAGGGCATGGGATCCAAGGGGCTGTTGCCTTGTGGATCCAGAACTGGCTTGCCTGCAGAAGGCAGAGTGGTTGTGGATGGGTCTTTTTCTGCATGGAGCTCGGTCACCAGTGGAGTATCCCATGGATCTGTTCTAGGACCCTTGCTGATTGTCATTTTCATAAATGACCTGGATGAGGAAGTGGAGGAGTGAGTTGGTAATTTTGCCGATGACACAAAGGTTGGTGGTGTTGTGGATAGTCTGGAGGGATGTCAGAAGTTGTAGCGAGATACAGATAGGGTGCAAGGCTGGGCGGAGAAGTGGCAGATGGACTTCAACGCGGGTAAATCTATATTGGTCCATGTTAGCAGGTCTAATGAGATGAAGGAGTATAATATCAAGTGTAGGGCTCTTAGCAGCATAGGGGATCAGAAATACATTGGGATCTGGGACCATAGGACTTTTAAATCGGCTTCACAGGTGAAGGATGTGGTCAAGAAGGCATATGGTGTACTAGCCTTCATTAATTGAGGGATTGAGTTTAGGAGTCAGGAGATAATGCTTCAACTTTATAAGACCCTTGTCAGATCCCACTTGCAGTACTGTATGCAGTTCTGGTTGCCTCACTACAAGAAAGATGGGGAAGCTATTAAAAGGGTGCAGAGGAGATTTACAAGGATGTTGCCTGCATTGGGTGGTGTGCCTTATGAGGATAAGTTGAGGGAGCTAAGTCTTTTCTCCCTGGAGAGATGAGGGATGAAAGGTGATCTGATAGAGGATTATAAGATGTTGAGAGGTATAGATAGGATGGATTCTCAGAGGTTATTTCCCAGGACTGAAATGGTCGCTATGAGAGGACACAAGTTTAAGGTGCTGTGGAGTAGATGCAGAAGAGATTTCGGGCAAGTTTTTCTCAGAGGGTGGTGAGTCTTTTGAGAGACTTCTGGATGAATACATGGGATTTAATGGGATTGAGGGTTATAGATAGGCCTGGTAGATATGGATATGATTGGCACAACTTGTGGGCCGCAGGGCCTGTTTGTGCTGTAGTGTTCAATGTCCTATGTTCTGTGTTTTAATTGACCCTTTGAGCTGTCTCGCCACGATCATGCCTGATCATCCAATTCAATTGCCTAATCTGCTTTCTTCCAATAACCTTTGGCCCCATTCACCCCAAATGCTATATCCAGCTGCCTCTTGAATACATTCAGTGTTTTGGTACCAAGTACTTCCTGTGGTGATGAATTTCACCAGCACCACATCTTTGGGCGAAGAAATATCTCCTCATCTCCGTCCTAAATGGTCTACTCCAAATCCTCAGATTGTGACTCCCTGGTTTTGGACTCGCCCACTGTTGGGAACATTCTTCCTGCATTTACCCTGCCTCGTCCTGTTAGAATTTTATAAGTCTTTGTGAGATCCCCCTCATTCATCTGAACTCCAGCAAAAACAATCCTAACCTAGTCAACCTCTCCTCATACATCAGTCCCACCATCCCTGGAATCAGCCTGGTAAAGCTTTGCTGCACTCCCTCGAGAACAAAACACCCTTCCTCAGAAAAAGATCAAAACAGTACAAAATATTTTAGATTACTGTGTCACTCAATACGATAGGTGGCACAGCATCTTTTCCTTTAAGATGATTGTAATAGTTTGAAGTCCATCAAATGGAGATGCTTGTATCAGGTATGGTAAAGATTGACACAGTATAGAACCCAGTAATTATGCTGAATGATAGCTGTGTGTGGAAGGCAAATTCCTGTTCACTGGGTAAGGTTTATTAAGTAAGAGTCTGGCAACACCAATTTTAAATCCAACCGATTTATTTGATAGTAAATCTGCTAGCTTCGTCAGGCGAATGAGGTGTTCTGGTCTCCAAAAGCATACATATCAGCACAGACAGTTTACAGATTGCTGATTAGAATGCAAATCCTTACACCTAACCTGCTATTCAAGTCTTAAAGTGGCTAACAATGTGGATGGAAGGAACATTGAGCACAGGTTAGAGAGATGTGTATTGTCTCCAGACAGCACAGTAAGTGAGGTTTTTTGCTAACCCAGGTTTATTAAGGACAGATTATGTTCAGCAAGGCTGACTGACTTACTGTTTCACTGCAATCATACACAGAGGACATACTGAGCTAAATTAATGACTACAACTCAAATATAATTTGATTTAGCTGAACCTGATGATAGGATTGATGTTTTGAGAGATAAAACTGTATGCTGTTATACCATGTTTAGTATAACTAATGTGTTCCTGAAAAACATGTTAAATGAAAACGTGCTCATCAAAAATCATTTTCCCACAAGAATACAGATATTAAAGAGTGGGTTATATTCCTGACCTGAAAATTTTAAAGTAAGCACTGAGCTGGGTGACTCTGGGTGTTGTACTAGAGTATTTCTTGTTTCCTGATTTATGATAATTAAACATAACAAAGTTTGTTTCAAAAAAAAACTTTTTTATTATCACAAAACTGCATGCAGTATATAGCTGAATTTTGGAAACAGAGAGCAGTCCACACTGACTGCTGATTCTATCCCAAGACTGCGCGCTATCAGGATCAATTCAATAATTATACATTTTCTTATCAGCTTACATGATTTTAGTAATACAAGTTGTGGTACGTTGAACAAAACAAATTCTGTGACTCCCTCATCCCCAACCTTAGTTCTGTGACAACTTTATGACTTGTTTCCTGTAATAAACAAATTCTGTGACTCCCTCCTCCCCAACCTTATATAATGTCACGTATGTTATCTCACAGTATATGGAGTCAATCTTATCAAAATAGACTGAGGCCAAGCACTTGGCCTTCTCTGTTGTAGTCATTTCTTTGTTCAGAGTCAGTCAGCTTTACAGGGGTCTGGCATTTTGAAATGGTTTAGTTTGCTGTCCTTATTTCATATTAAATATTTGACCATTTTTCCCATCATGCCACTGCTCCATTCGTACTATCACATGAGGTTTGAGGGGGCCTGACTCTGGGGGTGACAGGGGTGGGTAAGAACCCTGCTGATGTTAAAAGCAAGGGTCTCCCAAACCCCAGAAAGGTAACTTGGAACACCCATTCTTATTGGTGTATATTTTTAATTTGTATACTGTGAGAAAAGATATGCAAAACCAGTGAGGAATAGTCTAGTTGCTTTGTAATCAATTAAAAATAATACTCATTAACTGAACGGGAAAGCACATTTAACTACACAAATGGCTATACAAACATTATTACATGAAGTTATATCTTGGTTCCCAAATACCTATATTTCTTCAATTCTGAGGCAGTCCTTTGTTTCCAAGAAATATCCAATATTAAAAACTCAATGAGTAAGTCCAGCAGATAATTACCATGCACGGGTTATTTCTCCACATTTGGGAAAACCATCTTCAGTTTCAGCGGGGCAAAATTTTCTCAGATGTAATTTGCAATCTTAACCGGCTGCCATTTTTGCAATAACTGATTTTCGGGGTTTTTTTTAAAATTCCAATTCAATCAAATCAAGTCCAATTTAGTGCCCCAACAAGTTGAGATATTCCCGATCTAAACTAACAAGACTGGGCTCTCACCTCCTGTCTTGGGCTTATCATGATGTGAAGATGCTGCATTGGATTGGCATAAACACAGTAAGAAGTCTTACAATATCAGGTTAAAGTCCAGCCAGTTTATTTGATAGTAAATCCACAAGCTTTCGGAAATGCTGTTCCTTCGTCAGGTGTGTGGAAGGTTCCTTCCACTTCTCGGCCTTTTGGCTAAAATCGAATGTAGTATTGACATGCTGTGCTTGGTTGAAGTCATTATGTTACATTTTAGCTTCATTTGAAGAAATTTTTAAAAGTGGCATCTCAGCCTTTTGGCTGAGATGCAAATAAGATCAAACCTTGGAGGAGGAGCCATGCCTACTCCAATCAGCTTGGATCATGAAGACCAAGAGCCCAGTCTTGTCAGCTTGGATTGGGAATGTCTCAACGATTCTGAATTGGACTTGATTTGATTGAATTGGAATAAAAACAAAAAAAAGGCTGAAAAGTTTTTGGGAGACATTTTGGGATATGGCTGTGATTGTAGCTGAAAGTGTGCCTTTCTTCAGTTATTGTGTTATGGATATAATTATATATTATAATTGGATATATTTAAAGCTATTGGGAGTTGAATTAATTTAATTGGACCATAATTCCACAGGTAAATTCACAGTTAATGGGCCAAGTCATCCTGTTGTCGCCATTGTGGGCAAAGATGTTCTATTGGAATGTTTGCTTAAGCCAGAAATATCCGTCATCAGCAACATGGTGGTGCGATGGTTTAAATCAGGCATTGGTTCAGCGGTACACGTGTACAGAAATGGAGAAGATGACACTTCTGCTCAGGATCATGGTTACAGAGGAAGGACTGAACTGTTTAAAGATGAATTGACCAAAGGAAACATTTCTCTACGAATAAAGAACACAAGGGTGCACGATGAAGGGAAATATATATGTTCAGTTGATGGTGAAACAGATTTTGAAGAAACTACGGTTGAGCTGAAAGTTGGAGGTCAGTGAACATACTACTTACAAACCAATACCATTGAGAAACTAACACGGCTTATTTAACTGTTTTGGGTTAAAATTCAAGTGCTTTGTTTCAAAACAAAAATACTCTAGTTGAATTAGTCTGGGCTGAACATATTTTCTTAATGAAATTTACCAGTGCACAAATATGAGAAGAGGAAGGAAAGATTTTTGTTTCAACATCCCTTCCTCTCCTAATATTTGTGCACTGTACATTTCGTTAAGAAAATATGTTCAGTTCAGATTGATTCCAAAAGACACTGGCTAAGAAATGTTGTAATGAAGCATTTTCAGATCACCCAGGGAAATGAGGAAACAGACCTTGTGTTTAGCTAATTCAAATCAAATCCGTCTACAGACTGAGTCATCAAAATGTCCCTTTTGTCAAATTAGAGCTGTTTGACCCTAATTCTGAGGATTGGGTTCAATATATTGAGCGTCTACAACATCTTTTATCAGGCAAACAAAATGGAGGGTGGAGAAGAGAAAGGTCATACTGTTTACAGTCTGCCTACTCTGAACCTATAATTTAATCAGGAGCTTGGTTGGAAAGGCAACTGAATGAGTGATGGTTTGACACGAGAATGATTATCATTGGGCTAAATATCCACATCATCAGGGAATGCCACTGCACCTTTTGTATTCCCACAGTCCTGAAGGAAATGTTCAATGTTTCCCACACAGCTCAAAGAGATAACATCAGCTGGATCCTGCAATTAGTGTACTGCACTCACCTGATCTCACACTTTTGTGTGGTTTCTTACTGCTTTACTCCATTTTTAGAGATATTGGTCTTTCAGAAGGTATTGAAAAATCATGTGTTATTTTGATTTCCCAGTGGAATGTCCTGAATATTAGTATCAAGGCAGTGTACTTCTTTATTAGGTGCTCACCCATTTCACTATCATTGATGGTAGAAGATGTCTGCTGCTTTATATCATAAAAATTAAATTCAGCTCATATGGATCTAATAGTTTTAATTGCACAAATCCTGGTCTTGATGAGCATATATCATTATTGGAAAGATTGTGGGACCTGTTTAAGATGATCACATTGGGGGATCAATCACCATCTTGACTTACGCTCTTTCATGTAACTGGAGGCTGGACAAGTTGGAGCAATGAGTTTAGAATCAGTTTTGAATATTTTCTTCCTGCATTCTACTTTCTGGGTGTACACTGTTGGGTCACAAAAATGGTCTCTGTCGTAATTCAGTCAGATGCCAGTTTCCCGTCAACATAGACCCTTTATTGTCTACCAAAGAGAAGGGCCGCACCAATGGCTCACAGCTAGACTGTCTGTACATCGGGATTTACAATGTTGGTCTGAGCTGAGCAGCAGGTTTGTAAGCCGTCACTGTCTGTGTCTCATTGGGGAATCTCCGCTAGTTCAGTAAAGAAGCTCATATGTCACAAAACCCACAAAGAAATCTATCAATGATCCTTCGTAGCCATTACAGTAGTCTCTTTATATCACTCGATAATAAAATAATATCTTCCATTCTTAAAATCTCCAACCAATGTTATTTTTAAATAAATGAATTAATCGTTGTAGGTCTGGGACGTGAGCACTGGATTCAGATAGACGGGTATCATAAAAATGGAATTCAGCTCGTATGTGAATCTAATGGATGGTTCCCTAAGCCGGAGCTAATGTGGACTGGTGGAGATGGACAGAAACTCACAGCACAACCTCAAATAAAGTACCAAGAGGACTCGGAAGGTCTTGTAACTGTCCAGAGCAATGTTGCTGTAACAAAAGATTCATCAACCAGATTCAGGTGCCTCATACAGAACAATCTGTTGAAAAAAGAGCAAGCAGCAACTATCCAGATATCAGGTCTGTAAATGATAAAATACAATCAATTAAAGGAAATAGTAATTGATTTACAATTTCAAAAATTCCATAAATCAAACCAGGATTAAGACATTCTGTTTTAATTTGAGAGTGTTAACCTTGATGATTAATACATTTTCAATTTGGTATAATGTGAGAAAGCCAGGGAAGAATAGTCTTATTTGTTGTGTGCTCAATTAAAAATTAAATTTATTAACTTGAAAGAGCAACACACAAGGAATATAATGCAGTACACTCCAGTATACTGATGGCTACATACATACAGTATTATATGAAGTTACCTCTTTGTTCCTAACTATTTACACTTTCTGAACCCTGAGGCAATGCATTTTTTCCCAAACATCTAATATGATATAACTCTGAGATTAATCCAACAGATAATTACCACCCACAAGTTATTTGTCCATGTTTGTGAAAACAATCTCAAGTCTCAGACTCTTAGTCTCTTCTGTTTGAGTTTTGGGATTTTAACCAGCAATAATTTTTTGTTGGGGACTGTTTTCTGCAGCTGGGTCTGGCTGTGATGGTAGTTGCTTCTACCGTGTTTCTTTCTCCCGTCGGTGTACTATGGACATACGTACTTTCTCTTTGATGGTGCCCATCCAGGGGACCTAGAATGAAAATTCCCTTATCTCTCCACTTGGAAGTTGCCTCTTCCATACCCAGGTGTTTTTCCTGGTCATGTAGTTAAACATTTTTCTTTCTGGTATGCTAATTCACATCTCAAAATCCCTCAGACAGCAGCCCTTATCATTTCCCCCTTTTTGTTTTATTTCGTTCTATCCCAGTTGTTAACAATTATTTCCAGTGGTGCCAGATGTCTGGCCCACTGAAGCCTGTACTATCCAAGTTGGGGGACTGTTAGGGTCAAAGATAGAAATTACTTCAATTGTGGAAATGTTGTTTACTTGTGAGTTTTTCTTGAGTAACTTGATCTCTGGTGATTATAATTTTAATCAGCTGTTACCTTTTGGATATTATGAGACCATAAGTTATAGCAGCAGAAGTAGGCTATTTGGCCCATCGAGTCTGTTCTGCCATTCAAGGAGATCATGACTGATCTGATGTGGTAATCCTCAACTCCACTTTGTCATGTTATTCCCATAATCCTTGATTCCCTTACTGATTAAAAATTTGTCCCTCTCAGCCTTGAACATACTGAAAGACCCAGCCTCTGCAGCCCTCTGTGGTAAAGAATCCATAGAGTCATTACCCTCAGAGAAGAAATTCTTTCGAATTTCTATCTTAAATGGGTGACCTGTTATTTTGAGATTATGTCCTTTGGTCCTAGACTCTGCCACAAGCGAAATGACCTCTCTGCATCTACCCTGACAAGCCCCCTGAGAACCCTGTACATCTCAGTAAGGTCATCTGGTTTTAGTTCTTCAGTCTAGCAACAGATTAAATATTCATCATGTTCCCTTATTCTCCTCAAAGAGGATGTTTAATTGCACTTAAGGAAGAACAGTACAGAGATGATGCAAAGAGAGATTGAAGAATTGTCCAGTTTAAAACAAAAACTATTCTAGGTGTTATTTGCTCAGTCAGTTGAGGAGAAGCAGTTTAGACACATTAACATATTGCACATGTGTAAGAGGAAAGTTTTCAGATATTTAGCACATTAGAATGAATTCAAAAACTCTGGTGGAAGCTGCACTGATTTTCTGAGTTCATCTAAATCTAGCATAACACAGTGCTCAAGTTAAATAAAAGAAAGAGAGGGAAACCTTAAGGTTTGTCTAAGATTATCAATGCAATGAACTGTTAGGAATTTGGAAGTTAATAAGGTTAACAGTTTAATCCCCAGATCTCAGTAACATTCTCCCATTCCTTCCTGGAATGAGCAGGAACCAGCTTCTGGTCTGTGGAAAATGGCCAGTCAGTTGCTGCCTACCAAGCTGTAGGTACATCTGGGGAGTGGGTGGCAGGTGGGATATTCAGGATAAGGGAGGTCAAAACTTTCCTTATGGGATGTAAAGAGCATTGCAGCTTCTCCTGGATCCAAATGCAGATGCTACAGCAACGGATGAAATGAACACAGCTCGACAATTACCAGGCAGGAGCATTCTCTTTCTGTCAGAGAACGTTTCAGCGGTCATGGACATTCAGTCTCTGATCTTTGGGTAAGCGTTTTCTAAGGCAGCCTTCACAACACATGACAACACAGTTTCTGCTCACCGACACTAACAGCCAAATTTTGGACACATGAGGACGGCCTGAACCGGGATCTTGGGTTCATGTCACACTATATGTAAACGTCACGACTTGCCTGGGCTTACAGAATCTCAATAACTGTCCTAGCTGGAGACAATACACGTTTCTTTAACCTGTGCTTAACCCTCTCTCCACGTACATTGTCCGAACCTCTAAGACTTAATTACCTGTAAAGACTCGCATTCCAACCATTATCTTGTAAATTGAATTTGTGAACACAATTCCTCACTCACCTGAAGAAGGAGCAACACTTTGAAAGCTTGTGCTACCAAACAAACCTGTTGAACTTTAACCTGATGTTGTGAGACTTCTTACAGTGTTTACCCCAGTCCAAAGCTGGTACCTCCACATCATGGCTTCTCTTGGCCTCAGAAAACTAAGTAAATATGTTATCTTTCAGAATCTCTTCACATTCCTGTCCTTGATATTCTGACTTAACCCAGTTTGGCTTTCTGAGTTAAAATCACAGTGTGGGCCCAATAACACAATTCACTTATTTAAATAAGTCAATTTTAGGAGTGTGGATTACCTGTGCATTGAAGAGCCTGTGCAAAAGCCAGATCAGTGGAATGTCCATTCGACTGATAGAACCTATAGCATAACTTGGGCTTTAAATGTTTAACTTTGGTAAAATTTGGCGTTCTATAATAATAATTGTTTTGAAATATGTTGAATGTAATATTGTCTAATTCACTGATATTTGCTTTGCAGATGTTTTCTTCCCAACTGTCTCAGGCTGGCTGGTGTTTTTATCTGTGATCCTCTGTCTTCTAATAATAATTTTTACTGCTGCAATTGTTTGGATTGCGAAAAAATACAGATATATCAAAGGTACAATCTCAATCTCAGTGACGATGCTGGATACAGATCGGAATTTAACATTTGTAAACAGAACCAGTTTTTAATCTTAAATTCAGAAGACCAGTTTGTGTTCCTCCGTATCTTTTAATTCAACTGTTATAGCTTTGATCTTGGGTGGAGGGGAATGGGGCCGCTGTTGTATTTAATTTAGTGACATACACAAATGATCACGCTATTTTAATGCTTTTCTTAAACACCACATGTGCTGTAGCACAGTCTATTATTTAAATACTTAAGATATTGAAGTGGACGAATGGTACTCTAGAGAAAATACTAATATAGGTTTTCCTCAAATAAATAAATATTATTTATTCATGTACTAAGCAAAAGCTTATCTGATTAACTAACCATTGTTTGATATTAACAGTGACCTATATTTATCATATCTTTCAGATCTTGAACGTGACAAGTCTATCAAACAATTCGGTAAGGTTTTAACATTGAAATATCTGCAATACAGCAAAACATGTTGGGCTTGGGAATTTAGATGTAAAGCAGACACAGCTATACTATTAAATGATGATTATTAAACTGACTCTGACTCTGTAAATATTAGTTTGTATGTAATTCATCAAACGAAATGTACCTTTGCTTAACTTTCCTGTGTTTGATATAAATATATAGCTACAAAAAAACTTAGAATAATAACTTCTGTTGGTTAACATGTTTCAAAAAATATCTCTCATATTTGAATATTAGCACATGCGGTTACAATTAGGTACCTTGTTTCCATTTTCTACTGCTGTACCAGTGGCATAGTTTGAGTTCCCATGCAGCTAATACTTTTAACTATTTTTACAGTATTTATTGTTGAGAAAAGCATGGATGTTAGGGAACTTGGGGAAATAAATAGTGATGTCTTAAGAAGTGAACGTATTACAGAAGAGGAGGTGCTGGAAGTCTTAAAGTACATCAAGGTAGGTAAATCCCCAGGGCCAGATGAAGTATATCCCAGCACATTGTGGGAGGCGAGGGAGGAAATTGCAGGTCCCCTAGCCGAATATTGGAATCATCAATAGCCACAGGTGAGGTGCCTGAAGATTGGAGAGTGGAAAATGTTGTGCCTTATTTAAAAAAGGCTGAAGGGAAAAGCCTGGGAAATACAGGCTGGAGAGCCTCACATCTGTGGTGGGTAAGTTATTGGAAGGTAATTTGAGAGATAGGATCAACAGGCATTTGGAGACATATGGACTGATTAGGGACAGTCAGCATGGCTTTGTGAGTGGAAAACCATGTCTCTCAAATTTGATGGAGATTTTTCAAGGGGGTAAGAGAAGGTAGGTAAGGGCAGTGCAGTTGATGTTGTCTATATGGAATTTAGCAACGTCTTTGATAAGTACCACATGTTGCATAATGTTAAATCTCATGGGATCCAGGATTAGGTATCTAAATGGATACAAAATTGGCTTTATAACAGAAGCCGGAGGATGGTTGTGGAGGGTTATTTTTCAAACTGGAGGCCAGTGACCAGCAGTGTGTCTCAGGAATCAATGCTGGGTCCACTGTTATTTGTCACTAATATTAAAGATTTGGATGAGAATATAGGAGTCATAGTTAGTAAGTTTGTAGATGACATCAAGATTGGTAATATGGTGGTTAGTGAAGAAAATTATCTCAGATTGCAAGGGGATCTTGATCAATTGGGTCAGTGGGCTGACAAATGGCAGATGGAGTTTAATTTGGATAAATGCAAGGTGACGCATTTTGATAGATTGAACCAGGACACGATTTTCTCAGTTAATGTTAGGGCTTGGGGAGCGTTACAGAACAAAGAGATCTAGGGGTACATGTTCATAGTTCCTTGAAAGTGGAGTCACAAGTGGACAGAGTGTGAAGAAGGCATTTAACATGTTTGGTTTCATTGGTCAGAACATTGAATACAGGAGTTGGGACATCTTGTTGAAGTTGTATAAGACATTGGCAAGACCACACTTGGAATACTGTGTACAGTTCTGGTCACCCTATTATAGAAAGGATATTATTAAACTGGAAAGACTGCAGAAAATATTTACTAGGATGCGACCGGGGCTTGATTGTTTGTGTTGTAAAGAAAGGCTGGATAGACTGGGACTTTTTTCTCTGGAGTGTAGGAGGCTGGGGGGTGACCTTATAGAGGTCTATAAAATAATGAGGGCGTAGATGAGCGAGATAGTCAATATCTTTTCCCAAAAGTAAGGGAGTCTAAAACCAGGGGACATAGGTTTAAGGTGAGAGGGAAGAGATATAAAAGTATCCAGAGGGGCAATTGTTTCTCAGGGTGATGAGTGTCTGGAACAGACTGCCAGAGGTGGGTATAATTTTGTCTTTTAAAAAGTATTTAGATAGTTACTTGGGTACGATGGGTATAGTGGGATATGGGACAACTTAAGCCAAAAGACCTGTTTCTATGCTGTAAACGTCTATGACTTTAATTTACATTGATATAATTTGTCCAGCACTATGATATATTACCAATTGCATCCACTAAAAATTATATTGATTAGCAGTTCATGTAAAGGCAGCAGGGAGAAGAGAATTTTATGTATCAAGTCAAATTAAGGATAGGGCTTTTCCATGGTGTCACCCAAGTTTTTTTCATGGAACGTTATTAATTACATTTATGTTAAAGCTGTGAGGACTATTCACTAGTTTTCTCCAAAATAATTTTTGGTAATTAGATAAGCTAAAGATTCCGTTTGAATGTGGTTCCTAAATTGGTAGATTTTTCTAATAAGCTAATCAAGAAAAAGTATTACAATTGCCAGTGAACAACGTAGACCTCTCCATCTCTGTATCAGGACCAGTCTCATTCCAATTTTAAAGTGTAGACTCACTGAAATATGCTAGAGTAGAATATTGTTGAAGGAGTCTTTTAGAGTTCTGAATAGAGACTCTGGATTCCAGGAGTTTTCATGACTTTGGGACAACATGAAAATACTTCCTGCTGATCGCTACCTACCACTTCCTCAACTTATGAATCAGTGACCATCCATTATGTAACAGTACTAACAAGCACAGATAGAAGTAGTAACGGTGGATTGCTAATTATAATACTGACTAAGCTAGCTGAATCCTAAAGGGCAAATCTACCACACTACCTTGTATCAGCTGGTGACGAAACATATGTGAAGAAACAACCAAGTCAATGTTGTTTTCACCAATCAAATGTGTTGTGACATATTTGTGATGAAATTAATAAGCATAACTATTTCAATGTTCTTATGAAAGCAACGTTTCATTTACATACCCTTTACCTTATAGTATGGCACTGTTATAATTCAGGTTAGAAACTCCAGAGTATTTTATGGAGCCCACCTGGATCGTAAGTTTTACATTTTGGATTTGGTTAAGATAAGCATGATGTGTTTCACCTCGGGTATGATTCAAGTGACCCCTTGAGAGCTTTAATCAAACAAAGTTTATTTAAGAATCTACTTAACATGTATGGAAAGAAAGTTAGCAATAATTTTTTTCAATTACAAAGAAAAGTAAAACAATCACGATAATGTACAACTCTTAACAAATATATTTACAATGTTCCACCAAACAAAAAGACCCTTTCCACATGTTTAACACCACAAGGACTAATGCTCATGTGACTGATTCTTTGGACAAATACTGAGTTCTTTTGATGTGCACACACAAAAACTTGGAGTCAAAGCAGCTTCCCAGAATACCAGGGAAAGACTCTGGTCAAGCCACCAACTACTCCCGGAAACCTCGCTTTCAACTAACCAACAAAATTTCCAAAACCAGGGAGCAAGAGAAACGATTCTTTTCAGTCTGATGCAGTCAAATAGAAAATGAAACCTTAAAACTCACTGCAAAGGAAAGAAAAACTGTTCAAAACACATGACTTTACTCCTAACAGCAGGGTCACAAATAATCCCAAAGTAAAAATAAAGAAATCCCATTTAAACCACTGAATTAGCAATAAAGGAACTTCTCCAGCCAACTCAACAATGGTGACATAAGCTGAGGCTGTGAAAACATAATTTTTTTTAAAAAAGTTTAAAGTATATTAATGTCACAGCACCATGATCATGGCATGTAGAGCACGATGAGAGAGGTTTAACAGATCCATCCAGGCTTAGATGAAGTGCGTGGTAGCATAACAATTGTCTGAAATAATCCCTAAGTTTGGTACATACCTCACTCCTTCATCACTATTAAACTGACTGACAAATATTCATTGTAGAGATACACCAAGTGCAGGAGCAGGTGTATGCACCAACAACACAGATATATACATCCATTATAAGCAGTAAAGCAGCATGTTGAAAACAGAACAAATTACCTGAAATCAACAGATCAGAGGAATGCTGCATAGCCTAAACAACCTAGCTAAAAATAGTGGTGGAGAGCATTCATGTAATAACTAAGGGAAAAAAAACCATCCAAATCCATGATGGAGCCAACAAGCGAGTGATTTTCATCTGATTCAACCTTATGTCAGTCGATCATTCAAGTGGACAATTCCACTCAGTATTTCCCTGAAACCATAGGCATCACAGATCCAGCTTCGGCCATTTGGTTTACTATTTGTAATTTTTGAGAAACTCCTCGATATTTCCTATATCCCTACTGCCACCTTCTCCTCCCTCTGAACAAGACTCCAACTGTTTGATCCCTTAATCGAGATACCAATTCAAGAGGTGACATCAGGGCAGTGTTTGACTGAATAAGACATCATGTAACTTGAGCAAAATTGGAGCCGATCAGATTCAAGTGGGAAAATTCTCTGCTGGAGAGTTGGAATCATACCGAGCACCAAAGAGAATGGTTCGAGCTGTTAGAGGTCAATCATCTCAGTCTCATGACTTTCCAACAAGAAGCCCTGTTCAGTCCAACCATCTTCAGCAGCTTCCCTCCATCAGAAAGTCATGAGGATGATTGCACAATGCTCAACTATTCATAAGTCCTCAGAAGTAGAAGCAATCTGTGTCCATGTGCAGCAAAACCTGGACCACATTTGACTTTAGGCTGACAAGTGGCAAGTAACATTGTTGCTATGTCATGCCAGGTAATCACCATCTCCAACCAGAGACAATCTTACCATCTCCACTTGACATTCAATAGCTTTACCATTGCTGAATTCCCCAGTATCGGCATGGATGACAAACTGAACTAGACAAGGCATATCAGTACTGAAATTACAAGAGCAGGTACGAGTCTGGGTATTCTGCAATAAATAACTCACTTCCAGCTTTCCCAAAGTCTGTCCAACATGGACAAGACACAAGACCGAAGTGTGATTGAATACAAGAGTATTCAAGGCAGAGCAGACTCGGTACCTGCCTGCCCGAGTGTGGCTCCAACAACATTCAAGAAGCTCAAACAACCTGCTTGATTATCACTCTATTCATCACTTTAAACTTTCACTCGCTCTACCACCAATGTAGCAGTGTGTACCATATAAAAGAAAATGCACTGCAGCAACTCACAAGGGCTCCTTCAACAGCCTCTTCCAGACATGTGATTTCCCTCGCTTGGAAAGTCAAGGAAGCAAAAGGAGAATTTCACTATCTGATTCACTCATCCTGACCTGGAAATATATTACCGTTCCTTCACTGCTGTTTGACCGAAATCCTGGAACTCTCTTCTTAACAGCCCTGTGGATGTACCTGCACCATGTGGACTGCAATGGGTCAAGAAGGCAGCTTACCAGAACCGCCTCAAAGGAAACTGGGGATGGGAGATAAATGTTCATCTTACTAATGACACCTATATCCCATGAACCAAGAAGAGAATATAAATTTTAAACACTGACCATTTCTATTACCTTCATTCCTAGGTGGGATCCACCCGCTCATTTGGAGGCAGAGTGCATGATCTCACTGGGCATGTCAGTCTCTTGTTCCCCAGCTCAATCCTGCCAAAAATCCTGAGAAAATGTGCTATTTTCTAAGTAACTGTTTGTGATTGACTGAAAGTGTTACCTGAAATGCAACCGATAACTGAAAGAAGTTCGGGCAAGGATTTTATCATTCTAATAAGGATGAGAATCAATGAAGTGAAAATATCTAAAGCAACAATATCCAATAGTTAAAATAAAATGTGTAGGGTGAACAGAGTTCTTGCTGTAACATGTGAAAAACTTAAAAGTAAAATTCCAGAAAAGTGTATCAAGTCATGGAGAAGTCTCATATTTAAATTTAGCATTCAGAACCCTGAACTCACATGACTTTCCAAAAATATAAACTGATTAAGGCACATTATTTACTTTTTCCACCTTTTATAAAATCCCTACAGTGCAGAAGGAGGTCATTCAGACCATCAAGTCTGCACTGACCACAATCCCATCCAAGCCTCATCCCTGTAACTCCACTTATTAACCTTGCTAATCCCTCTGATGCTATGGGGGAAAACTGGAGCACCCAGAAGAAACCCACACAGACACAAGGAGAATGTGCAAACTCTCCACAGACAGTGATCCAAGCCAGGGATTGAACCTGGGTCCCTGGCACTGTGAGGCAGCAGTGCTAACCACTGTACCACCTCAATCAATAATAAAGAAGTAATATATTGACTTTTAATTAATAGATTGGAATTAAAATTAAAGTAACAAAATCTGGGACAAACCAATCATTCTCTGATTGAAGAATGCAGAGAACAAATATATTAGATTGTGAAAATGAAAGCTTTTCCTACACTTCTCTAACCAGATGTAATCACTATCAATCTCAAACTAGTGAAATAAGCTATTTACCTTCCCTCACTGGAGACTTTGTAGGCAGGGAGTGACTGTAAAACCTCTTGGACAGTCTTCCCATTTGGTTCTTCCTGCCCTGAACTCTATCTTGAACCAGCAATACCTGGGCAGGCCGACTTGTCCTTGTGTTAGCCCCAATGCTGCGACGGCAGCTTCAACTGCTGCAGGGATTAGAAAACAATCATATTAGCTGCAGCTTCCTTGTGCTTTCATTGGATTGGACTTTACAAAGTTGCCACTTGTTGCCCATCCCTAATTGGCCTTGACCTGAGTGACTTGTTAGGCCATTTCAGAGGACAGTTAAGCATTAACCACATTGCTGTGGGCCTGGAGTCACATATAGGCTAGATTAGGTATGAACCACAGATTTCCTTCCCTAAAGGCACATTAGTGAGCCAGTTTCTATGATAATCTGTGGTTTCACAGTCATCATTACTAAAACTAGGTTTATATTCCAGATTTATTAACTCTCAGTGAGGGACAAAAGTCCTACCTCCAGCCAATTAGTATTTGTCAGAATATGAAATGGCTATAGGGCAGGTAGATTCAGCGGAGATGTGTTCTCCAGTGAACACACTGGAAACCTGCACCATCTGAAACATTTCTCACAACTACTATTCTTGTAAATTTCTATTGGGAATATCAAATTAGTGGCAATAATTTCTCTTGATAGTTCTGTGTGTAAAGTCTTTTCCCTAAGTTTCATGGAGACTTTAGAAGATGGGTTGGGTGGTGGGAAGGCATTGGGCAGTGTTGCCTGATGTCTTCTCGCTGGCATGCCATTTTGCTAGTGGCAGGTAAAGTGAGATGGTTTACACACCTATCAAAATTCTGGGAGGTCTTGGCTCACAAGGGACTTGTTGGTAGCAGCGCTAGCACTGCCTGCCCTCAGTAACACCCCCGAACCCTCACTAGGACCTACCTGACTGGCCCATTGATCCCATTTATCTGGTTACGAGGGTGCATATCCATTGAAGCATCTTCTTCCTCCAAGTGCAGACCTGCTTATCCACTGCTTCTGATGGTGCTGCTGATGTTCAGATTGAGCTGGCAGCCATTAGGGCTGGCTGCTGTACTTATTGGACCGCTGTCTGTAAAACGCAGCCCCAGATTTTGCTGCTGACTGAAATGGGGCTTTATCCCCTGCTTTCAACCCTAAGAGCAGTCCCCTGCTGTTTCTGAAAAATCCCAACTATTGCCCAACATGGTATTGAGCTGTTTGAGAGGGCTTGGTTAGATTCGTAATCTGTACATCATCAGCTGAAATTGTGGGAGGAAAGGGAGAAGAATGAATCAATCAGGGTTCAGACCATGAATTTTATTCATTGAAACCTGATGTCCCTGAAGACTGAATGATCTGATACTTATTTTCTAAGCTGAAACATTGAGAATAACCACTTGAACAAAGCCCAGTAATATACAGCATCTCAGAATACACAGGGAGAAAAGCACAGATACAGTTGAAAGAGAATACCACCTTGTAAATAGGTTTTATAATTACTTGAAAGTATATCAGTAGCTTATTTTAACTTTGTTTATGACGAGTACATGAAGATATAATGTCTTTCACAACTTCAGAATAACCCAGGGCATTATTTTCTAAAGTGTACACACTGTTGTAATGTGAGAAATGTAATAGTTTGTGTGCAGCAGTGCCCTACAACAGCAATGAGATTCTTGAGCAAAAATATGTCAGTGTTATGTCAAGAGATGAATGATGACCAAGACATTGGGCACCCTCCCTCCTGCTTTTCTCAGAATATAGCCATTGAACCTTTAATGTCCACCTGACAGGCCTCGGTTTAATAACTCCCCCAAAGATGGTATCTCTGAAAATGTAGCACTCCCTCAGTACTGCACTGGGAGTCTCAGCTTAGATTCTTGCTCAATGCTTTGGAATAGGACTCACAGCTTCTGACTTGGAGATGGGAGAAATGCAACTGAACCAAAGTGTACATCTATGTATGAAATTTCAATGCTCAAACTGCTTCAAATACAGAGAGCCTGTTAATATTTTAATGTTTGTGACAATTGGATTAGTAAAACATATTTATCGTTTTTCTCTTTTTTTTTTAGATGAGTGGAAAACTCTTATTGAATCAGGTAATATAATCTTTTATATAAACAGCTGCTGTTTATTAATACACTGAGCAGGTTCCAGCAATAGCTGTATTTACCAATGCATCTGCTGCAATAAAAATACATATAATCTGATGAGAAATAGAGGAACAAATTTTTAGTCAGGTTGCAGTTTGGATCAGAGGTAGACAGGCTGAGAATTTTGTACTGCGAGCTAGCACGGCAGTTCTTTGCCATGGCCCTAGTCCTGAGCCATTCTCAGAGGCCAATCAGCTGCTCACCATCAATAAACAACTAGCCAATTATTGGCAAATTGATTTCATTGAGTATCCTTTTGAGGTCTCAGTCCTATGACAACTGTAATTTGGGAACTCTACATTGATCTGGACCAAGTCAATGTGGAATTGGGCAGTTGTTATATATTTAAGTGGTTACATGATTTCTCTAAGAGCAGGTCACATGATTTTGATGATGATGTAATTGTGATGATTCAGAGATTCCTACTTTTGTTTTCAGTTTGTACTCTGTACAGGCAAGAGGTCTTGGAATAAAACTGTTGTAAGTTTGAATCTACATGTGCAAACCACATTTTTTTTTTCTGTGTAAAACCCACAGCCCCTAACATAGTTAGGATATTACAATGGTGCAGCCTATCCTTCACATCTGTGAAAATGCCCCATGCACTCATCATGTTGCCAGGCACCAGGTGTGATTGCTTGCTGTCTGATGTCAGTCTACTTGTCTCATCCACTTTCTTGGCCCTACACAGCAGCAGGACACAAAACACTTCTGACCCAATTGTCATAAAATTTTGGAGCAACCTCAAAATTAGTCATGACCCAGTGTGGTGGAATTATGCTCCAAATTCCTCCCTTGTTTGCTCAGCTACCAACAGGGTTGCACCGCGGGATCCCAGTCATTTTGAATCATACCATCGTGGAAAGTTTACAGCACAAAAAAAGGCCACTTGGCCCATTGTCAGGCTGAAAAGTGAGTTGCCCAGCCTAAGTGATTTATACCTTCCAATTTGCAGTCATCAGTTTTAAAACTATTTTCAGTGGAATCTGTGGTTTTTTTTCTGTGGAATTATTTGGGTGCTGATTTCTTCAGTTTAATTGGTTTATTATTTCTGGCTTCAGATTGGAAGAAGATTTCTGAGTGTAAAGGTAAGATTTTCTATTTATGACAATGAACATTTAAGTCACTTTGACTGCAACTAATCTTCTCCTTTGGCCATACTCATTGTAACATTGTAATTGTGTTTGCGGTGAACCCCCCCCCAACCCCATCCCCCGCCTTCCCACTGCTAACCTCCCCTCCTAACATTCCAGCTTCAGTTTGGATATTCAAGGTAATTTGCTGGGTTCATCTTGCTGACTGAGTCTCAAACACCAGCATTTAAACAACCTACAATTTTTCATCTGTCAGTTGGAATGGGTGGCAAATTGCGGGCAATGTGCTTGCAAATATTCAGTGTGCTCAGCTGGGTTGTAAACAAATCCATCTCTCTAATGTGCAGAAAGCATAGTTTTCTTTGTTAAAACCAAGGTCAACCACATCAGCCTCGGCCTCTTTCATCTTTTCCTCTTCCCTGACAACTGCCCTCTTCCATATTCAATTCTGCATGGTTAGCATTGCTGCCTCACAGTGCCAGGGACCCAAGTTCAATTCTGGCTTCTGTTTCTCTGTGTGGAGTTTGCAAATTCTCCCTGTGTCTGTGTGGGTTTCCTTCAGATGCGCTGCTTTCCTCTCTCAGTCCAAAAGATGTGCAGGTTAGATTGATTGGCCAAGCTACATTGCGCTTTAGTATCTCAAGAGATGTGGGGGACATTAGCGGGGTAAAAAAAGCTTGGGTAAGAGTCAATGCAGACTTGATGGGCCAAATGGTATCCTTCTGCACTGCAGAGATTCTATATTTTGTGTACTTTGCTTTTCAACATTCTTAGTAGATCTGCTTTCAGTGGTGACAGTGATGATTTAAGGGATACAAGTGGTATTTTCAAATTAAATTGTTGCTGAATAATCATATTCTGAAAATGCAATTCAGCAACAAAATGTTTCACAGAGAAAAATTATGCAGAACAGTCATTTTCCTGGTAAGGTAGAGCACCAGAAAAATAGCATCTCTGAATGATTCAATGCCTTAATGTAAATGTAGAGCTTTTGAGCATTCAATGCTGAGCAGGAGTGATTGAGAAGGGAGCCAAATGAGAGGGGGTCATGTTAACAGGTAGGAAGAGGTGGTGGGAGTGTAACCTGGGAAGGCATCAGGTGATGAGAGGGCTGGTTATAAGAATGAGGGAGCAGATTTTGGGTAGAGGTGGTGAGAAAAGTGATGTAAACTAAATCTGCTGAGCGTGCAGTTATAGTGTGATTCCTGATGCATGCGCTAGATTTGCACTGAAGTGAATACGAAGGCTATTCATATTAGGTTGCCTCAACACTCCCTAAACTAAAGTAAGCTTTCTCTAATGTTTTGAATCTTTTGGTTTTTCATGAGCTATTTTAGAGTTGTCACTGGTGAGTTAATCTGCTCCCTCGTTCTTATAACTAGCTCTCTCATCACCTGATGCCTTCTCAGGCTATATTCCTCCCACCTCTTCCTAACTGCTGACATGACCCTCTCTCACTTAGCTCCCTTCTCGATCACTCATGCTCAGTATTGAATGCTCAAAAGCTGTACATTTACATTAAGGTATCGAATCATTCAGAGGTGCTATTTTTCTGTCCACTCTGATGCTTTCCTCCGTACTTTAAAATTTGTCCTAAATGGCTTCCTGTTATTTCCTGTTTGCTGCCTTTCTGTAAGGCGTCTTCATGCATTTTTATGTCAGGAATGCTATAAAGATGTAAGTGGTTGTTCTCCCAGTTGTGATTATTGTTCCAATGTTTCTTGCTTCATTTAGTCTTACAGACATTATTGTTAATTAGTTTAACCAAGCCTCACAGCCTATATTTAAACTCTGACTAATTCTATCTTTTCATCCCAGCTGTTATAACCCTGGATACAGGAACAGCAAATCCAAAGCTTGAGGTATCTAAGGATCTGAAGAATGTGAGATTGACCCAGATGGAGAGAAGTGTCGATGACAATGAAGAGAGGTTCACAGTCTGGGAATCTGTGCTTGGATCAGAGGGATTCACGTCAGGCACACACTATTGGGAGATTGAGGTTGCGGGAAATCAGAACTGGACTCTGGGAGTAGCAACATTGTCAGTGGACAGGAAAAGTGAAATCCAATTGATACCAGAAAATGGATTCTGGACCATTGGAAGGGAAAAGGATAAATTTCAGGCAAACACTGCCACTAAATCTGACATCCGTGTCTATGAGATTCCTAGGAAAATTGGTATTTATCTGAATTATGATTCCAGGGTAGTTTCATTTTATAATGCGCAAACACAGTCTTACCTCTACATTTTCATTTGTTGTGAATTCACAGAGAAACTTTATCCTTTCTTGAATACAACGCATTGTAACAAATGGCTGAGAATCTGCCCAGTTCAACATTAAGACTCTTTAAGACTCTGATTTCAAGCCTTCGCAAAATATTTTCCAGTATAGTAGTCAGTCAAAGAAAACTGTCAAATATGTAAATATTCAAGTTAATCTTTCATTCTGAGATAAGATTTCAAATGATTAAGGGTGATAGTGGAAATTTGTTGGAATCGTAGAGAGTGGGATGGTTTGGTCTTGGGTTCGGACATTGTTCGGCACAACATTGAGAGCTGAAGGGCCTGTACTGTGCTGTTCTATGTTCATCCCAGTTATGCCATCTGATTGTTTGAATTCAAACAAAGTAATTTCAGCAGTCCACTCCATGCTTCCATTCCATGTAAAATCAAAGTTGGTGACTGATTAAACATTCTAATTTTTTTTAGATTCATATTGAAGAGGGAAGCTTTCACCCCATAGAAACCACTGATTGAACAGCAGGGGGAGTGTTGAATAATAGGTCAGTTCTGCAGCAAAACAAATACGTGCAGTCAGTTTTAAAAGGGAAAGAAATCTGAGATGTTTCACATTGACTTGGTAAGCCAGGATTGTTAAACATGTAGTAGTGAGACAGATGGAAAGATGGAGAATTCTGCCACTAGAAGGCTTGCCCAAGCTTCTCGTTCAGGAGGCCACAAGAGCCTGATGAACAGATTTTGGAAAGATAACATCTTGCACAGCAATAAACTGATTTTTTTTAAATTGAGGTATTAAGAAGTTGCTGAGTGAAAAATTAATAAAAATGACATTAGATGGGCTTTGTGTGCGTATCTGGCTCACTCAGTCTCGGGTTGTTCACCCAGTCACCCTCACCCACTGTGAGAGGATGCATTTGTATATATTAGTGGGGGTGGTGATAGTGAGTGGGAACCCTGAGGCTGAGAATAAAGCTCGCACAAATTTCTTACTCACTGCCATACATTCATAATTAGTTTCAGTGCCACGTACGTACGCACGCATGCACAAACACACACACACACACACACACACGTTGCCACATATACACTCTAACTTTCGTATAGTCACCATGGTACCATGCCTCTCTAGGCCCATCACAAATTTTCTCCTCCTGGGTTCGTTGCATCTTCACTTCCTGAAGATCAACCCCGATCTGCCCATTTCCTGCCAATCTCAAGGCCTGCTGAGATTCAGCCCAACCACATCAGCTCATTTACACACCCTGGTCTGCTGTAGCTGCTCCATGTTGTACTTACCTGAAACTCATTGCTCCCTACACTGAAACCGCAATTTAAAACTTAAGTATTAATGGACTGTGTGTTGTTCATCAAATCACAGGCTGGTTCTTCCCTGCAGTAGCTGCTGGTGAGCCTATCATCAACGAAGGCACGGAGAAACCAGCCTGATTTTGAAGATCAGACTGGCAGCCTTTTTCAAAAGTTTATTCATGAAGATTTCAATAGCTGAGTTCAATGGCCAAATGTTTCGGGCAATGCAACCAGCAGTGGGGCAGTATGCTGACACAGTGGTTAGCACTGATGCCTGACAGCGCCAGGGACCAGATTTGATTTCTGGCTTGGATGACTGGGTAGACCCTGTAGATTCTCCCGTGTCTGCATGAGTTTCCTTCCATGTCGAAAGTGTTGGTTAGGTGCATTGGCCATGCTAAATTCTCCCTCAGAATCCAAACAGCTGCCTGAGTGTAGTGACTAGGGGATTTTCACAGTAACTTCATTGCTGTGTTAATGTACTTGTAACACTAATAAATAAACTTTTAAAACTTTTTTAAAAATACAGACCAAAGTTTTGTCAATCCTGCAAACTGTCCGTCACCAATTTTAATAGAGATTTGATGGAAGATTTTTGCACTTACTTTCATGAACACTCTACCTCAGGATTGTTCATTTTTTCAGATGGCAATTAGGGGAAAAATCCTTCCTACAATGTTTACATCTAAATTTATATAGTTGGTAAATCAAGGTACTTACCAGAGTTCAATAATGCGCATGAAAATTTCAGAAGAATGAGAAGTGACCTTCTCATGGGACATGATAAGATAGATGCTGACAGGTTGTTTCTCCTTGTGGGACTGTCTAGGACCAGAGGGCATAATCTCAGAGCAAGAGGTCATGTATCTAAGACAATAATGAGGAAAAATTTCTTCTCTCAGGGTGATTTCTTTACTGCAGAGGACTATAAAGACTGGGTTGGTTAACTATGTCCAAGGCTGAGATAGGCAGATTTTTAATTAGTAAGAGAATCAAGAGTTATGGGGATAAGGTGAGAAAGTGGAGTTGGGGATTGGTCACAATCCCACTGAATAGTTGATCCGAATCAATGAATTGAATAGTCTAATTCTGCTTCATATGATCTATTAAATATATACAGATAATTCAGGAAGTAATTATCAATAAGGCTGCACTTTGCAAATGAGATGGAAAGGGACATATTGTTTAGGGAGAAAATGAAAGTGAGACATTAATATATTAAGTTATTGTTTGGATTCAAGAGCAGCAGCAGCCCTCATATCTCACTCGGGCAGTCATAAATCAGATAGAAACTAAATAACAAAGAGGATAATTCTAGACTTCTATTCCTGAGATCAACTAACCCAACACAAACCCACACTGCCAACTTTGAGTTCAGTTAACTCAGCAGTGATGTTCCATGGCAGTAGTTTAAGAAAAGCATCTTCCTTGTTGCTCCATTAATGTTCTGTCATTTACTGGGAACTGCAACTGCATCAAATATTTTTAAAATTTCAATTATCCTTCTAAACCCTGATTGCCATTTACAATTTAGTGCCAAATTAAATGTTTTCAATCTTTTATATTTTCCTTTGCATTTCTTGTATTGAATTTTTTATATTTTTATTGCAAATTGTGTGTATATATCAATCATTTTTTAATTGTATAAAATAGAAAACTTTTACAATATATTTGTCCTTTATGAATTTGTATCTTGAATGTGTAAGTATTGTGTACTGCAAAGCATCCATATGATTAGCCACATGATGTGCTGGTTTTATCTCTCTTCCATGTTGAACTTCAATCTGACAATTCTTTTAAATAAATGTTCAAAATCCACAATATGACACCTTATCATTTGTCTTGTTAATACTACCAGTCATAACATTTAATAATAAAATAAAGAGTAATGACGAGGAGAATTTTCAGATGGAGTTTCAACAAAAGCCCAGTTTTAAATACAACAGGTGACCAAGGAGACTTTTCAGAAAGAGCTTAAACGAAAGCTTAGTCTTAGAAGGTAAAAGTGGCAAACGGATAAATTTTCGATTTTTATTTTTCAATTGAGCTCTGACGTTAAAAAAAACCAATACATTGCAGCATGGATTTGTTAAGGGGAAGTCGTGCTTGACGAATTTATTGGAGTTCTATGAGGAAGTGACTCGTGCGGTAGATAGAAAGGAACTGGTGGATGTGGTGTTTTTGGATTTCCAGAAAGCGTTCGATAAGGTGCCTCACAAAAGATTGCTGCAGAAGGTTAAGGTTCAGGGAGGTTCAGGTGTTAGACTGGACAGAGGATTGGTTGCCTAATAGGAAGCAGAGGGTAAGTATTAATGGATGCTATTCTGATTGGCAGCTGGTGACTAGTGGAGTGCCCCAAGGTTCGGTGCTGGGGCCTCAACTATTTACCATTTACATAGATGATCTGGAGGAAGGGGTAGAGTGCAGTGTGACGAAATTTGCTGATGACACGAAGATGAGTGGAAAAGCAAATTGTGTGGAGGATATGGAAAGCCTGCAGAGGGATCTGGATAGGTTGAGTGGGCGAGGACCTGGCAGGTGGAGTATAATGTTAGCAAATGTGAGGTTATCCACTTTGGGAAGAATAATGGTAGGAAGGACTACAATTTAAATGGAGAAAAGCTGCAGCGTGCGACGATGCAGAGAGATCTGAGAGTCCTTGTGCACGAATCACAAAAACACAGTATGCAGGTGCAGCAGGTGATTAAGAAGGTGAATGCTATGTTGGCCTTTATAGCTAGGGGGATAGAATATAAAAGTAGGGGGGTTCTGTTACAGTTGTATAGGGTGTGGGTGAAGCCGCAGCTGAAGTACTGTGTGCAGTTTTGGGCACCGCATTTGAGGAAGGATATATTGGCCTTGGAGGGGGTGCAGAGAAGGTTTACTAGGCTGATACCAGAGATGTGGGCGTTGAATTATCAGGAAAGACTGAATAGGCTGGGTTTGTACTCTTTGCAGTTTAGAAGGCTGAGAGGGGATCTTATAGAAACGTATAAGATGATGAAGGGGATGGACAGGGTAGAGATGGAAATACTCTTCCCGCTTAGCAAAGATAGCAGGATTAGAGGGCACTGTCTCAAGATTAGGGGGGGCGGTTCAGATCGGAGTTCCGGAGGGGTTTTTTCGTGCAAAGGGTGGTAAATCTTTGGAATTCTCTGCCTGATGAGGTGGTGGAGGCTTCCTCGCTGAATATGTTCAAGTCAAGAGTGCATAGGTTTTTAATTGACAAGGGAATTAAGGGTTACGGGGAGAAAGCAGGAAAGTGGTACTGAACTACTACAGATCAGCCATGATCTTATTGAATGGCGGGGCAGGCTCGAGGGGCTGTATGGCCCCTATACTCCTGCTCCTATTTCTTATGTTCTTACATTGATTGAAGTCATCAATGAGGTGAGAAAACAGCATTAAAAAAGTGAGTAGATTGAAAGAAAATGTTTACTTATCATTTGAAGCTGCCTAGACTTCCAGATGTGGTGACTTCATATGTAGCAGACTGCAGCAACAGATATTCTCAAAGGCTAATGAAAGGCAGGAGACTTTGATAAGAGAAATGTATAATTGGTCTATTTTAAGCAATTTACATCAGAGCTTATTGGAGAAGTCAGGCTGCTCTGTGTCTGGAGAAGCCTAGGAAAGAAAGAGTCTTTGTATTATTAAAGGGAGATACTACTTAATAAAAAAAATAAAGAGTTACTAATAAAGTTTTATTTGTTTAGTAAAAAGGACATTGATTGATTGCCTGATAAGAAGTTTGGGAAAAAAATTAACCCGTAGATCCAAATTAGAAAAGCAAAACAATAAAAGAAATAATACAAATTAATAAGAAACAAAAAAAACAAAGTGGAAGAAAAGTTGAAGGAAGTGCTTTGATTTAAAAACTGGTAACTGCAATGGTGGGCAAAGACAGCACCATAGAGGTGTTTGAGGAAAATGTGGAAACATGGAATGTGTTAGCAGGGTTTGCTGGGTATCGCCGAAACTTCAGCCAATACAAATATTCATGATAGCCAGCATCTCAGTTTAAAGATATCTTTTTGTGTGAAGGGGAGATTGTGTCTTACTCCTCGATCAAGTTTTCAGAGGAAGTGACAAAGATGATTGATGAGGATAGGACAGTGGATGTTGTCTACATGGACTTCCATAAGGCCTTTGACAAGGTTTCTCGTGGCAGACTGGTGCAGAAGTAAAGTTGCATGGGATCAGAGGTGAGCTAGCAAGTGGATACAAAACTGGCTCAGTCAAAGAAGACAGAGGGTAGCAGTGAAAGGATGTGTTTCTGAATGGAACGCGATGACAAATGGTGTTCCTCAGAGATCAGTGCTGGGACCTTTGCTGTTTGTAATATATATAAATGATTTGGAGGAAAATGTAATCTGATTGATTAGTAAGTTTATGGATGACACAAAGGTTGTGGATTGGCGGATAGTGATGAGGACCATTAGAGGATACATCAGGATATAGATCAGTTGGAAACTTGGGCAAAGAGTTGGCAGATGGAGTTTAATCCGGTCAAATGTGAGATAATGCATTTTGGAAGGTCTAACACAGATAGGAAATATACAGTAAATGGCAGAACCTATAAGAGTTTTGTTAGGCAAAGGGATCTGGGTGTACAAGTACACAGTTCACTGAAAGTTCAATGCAGGTAGAAAATGTAAAGAGGGCATACAGCATGCTTGCCTTCATTCGCCTGTGGCATTCAGTTTAAAAATTGGCAAGTTATGAAACAGCTTTATAGAACCTTAGTTAGGCCTTACTTGGGTTATAGTGTTCAATTCTGGTCGCCACACTACCAGAAGGATGTGAGGTTTTGGAGAGGGTACAGAAAAGATCTATGAGGATGTTGCCTGTTGTGTAGAGCACTGGCTATGAGGAGAGATTGAAGAAACTTGGTTTGTTCTCACAGAAGCGACAGAGGTTGAGGGGAGACCTGATAGAAGTCTACAACATTATGACAGAGTGGATTGTCAGAATATTGTTCTGGATGGATGAGTCCATTACTAGGGGCATAGGTTTAAAGGAGATGTAGGAGGCAGATTTTTTTTTATACAGAGAGTAGTGGGTGCCTAGAACTCTTTGCTGGGATTGGTAGTGGAAACGGATATGGTAGTGACTTTTAAGGGGCATCTTGACAAGTACATGAATAGGATGGGAATAAAAGGGAATAAAAGGGTAGGGGGTTTTAGTTAAGTCAGGCAGCATGATTGGTGCAGGCTTGGAAGGCCAAATCTGCTGTGATTTTCTTTGGTCTTTGACACTGCATGCTTCCTCTCAAGAGACACCTGGCCACTTCATTATTAGAGGGATGGAATTTAGAAACAGTGAGATTATGTTGCAGCCATATGAAGCACTGGTGAGGCCACACTTAAAGTACTGTGTACAGTTTTGCTCTCCTTACTTGAGAAAGGATATACTGGCACTGGAGGGGGTGCAGAGGAGATTCATTAGGTTGATTCCGGAGTTGAGAGGGTTAGCTTATGAGGAGAGACTAAATAGGTTGGGGCTATACTCATTGGAATTCAGAAGAATGAGGGAGATCTTATAGAAACATATAAGATTATGAAGGGAATAGAAAAGATAGAAGCAAGGAAATTATTTCCACTGGTGGGTGAAACTAGAACAAGGGGGCATTTCCTCAAAATACGGTGAAGCGGATTTAGCACTGAGTTGAGGGGAACTTCTTTACACAAAGAGTTGTGAATGTGTAGAATTTCCTTCCCAATGAGGAAGTTGAGGCTACCTCATTGAATGTTTTTAAGGCAAGGATAGGTAAATTTTTGGACAATCAAGGAATTAAGGATTATGGTGAGCAGGTGGGTAGGTGGAGCTGAGTTCACAAAAAGATCAGCCATGATTTTATTGAATGATGGAGCAGACTTGAGGGACCAGATGGCCTACTAGTTCTTATGTTCTTATTATGTTCTAATTTAGCCTCATTAGAGGGGCAGAGTCAGGTCAGATGACCCTTTTGGTCTCCCACTGCCTGAACCTGTTGATGGTGAGTATGCTAAGAAGTTTTACAGCACCAGGTTAAAGTCCAACAGGTTTATTTGCTACCAAATAAATCTGTTAGACTTTAGCCTGGTGTTGTAAGACTTCTTATTATGTTTACCCTAGTCCAACACCAGCATCTCACATCAATGGTGAGTCTGGCCAAGCCTAGGAGGACGTCCTGCTCCTCCTCCACTCCACTGCCCCTTCCCTATGTGCCAGGTGACCATGTTTGCTGCCTAAGAACCTAGGATGAATTTCAAAAATTTTAATTTTTTTATTTGTTGTTTTCAGTACTTTATTTCTGATCAAAAAAGCCAATTCAAATTAAGTCCAATCATAGTCCCCAAATGAGGGACAATGCAAGATACTGCATCCCATCTTGGGCTTGATCAAACAAGATCCAAGTTCACAGGATGAGGCATTGCTCCTCACAGGCCTGATTATAATACTTCATCTTAGCCAAAAGGCCGAGATAGCTTGAAGAAATTGCATCAGGTAAAGCGTCAGTTTTATCTCATTGGCTATCCTAATCCTTTACATCACCCCAACATGGGCAAACCACAATCGCAGGCGTCAGCGCACCTCAAGAACAATGAGCTGGCCTTCTCACCTATCTGATCATGGTTTCACCCCTACACCCTCCAGGGCCATTATCCTACTCTCAGGCCCACCTGGTTTCCCCCAAGCCAGGTGACCCTTACTCTATCGTTCTCTTCACTATAGTGTCGGTGTGGAGGAACTGTGGTTTAATATTGGGAAAGAGGGTTTTAAAAGTTTCAAATTATGCAATGTATTTTTCCTTAAAGGGACTATTACAAAGTAGTTAACTTTGATTTTGATTTATTATTCTCACATGTGTTAGTTATATAATGAAAAGAATTGTTTCTTGCGCACTATATAGACAAAACATACCACTCGTAGAGTACATGGGTAGAAAAGAAAAGAGGAATGGAATATAGTGTTACTAATTCCTGATAGAAGGTGAAAGAAAGTATGCCCAAAGGGTGTACAGAGCCCTTAAATATGCTGGCTGCTTTTCTGAGACAACGGGAAGTGTAAACAATGTCAATGGATGAGAGGCTGGTTTGCTTGATTGATTGGGTCACATTTTGTGTGTTTTTTGTGGTTTGGGCACAGCAGAAGCCAAAACAAGCTGTGTACATCCTGAAAGGATGCTTTCTATGTACATCTGTAAAAATTGGTGAGAGTGGTAGCAGACACGCAGAATTTCCTTAACCTCCTGAGCAAGGAAAGGCGTTGGTTGGCTTGTGGGTATAGGGAAACTGTGGTTTAATTTTGGGAAAGAGAGTTTTAAAAGTTTCAAATTATGCACTGTATTTTCCATATGATGTTCATGAAAGAAAGATCAGTTATTCTTTTTGGAAAAGAGCCATCTTCGTTCAGGTATGCAACATCCCCAGAGCTGCTACTCGGGATTCTCTACTCCCCGCTTCACATATTTCCCTCCCTCTGCGATACCCCCGCCCCGCCACGCGCTCTGGCAGTTAGTGTTTGAAACTCAGCCCCTTCCCTGATCAGGCGCACGCGCCGCAATCCCCAATCAGCCTCGCGCTCCCTCCCGCTCGCCGATACTCCGCGTGCTCTCTCTCGTGCCAATGCCCCAATCACAATCTTGCTTCCCCTTCCTCCGGGCTTTGACCGCCCCGCGCGGCCGCTCGCGCCGTGACCGTTGAGGTTTGAATCTTTAACCGCCGCCCGCTCTTTAGTCTGCGCCAGGCCCCCGTCCGGAGCGCCTGTGTTCACTCTGTCGGCTTCAAAAACGAATTTAAATTCAGGGAAAACCTGTTAGTATTTGACAGAATAAAGAACATCGATTGTAGCACCCATAGTGAGATGAGTCGGTTATCTGACTGGATGTGAGAACCTTAGTGAAGAATGTGAGAAGAAAAAGACTGATCATTGAAAACAGCAGAACTCGACGCTATCAACAAGTTGCGTTGTCACCAAATGCATGGGCAGTATTCTTTAATTTGTAGAATTGTTCTGTTTGTAGTGTTTCAAATTTCCTCTTGTTTCTCTTTCAGGAGCACTTTCATGTGATTCTGGAACAACCCAGGATCACAATTTCTCTCGAAGAGACATCCAGACTCGAAACATCAACTTTATTCTTTTTCCACAGATGCTGTCAAATCTGCTGACATTTTCCATAATTTCCTGTTTTTGTAGCATTTTCTAATTTATTTTAGCAGAAGACAAAATTCAAGAATAAATTACATAAGATCCAAGTGCATAGACCATTTACAACATGAAACCAAGTTCAGAGACCATTTACATCATTTTAAAAGCATTTATTATGCAGACATCAGATACTCCATGTTTCTTAGATGGTAATTGCTCAAATTCATGAGAGACCAAATCCAGAAATCAGTCACAATGAGAGACAAAGTCCAGGACAATTTACATTGAGAGACCAAATCCAGGAATAATTTACACCAAGAGGCCGAATCAGAAGACTAAATCCAGGGATCACTGACAATGAAGGACCAAAACCGAAAGCAACTTACTGACCTAGCTGGAAAGATGGCCTAAGAAGAAGGAGGAAACATAAAAAAAACTTTATCAGATATAATTCAAAGAAAAGGGCAACATTTCAAAGAATTTAACAACTGCTATTGGAGAAGTGCTATGGTGCTATGAGAAATAGGCATGTTGCTTTATTAGAATTGCAGCTTGAAGTTGCCTCCCTTTTTAGGCAACTTTTCTTTCCATTTTTGATGTAATTGCCTTGCACATGAAGACCGTGATAGGTTAGGGAGCAAGGAGAACAAAAGAAGAACAAGATTAACACCTGCGTCTCAAAGAAATTTGAAGTTAGGGTGGAATGTATCTAAAAGAACTCTTTTATCAAAACTTCACTGCCTTGCACAGGACAGATGAAACTGTCTTAGTGTATGCAACACAATAAATATTGCTGATTTTCATTTTGCACTCATCAGGACACTCACAAAAAGGGATACCAACATATATTACTGCATGAGAAAAAATGATGATTGCTTGACAAGTGGTATCTGATGGTGGTATTGCCACGTGGAGAATGCATCCATTTATGATGACTGACAGATAACTGCCTAGCATTATTTGAAATTTAAATGAAGCAGCTTGATCCTGGTTGGATATTTGCCCTGGGAGATGAATCAGTGAATGGCTGTCGCTTATTTTGTTTAACTAAAATATGCATAATGTTTCTATCTGCAAAGAACAGTGCTTTTGTAATGTACTAAGGGCTAAGAGTTGTGAGTTTTAAAGAAAGATGTGGTTTGTACACATGTTAACAATAACAAGGTAAGAGACGTTACCTGTACAGAAACACCCTAATGACATCATCATCAAATCATGTGATGAACTCCTACTGCAATCATGCAATCACTTAAATATATACCACCCTTTTCCCTTACCTTCTGTGATCATAGCAACAAATTACTACAATATTATTCATAGAATCAATAATATTCTGGACATAGTAGTGTGCACTATTAATCATTATATATAGTCAATAGGAAAGTCAATATTGATATATTGATTCCTCTCTGGTTGTATACAATATTCTGGAATTTGGTTATCCTTGACCCTAGAAGTATGATTTGGAACTTCAGTGGACAGGTCTTCTCTCGGAATTAATTCTGCATCATTCTCACATGGTATAGTTACAAAGACATAATCAGGCAACTCATATTCAACGAAGTCATATTTGTATTCACAACACTAGCAACTAAAGAAGTTTGGAGATAATTTTGAGAAAACAACAACTGGTCAGCATGGCATTGCCAAAGCAGTTCACTTTCAGTTTGAACTGTGTAAAAAATTGGAACTGTTTTTGCTAAAACTATGGCTGGTACCCATTTCTCATTTGTGGCAAATTGAACACTAACACTTGATCAACTTGTTGAAATGAGCATTGTTTTGCCCTCACTGTTCGTATAGTAATTTGAGGTTGTTGATATTCTACGATCTCTAAAGATTCTGAAGGTAATAACAAATCAAAGTTAATTCTCAACTTGCTCTTCGGAGAGTTGTATGAGTCATGTTTCTAAAAGAAGCCAAGAAGTTTGCACATGACTCAATAATGAATCTTGCTCTCTTGAAGCTTTTAAAGAATATTTCAAGCATTGTAAGAACTTTTCTGCTAACACTGGTTGACTGATGATGAGGTCCTCCGCATTAACATTGACCAGAAACTGAACTGGATTGGACAACAGGAGAGAGGAATGAATCATGAGGAAGAAATTATTTCAGTGGGGCAGGACCAGACTGACTCAATGGACCTACTGAGGCAGTGCTGTTTGAGATTTTGTGAAGAAATTACGGGTGGGCCATCCAGACTTGATAGTCAGTAGGTTGGAAGCTGTGGAGAGAGGATCTCAGGAGGCGATGAAATCACGTGACAGTCCTGGGAACAGTGTCCTGATATTTGGTAATGGAATATCATCCAGGAGAAGGTAGGAGGGAACACCTGAGTTGGCACTCAGCCTTTTTGAGGTGGAGTCAGTTACCACACAAGAATACTGCCATCCTTGCCGACAATGATGGACTGGTCTACATTCACAACCCTTTGTAGTTTCTACGGTCTTGGAGCAGGAGCCACACTAAGCTGTAGTTTGATGAGAAAGCCAGATTTGGACCTGTGAGAGCAAATACAGTAAGTTCAGAAGATGACAAGGTATGAGGAGCAGAGAAATCGAGACAGCAAATGACGTCAACAGTTCTTGATAAAAAGATCAAGAGCAGGAAGGAGGCTAGAGGGATGTGACAAGGTGGTGGGAGAATATTGGAGGAAGGTGAAAGGATCTGTTGAAATGAGGATGAAAGGGAGGGTTGCCTGCCTAAAGACATCAGCATAGAGACAAAGGTGATGAAGAAGAGTTTAGCAATATGTTGAACACAAAATTCATTGAGATGAAAACATAAATGTATGAAGCTTTTATGGAGCACAGCATGTTCAGTGCCAAAGAGGGAATGGTCAGGGTTTTGGTAAGTAGATGGCAACTGTAGAGGTTGGGGATAGGGGGATAGAGTCCAAGAGACGGGAAGAGGAAGAGGATCCTGGATAGGTATTGGTATTGATGAGTTGTTGGGATTTGCGATCCTTAACACTTGAAAGAAAGAGAAAAAGTTTAAGTGGTCAGATGGGACAAAGAATGAAACAAAACTGGTGATAAGACAGTTTTGAGTTTGAATCGATACTGCTCAAGAGAGACATCAAGTGTGTGCATGTGGTGTCATATGGCACTGGGTATAGATCTCAGGATGTGGCGAGAGTATCATAGAATAGGTTGTATGTCCTGGTGATAACTGTAATCTTTTGATTTGATTTATTATTGTCATACATATTGGTATATAACAAAAAGTATTGTTTCTTGTGTGCTATACAGATAAAGCATTCTGTTCATAGAGTACAGAGAAGCAAAGGAGAAGATGCAGAATGTAGTGTAACAGTCATAGCTACAGTGTAGAGAAAGGTCAACTTAATTAAGATAAGTCCATTCAAAAGTCTGATAGCAGCGAAGAAGAAGCGATCTTGAATCAGTTGATGCTTGTCTCAGATTTTTGTTTCTTTGTCCTGGTGGAAGAGAGTATGTCCAACGTGCGTGGTTCTTGATAATGCTGAATGCTTTACTGAGGCTATGGGAAGTGTAGATGGAGTCACCCTTTGAAGTTTCTGCGGTCTTGATTAGAACAGGAGCATACCAAGCTGTGATACATCTGAAAAGGATACTTTTTATTGTGCATTTGAAAAAAGTGTTGAGAGTTGTAGTGGACATGCTGAATTTCCTTAGCCTCATGAGAAAGTAGAGACTTTGATGGGCTTTCTTAACTTATACCTTTATTGTGGAGGGAACAGGGCCAGGTTATTGGTCAAGTAGACAGCTAGAAACTTATAGTTCTCAACCATTTCCCCTTGGATGACTCCAAATTTTGACTGGATTTGAAACATGAGGGGTGGAGTTTCAGTTGCAATTCATGTGGGATAAGTTGGAGATGGAGACAGCTACTGAAGAAGGAAAAATGGCTGTAAGAGTGAGTTTTAGTAAACACCTGAGTGAACACCAAGTTCAAAATGAAAGCAATGAAAGTGGACAGATAGATAAAATAAACGAACATAACTTCTTTCGAGAGAAAAGCAATGTTTATTCTGGGTAGGCATGTCTGGAAGAGAAGTGATGGTGAGATAGACACTAAGATAAAAGCAAAATACTATGAATGTTGGAATCCAAAAGAAAGCTAGAAAATATAAGTCTGACAGCATTTTTAAGTTTATTTATTAGTATCTTAGTAGGCTTACATTAGCACTGCATTGAAGTTACTATATATCTGTGGAGAAACAATAGAAGTAATGTTTCTACTCTGAATGATCCATCAGAGCTGAAGACAAAGAAAATAGGACAAGATTTATAATTTATACTGAAGTGGGTGAGTGGTAGTGATTGGGGGGAGGTGGTTTGTTGTCATTGACCAAGATTTCCTAAACAAAAAGACAAAAGGAATATAAATGGTGCTGACAGCATCCATTAATAGATCAGAATGTGCAGATAACAGAATAGAGATGCAGATTGTCAAAGGCCAACCTGAGGCATGTGGTAGATGGCCCTAGTGGGGTGGGGAAAGGGAAGAAATAAGATGGCAACTGAGATGCGGAAGTGGACAAATGAAATGATGGAAGAAATTAAAAATATATAATGAGAATATAAAGTAATAAAAATAGATTAATAAGATAAAAAGAAATTACTGGGAATGGAGTGAAGGTGGAGGAGAGAGAGTTCATGCTCTAAAGTTGTGGAACTGAATTTTCAGTCTGGAAGGTTGTAAGATGTCTAATCAGAAGATGAGGTGCTGTTCATCCAGTTTGTGTTGGGCTTCATGGGGACATTGCAGGAACTAAGGATGAGCTTGTGAGCAAGAGATCAGGATGGTGTGTTGAAATGGCAAGTGACAGGAAGGTCTTGAGTCCTGCTTGCAAGTGGACCAAAGATATTCTGCAAAGCAGTCACCCAGTCTGTGTTTGGTCTCTCCACTGTAACTGTACTGGGAGCAGCAAATGCAATGAACTAGGTTAAACCATGTTCATTCTGAAAAGAATACTTAGGCCTTGGAATGGTGAGCAGGGAGGGAGTAAAGGGGCAGGTGTTTTACTTTCTACGATTGCATGGGATGCGTGGGCAGTAGGTGATATGTTTGGTGTGATGGAGGACTCGATCATCCCGGATGGAACAATCCTATGTAATACTGATGGGGAATGCAGTGAGGGGAAGATGTGTTTTGTGGTAACATCATGCTAGATTCGGCAGAAATGCAGGTGATCCTTTGAGTGTAGGGGCAGTTGGGGTGAAAAGTGAGAACAAGGCGGGCCCTCTCCTGGTTCTGGGTGGGAGCAATGTAAGAACGGTGTTGTGGGAGATGGATTGGATATAGCTGAGATCCTTGTCAACTTCAGTGAGTGGAAAACCACAATTAAGGGAGAAGGAAAACATCAGCTATCATAGAAAGTGGCATAATTGGAACGTATGGTGGAGGTGAAGGAACTGAGAGAGTGGGATGGATTCCTTACAGGATGTGGGATGTGAAAAGTGTGCAGTCAACATATAAGGGGAGGCATTGTGGTAGTGGTTTGCTGCTGGACTAGTAATCCAGAAATGCAGTGTATTGCTCTGGGGATCCGGGTTCGAATCCCACCATAGCAGAAGATGAAAACAGAATTTAATAAAAATTTGGAATCAAGTGTCTAATGATGACCATGAAACCATTGTTGACTATCATTAAAAATCCATCTGATTCACTAATGTCTCTTGGGGAAGGAAATCTGTCATCCTTACCTGGTCTGGCCAAAGGTGATTCTAGACCCACATCAATGTGTTTGGCTCTTAATTGCCTTCAAGGATGAGCAATAAGTATTGGCCCAGCCAGTGAAACCCACATCCCTCGAACGAATAAAAAAAGCTGTGGGTTGTAATGGATATAGTGAACAGTCGATCACCAGAAATGGAGACAGAGAGATGAAGAGAAGTGAATCATGTTTAGGTTATAAGACAGATGGGAATTGGAGGCAAAAATTGATAAATCTTTCTAAGTCCAGAATTAGCACCAAAGTAATCATTATTGTACTGATGAAGAGTTGTCCCCCATAAAGAGAAAGATATTGTTGGGACTTATGAGGGTATCCATGGGTACATCATTTTTTTTGGAGGAAATAACACAAATTAAAGGAGGAATTGTTGAAGGAGAACAAGTTCAGCCAAATGGAGGAGATCAGTGGTGGATGGGGATCACTCAGGTCTCTGAGGAAGAAGCAAAGATCTGTCGGGTCATCCTAGTGGGCAATCGAGTTGTTGAGGTATTGAACATCCATGGCAAGAAGGAGGCGATTTGGGCAAGAGAGTTGAAAGTGGCTGATATGGCGTAGGGCATCAGAGGAATCGTGGATGAAGGCGAGAAGGGATTGGACAAGAGAAGAGGATGAAGTTAAGTTAGGAAGAAATTAACTCAGCAGGACAGTTACCGGCTGACATGATGGATCTATTGGGCAGTCCTGTTTGTAGATTTTATGACAAAGGTGAGACTATGAGAATGAAAGCTGTGGAGGAAGGAATTCAGGAGGAAATGAGGTCATTAATAGTCCTGGAAACAGTGGCTTGATGTTTGGCAGTGGGGATGTGGTCCAAGAGAAGATAGGAGAAAGCACCTGGGAGTTCTGTGAGATAGAGGTCATTCTGCCAGACAACAACACCACCATTCTTGTTGGTGTGTTTGATGATAAAGTTAGATTTCAACCTCAGAGAGCGAAGTTCAGAAGGAGACAGGATGAGAGGAACAGAGAAATTGAGACAGTCAATGGCATATTAACAGTTCTCAAAAAAAAAATCAAGAACAATTAAGAGGTTGGAGGGATGGGTCCAGATGGAGGGAGAATTTTGGAGGCAGGTGAAAGGATCTGTTTGTGGGATGGAGGGTGGCAGGGGAGGGTTCAAAGGGGACTCCTGTCCAAAGGAGTGACCATCGAGCCAAAGGTGGTGAAGAAGAGTTCATCATCATGTTAAGCCCAAAATTCATTGAGGTGAAGACTTAAGTATACAAAGCCAAGGTCTTTGTTGAATATGCAGCCTGTTCAGCCTCAGAGAGGGGATGACCAAAAGGTTTGGTGAATACAAAGGTTGAGTTTGGGGGGGTGGATGGGGTCCAAGGAATGGGAAGAGGAGGAGGGTCCTGGATGGGTGTTGGCATTAATGAGTTGTTGGTACTTGTATTCCTTAATACCTGAAAGAAAGTGAAAAAGTTTCTTGTTGAGGCGTCGAATGAGACGAAGAATGTAACGAAACTGGGGCTAAGGACAGCTTTGAGTTAGTGTGAGTCGATGTTGCTGGAGGGAGGTATCAAGGCTGTGCATATGGTATCACATGGCATTGAGCATGGATTTCAGGATGCAGTGAGAATAGCAGTCTGAGGAATGGTGCATGTTCTGGAAGTATTTGTAATCTTTGGTGGATGCGAAATATGAGGAGTGAGACTTCAATTGCGGTCCATGTGGGAGTCGGTGATGGAGACATTTGCTAAGGGCGAATATTGGTAAACACCTTGTCGAATACAAGAGCAAAATGGAAAACAATGAAAGTAGATAGGGTAAAATACACAACTGTTAATTCTGTCAGAGAGAAGAGTAGTATTGCTTCAGGGTAGTCATTAATGGAAGAAACATAAAGACATAGGAAATAGAAGCAGGAGTAAGCCATTCAGCCCTTTGATTCTCTCCACCATTCATTTTGATCTTGGCTCTTCATCGAATTCAATATCCCGATTCCCCCCTTTCTCCATATCCCTTTAGTCCCAAGAGCTACATCTAATTTCTTGTTTAAATCACACAGTTTGGCCTCAACTACTTTCTGTGATCATGAATTTCCCACATTCATCACCTGCTAGATGAAGAAATTACTGCTCACCTCCGTGATAAAAGGTTTACTCCTTTTCCTCAAACTATGACCCATAGTTCTGGACTCCCATGCCATTGGGAACATTCTGAATGTACCTTGATTAACTGTTAGAATTTTATAAGTTTCTATGAGACCCCCTCTCATTCTTTTAAACTCTAGTAAGTGTAATCCTAACCAACTTGTCTTGCTTCATATGACAGAGCTGCCATCCCAGGAATCAGCCTGGCAAACCTTCGCTGTACTCTTCTATAGCAAGGACATCCTTCCTCAGGTAAGGACACCAAAACTGTGCACAATATTCCAGATATAGCCTCACCAATGCCCCATACAATTGCAGCAAAAGAGAAGTGGCAGTAAGTTAAACATGAAAATAAAGGCAAAATTCTGCAAATGCTGGATTCTGAAACAAAAACAAAATGCTGCGAAAACTCACTAGGTCTGAGAGCAATTGTAGAGAGACAATAGAGTTAACATTTCAAATCTGGGTGACCCTTTGTCAGAGCTCAAGACAAAGAAAATAGGACAAGATTTTTATTGTAAGGGTGTGGAATGGGATTGGTGTAATTTATCAGAATGTCATAGATAGAAAGAAAAAGGGAGTGTGAATGGTGGTGATGAATAATACTAACAGTGTCCATTAGGAGACTGGAAAATCTAGACGGCAGAACAAAGGTGCAGTGTGAAAGGACAACCTGAGGCAAAAACAGAAAATGCTTGAAAGTCCCAGCAGGTCTGTGGAGAGAGAATAGATCCAGCGAAGAGAGGTATGTGACAGATGGCCTTGATGAGGAGTGGTGAGAGGGAGAAAAATCATAAAAACCTTGCAGTGCAGAAGGAGGCCATTTGGCCCATCAAATCTGCACCCATCACAATCGCACCCAAGTCTACCCCCCTATCCCTACATATTTACCTACTAATCTCTCTAACCTACACATCTCAGGATTCTAAGGGGCAAAAATAAGATAGAAGGTGAGATTTTGAAGTGGACAATAGAAGAAATTGAGATTATATATTAAGAATACATAAGAATAAAAATGGATTAAAAAGAAAAAGAAATGAAATAAAGTAAATGGGAATGGAGTAGAAGTGGCTGAGAACATTCATGCTCTGAAGTTGTTGATTTGATTTAATATGTCACATGTATTAGTATAAAGTGCTATACCGTCAAAGCATATCACTCATAGCGAAGAAGATGAGAGTGCCGAATATAGTGTTACAGCCATAGCTAGGGTGTAGAGAAAGATCAACTTAATGAGAGATAGGTCCATTCAAAAGTCTGATGGCATCAGGAAAGAAGCTGTTCTTAAGTCAGTTGGGACGTGACCGCAGACTTTTGTATCTTTTTCCTGATGAAAGAAGTGGAAGAGAATTTGTCTGGGGTGCATGGTGTCCTTAATTATGCTGGCTGTTTTGCTGATGCAGCAGGAAATGTAGACAGAGTCAATGGATGGATGGCTGGTTTGCTTGATGGATTGGGCTTATTCACAATCTTTCGTAGTTTTTTTTTGTCTTGGGCAGAGCAGGAGCCATACCAAGCTGTGATACAACAGAAAGAATGCTTTCTATGATGCATTTGTTAAAAGTTGATGAATCGCAGCCAAATTTTCTTAGTCTTCAGAGGGAGTAGAAGCATTGGTGGTCTTTCCTAACTGTAGTGTTGGCATGGGGGTGGGGGAAAACCAGGACAATTGCTGGTGATCTGGACACCAAAAAACTTGAAGCTTTTGACTATTTCTATTTCATTCCCATTGATGTAGACAGGGGCATATTCTCCACTATGCTTCCTGAAATCAATGACAATCTCCTTCATTTTTTGAAATTGATGGCGAGATTATTGTCGCCATGCCAGTTCACCAGATTCTGTGTCTCATTTCTGTACTGTGTCTTGTCATTGTCTGAGATCCAATCTACTATGTTGGTGTCATCAGCAAACTTGAAAATTGAGTTGGAGGGCCACACAATCATAGGTTCATAAAAAGTATAGTGGGGCTGAGAATACAGCCTTATGGGGCACCAATGTTAAGAATGATTGTGGAGGAGATTTTGTTGTCTATCCTTACTGATTGTGGTCTGTGGGTTAGGAAGTTCAGGATCCAGTCACAGAGAGAAGAGCCGAGGCCCGGGCCTGGAGTTCGGAGATTAGTTTTGTAGGAATAATGATGTTGAAGGCTGAGCTATAGTCAAATATTAGTCTGACATAGGTTTCTTTTGAGTGCAGGGCCAGGGAAGTAACGTTGGCCAAGGACCTGTTGTGGCAGTAGATGAACTGTTGTGGATCCAGGTAATTCGGGAGGCTGGAATTGATTTGTGCTATGACTAACCTTTCGAAGCACTTCATAATGGTGGATGTCAGAGCCACCAGATGATAGTCATTAAGGCATACTGCTTGGCTTTTCTTTGGTACTGTGTTAATTGTCGACTTCTTGAAGCAGGTAGGGATTGTTGGAAAAAGAATTGAAGATGTCTACGAATACCCCTGCCAGCTGATCCATATAGGAAGATCTTCTGGGTACCCCATCCAGTCAGCCATTTTGGTTGGCTGACCGTTGAGAAGACATTCTGACATCTGCAATGGTGACATCAAATACAGTTGCATGCAAGGTTTCCAGAGTGAAGGGCATGGTCTCGCTGACTTCTTGTTCAAAACGGGCATAGAATGCATTGAGCTTATCAAGGAGGGATGCATTGGAGCCAGCGATCTTACATACCTTCATCTTGTTGCCTGTTATGCCTTGCAGACCTTATGGGTCCATGTGACAGGCCTACGACTCTAGCTTGGTCCAGTTTCCTTTGACCATATAGGTCAGGATTGCCTAACTTGAACATCTCAGAGCTAGACTTCAGCAAACAGTGGATATCCCTGTTCATCCATGGTTTCTGGTTGGTAAACACCGAATTGGTTTCTTTGGCACACAGTCTTCTACACACTTATTAATGAAGTTGAACTCAGTGTTCAGTCTGGAAGGCTGTAATGTGTCTAATTGGAAGAGGAGGTGCTGTTCCTTCAGCTTGCACTAGGCTTCACTTGAACATTGCAACAGGCCAAAGACAGACATGTGGACAAGAAAGCAGCATGGTGTGTTGAAATGACAGACAGGAAGGTCTTGGTCCTACTTGTGGATGGACTGAAGTTGTTCTGCCAAGCGGTCACTGAATTTGCGTTTGGTCTCTCTGATGTAGTGTAGACTGCTCTGGGAGAAGCGACTGCAATAGACCAGATTAAAGGAGATGCATGTGAAGTGCTACTTCATCTTAAAGGAGTGTGTTGGTCAGTAGGATGGAAGTAAAGATGAAGTTGTTGCATCTTCTATGATAGCGGGTAAGTTGTTGGCTCTGATGGAGGAGTGAACCAGAATGTCCCAGAAGGAATGCTGACAGGAGGAGTAAGGAGAAAGTGTATTTTTGTGGTGGCATCATGCTAGAGATGGCAGAAATGGCAGAGGGTAACCATTTGAATGTGAAGGCTGGTAAGGTGAAAAGTGAGAATGGTTCTGGGAGGGAGCAAAGGAGGTGAAATCAATTAGATGGATACGATGAAGAGCCTGGGCAGACAGAGTGAGAATGAGGAGACAGTCATGACGATCCTGATGACAGTACTAGAGAAGTATTGATTCAATGCTCCTTCAGCTTGGATACCAAGGGTTGGCTTCCATCTTAGTCCAAGGGGACCATCTATTGAGCACATTTTTGGGAAGGCAATACCATGCAATGACCTCAGTGTTGCCTCACAATCCCTGCAATGAAGTTTGCTGCTCCTGCCAATCAATATAAGGCACAGATGAGGCCTGCAATATGAAAAACATGAAACACAGTCAGGTCATTGCAACACAATACTTATTTATATCTTTAACAGACTTGCAAAGAATGAATGGAATAAATGCCAAAAATTTTACCGTCCCGCTCATCACGGGAATCGGAGTGGACAAGGGATGGATGGAAATGTCATTGACTTCAGGTGAGATTTTATGACTTTTTACAAAAGTCACCATTAAATTCTATCCTCTGCTCACAGTGCTTTAAACACATGCATGTGAGAGCTACATCTTTGTGCCCCGTCCCTTGCTAGAAGGTCATTGGTGTGTTTTGTCTGTGTAGCTTGCAAGAAACAATATTTTTCACTCTATCCCAATACATATGATAATAATAAATCAATAAATCACTCCTCCTCTGTGTGACTTGAGGACATAGCACCTCACTGACACTCTAGTTTGAATGCATCCATTTCAAATTTGGTCAGCATGAGCTAGTTGGCAAGTCCACCACTCATTCATCTGATTCATTAGTGCAACTATTTAATTTCAACTTTCCTCCCGATATGTGTATTTATTTCTCTGAAATCTGCTTACTTACACTTAATATAATTGAGAAAAGTATGTATTACTGTTGCCAAATTACTACTGGCAATATCTACACTTCCTTTGGATGCAATGAACAGAAATGGTGGGACGATTGGCTGCCCTGATAATTATATTTTTATAGGTATTTTCAATTGACTGCTTTCTATAAAAATATATATTTTGCAGTTAAATAATAAAATGTGTACTCTGTGAAGACAGGAACTAGGAAGCCTGGACAAAGTGTGTCTCTGAGCTTCCAAGTTGGAGGTGGCCTAAGATAGGTTTACTCAAAGTGTTGCCTCTCTTCCAGAGACTTGCCCATACCGGGTGACCCTGGAGATGAAGTTGACGGTATATTCTATCATTCAACAGAGACCAGTCAGCACTGCAAGAACTGGAGGGTGTAGTAAAAAATGCAAATATTATTAGCTTTACCTGTTTAATATAAAAACAGAAAATGCTGGATAAATACTGTAGGTCTGGCAGCATCTGTGGAGTGAGAACCAGTTAACATTTCAAGTCCTTATGCGATGGCAATCACTGCTGTCTCATAGTGTCTTAGACCCGGCTTTAATTCCGGCTTCAGATTACTGTCTCTGTGCAGTTTGCATATTCTCTTTGAATGCATGGGATTCCTCAAAGTACTCCATTTTCCTCCCACACTCCAAAGATGTGAGAGTTGGGTTGATTGGCTATGCTAAATTGATCCTTAGTTAGGGGTAATTACGTGAGGTTATGGGAATTGTTGCAGGCTTGATGGGCCGAATGGCCTCCTTCTGCATTATAAGGATTCGGACTCTTCTTGAGAACGTATACTATCGACTAGAATTGTTCTGTTTCTCTCCACGTACTGCCAGACTCACTGAGTTTATACCGCATTTTCTGTTCTTATTTCCGATTTCCAGCTTCCATTGTATTTTGCTTTATTCCTTTTTTACTTTTAAATTAGTGCCCTTCTATTAAAAAATGTTCAGTTTTTCTTTTAATGTGCTTCCTCACAGTTTTAAGACAATTTGAAAGTACAGATATCCAGTGAGGTTCAGTTATACAGATATCCTCACTTGTCTCACTCCCACCCAGTTGCAAATCTACCTAGGAAGAGCCGAGACAAGTTTCCGTCAGGAAGTTCTGGATAAGGAGGCTCCCGCGGAGATAGGAAGCTGTTGCTCGACATGTTGAACAGGTCAGTGGCTTCAGGAATATTTCTCCTCGATAGGAATTGGGTTGGAAATCATTGAATTAAAGAGTTGTTTTGAGGGTTTTTAATCTGGGTTCATGGGGATTAAACCTGCTGCCGTATCCCACTCTGTTGGCCGCTAAGGTCAGCTGGGGGGTGGGGAGAAACTTCAGTTTTCTGTTTTTATTCTATTATAGGCTTTGAGATGAATCGTTGTACCGCTGTTTTTCTTGACCTAATAACGAGAGCGACTTTCTAATCGTATTGTGCTGCAATTTCCTACTGCCGGAAATGAAAATTTCTGTTGAATAATTTTTCAACACTACTGGAATGCGAAGTGATAAATAGATTAGAATTTGTTTGAGAATTCCTCTACCAGCTTCTATTTATGTGGTCAGCTGTTTGATCTAGTCAGTTATAAACTTATTTTACATTCGTTTGTGGGTTATGGACTCTGCTGACCTATGCCCTAACTGACTTTGAGAAGATGGTGGTAAACTGCAGTTATTGAGTTGGGATTTCGAAAATAGTGTCAGATGATGTGGCAAAGGTCTTTTGAAATTATGACTGGTTTGATCGAGGTCGCACGTTGGCATAGTGGTTAGTACTGCTACCTCACAGCGCCAAGTACCTATGTTCAATTCCCAGCTTGGGTGACTGTGTGGAGTCTGCATGTTCCGCTCATATCTGCGTGGGCTTCCTCTGCACTCCAGTTTCTCCCATAGTCCGAAAGATGTGCTGGTTTGATATATTGGTCTATGCTAAATTCTAATGCTGTCCATCTGAACAGTGCCAGAGTGTGGCAAGTAAGGGATCTTCACAGTAGCTTTGTTGCGTTTTCATTCTGTGTAGGTTTGTAACTGGGTAGGAGTGAGAGCCAAGTGAGGAAATCTGTGTAACTGAACCTCATTGGATATCTGTGCCTTCAAATTGTCTTAACAAAATGATAAGGAAGCACATTAAAAGAGAAATGAATCTATCTTTTTAATAGAGGCACTAATTTTTTAAAAAAAAGCAAAAAGGAAGGAATAAGTCTGCTTGTGACATTAATAAATAAACTTAGAGTGTGGACACTTCTACTGTGGCGGCATCCAAAACTAAGGTCAAGATGTGTTAGATCATTGTCATCTTGTAAGGAATTGGAGAGAAACTCATTTTCCAATAAAGCATGTTAAGTACCATACAAACTGGTTGAGGTAAATTGCTGGATACTAATTGCCCTCGAACTGAATGGCTTGCTAGGCCATTTCATCGGGCAGTTAAGGCTGGAATCACCTAACTGAGTAAGAATGGCAGATTTTTCTACCCTAAAAGATATTAATGAACGAAATAGGGTTTACAGCAACTCAGTTTCAGAGAGATTCCAGATTTCATTAATTCACTTTAACTTCCACTAGCTGCTATGTTGGGTTTAGAACCTATGTCCTCCTCTGGATTACTAGTCCAGTGATATTCCTGCTATGCTATTATTTTGCCCATTTATTGCCCTTGAGAATGTAGTATAAAGAGGGCCTTGTTTTAAGACTAATAAAAATTGTATATCCTAAATTAAAGAATTGGGTGTATTAAAATCAAACACAGTCAAAGCTCAGGCAGGCCAATTATACAATACACAAACATGACTGGGCCTGATTGATCAATCACCCATCAAAGGTTGTTGAACCCATATTTAACAGGAGATCATTGCACCCCAATGCAATGCATCAGCCTATTGTTAGAAGTCTAGATTGGGCCAGACTTTGTATTGTTGCGAATTCCTGCAGTTGGCTTAATTTGATAACAACAGCTTACATGTAAGCAACAACATGGAGATGGACACCTGGGGGCAGACCCTGGTGTCCTGTCAGGCAGACATCAAGAAATCCACTGGGTATTGGAACCCCCTCTTGGGACCTCGTTGGCAGGAAGCCAGAAAAGTTTCTGAAAAGGTAAGCAGACAGCAGGATAAAAGAATGCATTTTCAGACACCAGCAGCAAAGACTCGATGAAGGAGGCAACTCTTGACCATTTGGAAGACTGAACAGGGAAGGAAGGAAGAAGCTGCCATCAAGACTCATCTTCATGACGACGGACCAGAGGGACTCAGAATTGAGCTAACAGTTTAAACAAATCATCTTTGCAGGTTGTACACTTGAATCTGGGGTATCCTCTTGTTTTATGTGGGTAATTTTAAGAATTAATAGTATTATTAGTAAACTTGTTGAGTCTTGTGTTTGCCCTTGGAAATAAAGGCATCAGGATAAAACCTTGGTGTAAGCAAACTGGTCAAAAGTATCTGAGAATTAACAAGTACAAAAGAAGATTTGGGCTAGAGACATGGGTGTATGTGCACTTACTTAATGGAAATTTTGCAAAACAGGTTAAGAAATTAGTTAATAAGTCACACAGCATCCTAGTATTTATTTATAAAGTGCAGATCACAAAAGCAAGGAGGTCATCCAAAACGTTGGCTTGGTCTCACTTGGATGATTGCATCCAATTCTACATACCACACTTAGGAAAGATGTGAACACTTTAGAATGTTATAGAATGGTCCCACGGATGAGAAGCTTTATTTGTTAGGTTTGCGAGGTTATGGCTGTTTGCCTTGGAGAAGAAAAGGCTGTAAGGAGATTTGATAGACATATTCCAAATCATGAGATTTGTCGGAGTTACTCAAATTCATGAGAGGTGTGGATAGAGCAGATCAGGAGTAGTTGTTCCTGTTGATGGAAGGATCAAGAGCAAGAGGATATACATTTTAGGTTGGCAGCATAGGGAGTGATAGTGACTTGAGTAAAAAGTTTTGCATGAAAACATAGTGGGAGTAGGCAATTCAGACCCTGGAGCCTGCTTCGCCAGCATGATTAATGTCATGGGTGGTATGGTAGCATAGTCATTAGCACTGCTGCCTCACAATGCAGGGACCTGGGTTTGATTCCTGGCTCGGGTCACTGTCTGTGTGGAATCTGAACGTTCTCATGTCTGCGTGGGTTTCCTCTGTGCTCTGGTTTCCTCCCACAGTCCAAAAGTGTGCAGGTTAGGTGGATTGGCCATAAATTGCCCTTAGTGTCAAGGGGATTAACAGGCTAAATATGTGGGATTACAGGACAGGGCCTGGGAGTATTGTGATCGGTGCAAACTTGATGAGCTGAATGGCCTGCTACAGTGTAGGGTGCTATGGCTCAACTCCACTTTCCTGCCCACTATTTATATTTGCTCCTTAAATTTATTCAATGTGCTGACATCTACTGTACTTTTGGGGTAGTGAATTCCACAGATTCTCAAACCTTTGAGAGAACTAGTTTCTCCTCATCTCTGTTTTAAATTGGCTACCTCTTATCCTAAAACCATGACCTCTTATCTAGGTTGCCCCACAAGAGGAAGTGTCTACTTTGTCAATATCTTTTATTATAAGAATTAGGAGCAGGAGTAAGCAATTCAGCCCCTTGAGCCATTCAGTATGATTGTAGCATCCCAACAGTGCAGAAGGAGGTCATTTGGCCCATCAAGTCTGCACTGATCACAATTCCACCCAGGCACAATCCCATGCATTTACCCTAGCTGGACACGCAACACTAAGGGGCACTTTAGCATGGCCAAACCACCAAACTCACATCTTTGGATTGTGGGAGGAAACCAGAGCACCTAGAGGAAATGCACGCAGACATGGGGAGAATATGCAAACTTCACACAGTAACCCAAGCCAGGAATCAAATCCAAGTTCCTGGCACTGAGGCAGTAGTGCTAACCATTATGCTACTGTGCTGTCATGGCACATGTCATTGCTAAACTCCAGAGAGTATAAGCCTAAACTGCTCAATCGTTCTTCATAAGACAAACTCCTCATCTCTGGAATCAATCTAGTGAACCTCCTATGAACTACCTCCATTGCCACGACGTCCTTCCTTAAATAAGTGGACAAAAACTGGACATGGTACACCAGGCATGGTCTCACCAATGCCTTGGAAGTCTTACTACAACTATACTTGATTTTATACTCTATTCATTCACTTTAAATGCCAAAATTCCATTTGCTTTTCTTACTATTTGCTGTCCCTGCACAATAGTTGTGGCCAATGACCTGAGCAGTTAGGCCTGATAGAGAATTGGACAACCTAAATTACACAGCAGCCAACGACCTCTGCAGCCAGGTGCAATAAAAAATTTGGACTGGCTGAGTTCAAAAAAAACAGACAAGTGAGAGGCGAGCAAAAGCTGACACGAGTTCCTCAGCCCTGACAAAAGAAGGATAGTATTCCCCAGTTTCAGCCAGATTCCCTGGTGCCTTGGATTCCTGCCATTACTTTACATGGAAAGGGCATCTGTGTACCCAGTGCTCCTGAAACTGAACATCATTGGATGCTGTGACTCCACTCTGCTCTTATTGGCTGTAAGCCAAAGAACCTTCTAGAATGCTGTGAATAGGGGGGATTTAAGAACAGACACCTGGAGGCCACCCCTCAGTGAAGATGACCCCTGTGCCCACAGAGGAGGATGTACAAGACCAACTTATCATGAAGATCCTGCATTCAAAGTGGTCAACAAATTGGACCCAGCAGTTCGATCAAGCTTATTGACACACGGTATTAGAATTCTGAAACAGATTGCATAAGAAAGTATTAGGAATTTGAATTGTTTTCGTATAGAATGTGTATGATAAATGTTTGTTCATAAAATTAGGTTAATTGCAAGTCTAATATCCTTTCTCTGAGTAAGAGCACCTGGGTAAATGGATTTTCATATAAACTGGTCAAAGTGTCTAATGTTTTCCATACAACATACTTCTGTGTGACTGTGATGCACTAGGACACCCAGATCCCTCTGCACCAAAGTACACCCTAGTCTCTCGTCAGACTAGGGGCCATTTCATTTTTCCAACCAAAATGGATAACTGTACACTTATCCACAATAAACGCCATCTCCCACATTTTGGCCCACATGCCTAACTTATCAATATCCATTTAAATATTTCTTATTGCAACTTATACCACCTATTTTAGTGTCATCTGCAAATTTGGTTATACTGCCATTTATCCCTGTATCCAAGTCATTAATGTATAATTAAATAGTTGACGTCGAGGACCAAACCCTATGGCACTTAACTAGTTATCAATCAGAAAAAGACCCTTTTATCCCAACTCTCTGCCTTATGTCAGGTCTGATGTGGAGATGCCGGTGTTGGTAAACACAGTTAGAAGTCTCTCAACATCTGCTTAAAGTCCAACAGGTTTATTTGGTAGCAAAAGCCACTAGCTTTTGGAATGCTGCTCCTTCATCAGACGAGAGGTAGCCAGTCTTCTATCCAAGCTAATAAATTACCCCTAACCTTGTGATCTTAACTTGTGTTAACCTTCCGTGTGGCATCTTATCAGATGCCTTCTGGAAGCCCGGTATGTTATAGGATCTCCATTATCCAGTTGGCTTATTGCAACGTCAAAGTACTCCTCTAGCAAATTAGTCAAACATGATTTACCCTTCACAAAACCATGCTGACTCTGGGTTGCATTTTGACTTTCCAAATATCCTGTTATTACTTCCTTGATAATGGATTTGAACAATTTTCCAATGGAGATGTTAAATTAACTGGTCTATAATTTAAAGGCAAAATAGAGCGGATGCTGGAATCTGAAACAAAAACAGAAAATGCTGGAGAAACTGAGGCCTGACAGCATCTAGGAAGAGAGAATAGAGCCAATGTTTTGAGTCTGGATGACCCTTTGTTACAGCTACTTCCTACTTGAATCCTCCCACCTATTTTGAATAAGGGCATCACATCAAAATTTTTTCAATCCACTGGAATCTTCCCTGCCTCAATCCAGGGAATTTTGGAGTATTATAAACAAATAGCAAGTGGAATCTGGAATGCACTGCCTGCCAATGTGTGGGAGAGGAGGGGAAGGGGGCAGGTGGAATTCAAACAAGGCATTCAAAAGGAATTGGATTATTATCTGAAACAAGCAGGGTTATGGGAAGAAGACCATGTGTTGGCACTATGTGAATTGCTCTTTCAGAGAGCCAGGGAATACACATTATGTTGAATCATCTCTTTCTGTAATCATTCCATGATTCTATGAATTTTTTTATAATATATATTTTGGCAACAAATAGTTCTGTTTTCCTTTCACTGATTTTTCTATTCCTTCCTTTACTTCACTATGATAAATGAACACTGTCAATGCATAAGCCTTGACCAAGGGTTTGATGTACAAAAAAAGAACAGAAGTACAGCACAGGAACAAAATCTATAGCCCTCCAAGCCTCTGCCAATCATGATGTCTAACTAAACTGAAAAAAAAAGTTCTGCCCTCACTCAGTCCATATGCCTCTCTTGCCTTCCTAATCATGTACCTATCCAGATGCCTCTCAAATGTTGCACTCTCTACATGCAAACCTTCCCCTGTACATCTCTCTAAAATTCCCCCTCTAACCTACAATCTGTTTCCCCTTGCAATTGACATTTCCATTTTTGTGTGGCTTAAACAATATCATGCATTTAAATGATTTTTTTCATGTGACTGCACATATCTTTAAAAGGGCTTAACTTGTACATGCCTGTGTCAGAATTTTTAGGCAGCTGCACAACTGTTCATCTTAAAAAGCAACAGTAATCTTGACCCTGTCATGCTTGCAGGCTATTTTGCTTAAAAGGCAAGCCAAGCCAGTTTTTGACCTCAGTCTATGCAATAAAATAATGATCAAGAATGATGAGCCAAAGCTGATTTTTTTTTTTTTCTCTTGTTAAACTTAATACTTTGGACTCTCTCTCAACTAAGAACAATTCTCACATTGGAGAGCAGAGATCAAACTCAGGATTAAATGGATAATCTTGTTGGGCCATTGTGTGTATATGTTTCATATTGACCATTTTTTGTATTTATAGTAATATTAGATCAACATGAGCCCATAGGAGTGGGAGTAACAGAGCTTCTAATTACCTTCTTAAGCCTCTCTCATTCTGAAGGTGGTAGGTGAACAATGCAAGGTGATAGTCCATGTCAGCATCAAAGACGTAGGTAAAAAGAGGGATGAAGTCTTGCAAGCAGAATATAGGGAGCTAAACAGACCTCAAAAATAGTAATCTCAAGATTGCTTCCAGTGCCATATGCTAGTAAAATTAGGAATAGCAATATAGACTTGATGAATATGTGGCTGGAGAGATTGAGATTCCTGAGGCACAGGCACCATTTCTGGGGGAGATGGGCAAGTTGGACAGGTTGCATCCCAGCAGGATTGAGGCCATCATGCTCGTGGGCATTTGCTCGGATTGTGGGGAGGGTTTAAACTTGAGGGGAAAGACAAGAAAGGAAAGCAAAGATAGAATTTAAAGGTAAAAAACAAAATTGGAAGGTAGAAGAACATAGAACGTTAGAGCACAAACAGATCCTTCGGCCCACAAGTTGCGCCAATCATATCCCTACCTACCAGACCTACCTATAATCCTCAATCCTATTAAATCCCATGTACTCATCCAGAAGTCTCTTTAAAAGACTCCAACGAGTTTGCCTCCATCACTACTGACAGCAACTGATTGCACTCACTCACTCACCATCCTTGAGTGAAAAACTTACCCTCTGACATTTCCTCTATCTACTCCCCAATACCTTAAACCTGTGTCCTCTCGTAGCAACCATTTCAGCCCTGGGAAATAGCCTCTGAGAATCCACCCTACCTATACCTTCAACATCTTAAACCTTCATCTCTCCAGGGAGAAAAGACCTAGCTCCCTCAACCTAGCCTCATAAGGCCTGCTACCCAAACCAGGCAACATCCTTGTAAATCTCATCTGCAACCTTTCAATAGCTTCCACATCCTCCTTTATAGTGAGGCAAACAGAACCGTGCACAGTATTCCAAGTGGAGTCTGAGAAGGGTCTTATAAAGTGGCAGCATTATCTCCCAACTCCTAAACTCAATCCCTCGATTAATGAAGCAAGTATACCATACACCTTCTTGACCACATCCTCTACCTTCGAGGCCGATTTAAGAGTCCTATGGATCCGGACCCCAATGTCCTTCTGGTCCTTTACAGTGCTGAGTCCTACCCTTGACGTTATTCTCCTTCATCCATTGGACCTGCTAAAATGGACCACTAAACATTTATCCACGTTGAAGTTCATCTGCCACTTCTCTGCCCAGTCTTGCATCCTATCTGTCTTGCTGCAGCTTCTGACATCCTTCCAGACTGTCCACAAGACCACCAACCTTTGTCATCGGCAAACTTACTAACCCATCCATCCACTTCCTCATCCAGGTCACTTATGAAAATGACAAACAGCAAGGGTGCTACAACAAATCCCTGGGGCACTCCACTGGTGACTGACCTCCATGCAGAAAAAGACCCATCCACAACCACTCTCTGCCTTCTGCAGGCAAGCCAGTTCTAGATTCACAGGGCAACAGTCCCTTGGAATCGATGCCCTTTCACTTTTTCAAGTCTTGCATGGGGGACCTTATCAAATGCCTTGCTGAAGTCCATTTAAACCACATCTACTGCTCTTCCTTCGTCAATGTGTTTAGTCACATTTTCAAAGAACTCAACTAGGCTTGTAAGGCACGACCTGCCCTTGACAAAGCTGTGCTGACTAGTTTTGATCGTATTTAACTTCTCCACGTGTTCATAAATCCTGTCCCTCAGTATCCTCTCCAACTTGCCAACCACTGAGGTCAGACTCACCGGTCGATTAATTTCCTGGGCTATCCCTGTTCCCTTTCTTGAAAATAGGAACCACATCCGCAATCCTCTGGAACCTCTCCTGTCTCCATTGACGACGCAAAGATCATTGCCAGAGGCTCTGCAATCTCTTCCCTCACCTCCCACAGTAACGTGAGGTACATCCCATCCAGTCCCAGTGACTTATCTATCTTGATGCAATGTAAAAGGTCCAACACGTCCTCTTTCGTACTCAATCTTTTCAGTCTGCCGCAAACCTGCAGAGCAACCACCCAGATCAGTTTCCACCATGAATACCGAGGCAAAGTATTTAGTAAGCACGTCTGCCATTTCTACCGGTTCAGCACACCTTTTATAGGTCCTATTCTTTCACATCTCATCCTTTTACTCTTCACATATTTGTAGAATGCCTTGGGGTTCTCCTTAATCTTACCCACCAAGGCCTTTTCATAACCCTTTCTAGCTCTCCTAATTTCCTTTTTAAGCTCCTTCCTACAACCCGTATATTCCTCTAGATCCTTAACATCTCCTAGCTCTCTGAACCTTCTGTACACCAGGTGTTAGGCTTGGAAGTTAGTGAACATTTTGGTGATAGTGACCACAATTCGGTTACGTTCACCTTAGTGATGGACAGGGATAGGCATGAAGCTGGGGGCTGTAATTATAGCTGGGGGAAGGGTAATTATGAGGCCATCAGGAGAGAATTAGGGTGCGTAGATTGGACTAGGGAACTACAGGGACTGGGAACATCTGGAATGTGGTGCTTATTCAAGGAGCAGCTGCTGCGAGTCCCTGATAAGTATGTCCCTGTCAGGCAGGGAGGAAATGGACGAGTAAGAGAGCCTTGGTGTACGAAAAGAGTTGATTTGCTGGTTAAGAAGAAAAAGGAGGCTTATGTCAGGATGAGGCTTGAAGGCTCAGGTAGTGCAATGGATAGCTATAGATTAGCTAGGAAGGGGGTAAAAAGTGAATTGAGGAGAGCTAAGAGGGGACACGAGAAGATGTTGGCTGATAGGATTAAGGAGAATCCTAAAGCTTTCTTTCGATATGTTAAGAATAGAAGATTGGTTAGGGCAAGTTTAGGGCCAGTCATAGACAGCAGTGGGAAGTTGTGCGTGGAGCCTGAAGAGATTGGTGAGGCACTGAATAAATATTTCTCTTCGGTATTCACGCAGAGTGCTGGAAATGTAGCTATGGAGAGCACTGAGGTACAGGGTTACAAATTGGGGAGTATTGTAGTAGATAGGGAGGATGTGTTAGAAATTCTCGAGGGTTTGAAGTTGGATAAGTCCCCTGGGCCGGACGGGATTTACCCTAGGATTCTCTGGGAGGCAAGAGAGGAGATTGCAGAGCCTCTGGCTCTGATCGTCAGGTCCTCGTTTGTTACGGATGTGGTTCCGGAGGACTGGAGGATAGCGAATGTGGTCCCATTTTTTAAGAAGGGGAAGAGAGAACTTCCTGGGAATTATAGGCCAGTGAGTCTTACTTCCGTTGTGGGCAAGGTATTGGAGAGAATTATTAGGGATAGGATTTATAGTTATTTAGAGAGAAATGAATTGATTGGGGATAGTCAGCATGGTTTCGTTAAGGGTAGGTCATGCCTTACTAACCTCATTGAGTTTTTTGAGAAAGTGACCAAAGAGGTGGATGGGGGTAAGGCGGTTGATGTAGTATATATGGACTTTAGTAAGGCGTTTGATAAGGTGGGCCATGGAAGACTTCTACAGAAAATGCAGATGTGTGGAATAGAGGGTGATTTAGCTAATTGGATTAGGAATTGGCTGGCAGATAGAAGACAGAGGGTGGTGGTTGATGGGAGATATTCATCGTGGAGTTCGTTGACGAGTGGTGTGCCTCAGGGGTCTGTTTTGGGGCCCCTGCTGTTTGTAATTTTTATAAATGATCTGGATGAGGGTATTGAGGGATGGATCAGTAATTTGCAGATGACACTAAAGTCGGTGGAGTGGTAGATAGTGAAGAGGGGTATTATAGTTTACAGAGTGACTTGGACAAGTTGCAGAGCTGGGCCGAGAGTTGGCAAATGGAGTTTAATGTGGAAAAGTGTGAGGTAATGCACTTTGGCAGGAACAATAAATGTGTAGAGTATAGGGCTAATGGTAGGGCTCTTAATAGTGTTGAGGAACAGAAGGATCTTGGTGTATGTGTCACTAGATCCCTGAAAGTAGGCAGTCAAGTGGATAAAGTTGTTAAGAAGGCATATGGAGTCTTAGCTTTTATTGGTAGGGGATTGAATTTAGGAGCCGCAGCATCATGTTGCAACTGTACAAAACTCTAGTGCGGCCGCACTTGGAGTATTGTGTGCAGTTCTGGTCGCCACATTATAAGAAAGATGTGGAGGCATTGGAGAGGGTACAGAGGAGGTTTACTAGTATGTTGCCTGGTATGGAGGGCAGGTCCTATGAAGAGAGGTTGAAGGATTTGAGGTTGTTTTCGTTAGAAAGGAGGCTGCTAAGGGGGGATCTTATTGAAGCATATAAGATAATTAGAGGTTTGGATAGGGTGGACAGTGATAGCCTTTTTCCTAGGATGGAGAAAGCTAGCACGAGGGGACACAACTTTAAATTAAGGGGTATGAGTTATAGGACGGATATCAGAGGTAGGTTCTTTACTCAAAGAGTGATTAGGGAGTGGAATGCCCTGCCTGCAGCTGTTGTAGATGCGCCAAGTTTGGTGGCGTTTAAGAGGTTAGTTGATAAGTATATGGATGAGAAGGGAATGGTTTAGTTAGGAGGGGCATTGCTTTTTATTTTGGTCGGCACAACATCGAAGGCCGAAGGGCCTGTTCTGTGCTGTATTGTTCTATGTACACCTTTTTCTGAATGACTGGGTTCATTACAACTGAAGGCTAGTAGCAAACGGGGCCATACTACAAAATAAGGTGCGTAAAAATGTTTAAAAAGGCAAGTAGTTGCAAATGACTGCAATGTGCTTGTGATAGTGGAGAAGTGGTCACACAATGACCAAGTCTGGGAGCTAAATAAGGGTATTCAATATTTAGGAAGGACAAGCAAAAAAGAGGAGGGATGATGTTATTAATAGTGCAATAGTGAGAAAGGATGTTGGTGTTTAGTTATAGAATTACCTAGATGGGTCTTGGAAGCAACAATGATGGAAAACATTAGTGGTAATTGTCTGCACATAGTGCTTCCACATAGTAATGGTAAGTAGTGGGTGAAACTAAATAGGAAATCAGAGATGCATGTAACAAGGATGCCCCACTAATTATGGTGACTATAATCAACATACCAGCAAACTACACTGGCAATAATATTGAGGTGGATGAATTGCTAGAGTGTATACAGAATGCTTTTTGGACCTCTATGTTGAGAAACCAACTAGGGAATAGGCTATCCTAGATCTGGTATTGTGCAGTGAGAAAGGGTTAATTTTGTGTGGAATCCTTCAGGGAGAGTGACCTTAACATGATGAAATTCTTCAATGGCATGGAAAGTGAGGTAATCCGATTGGGAACATAAGAAATAGGAGCAGGAGTAGGCCATCTAGCCTCTCGAGCCTGCCCCAACAGTCAATAAGATCATGTTGATCTGAAGTGGATCAGTTCCACTTTCCTGCTTTCTCACCATAACCCTTAATTTCCTTGTCTGTCAGAAACCTAGTTACCTGTGACTTAAATATATTCAGCAAGGTAGCCTCCACCACTTCAATGGGCAGAGAATTCCAAAGATTTACCAACCTTTGAGTGAAGAAGTTCCTCCTCAACTCTGATCTAAACTGCTGCCCCACCCCCCACTCCTTATTTTGAGGCTGTGCCCTCTCGTCCTGGTATCCTTTCTAAGTGAGAAGAATCTCTCTACCTCTACCCTATCCATTCCCTTCATTATCTTGTATGTCTCTATAAGATTCCCCCTCAGCCTTCTAAACTCCAACGAGTAATCTACTCAATCTCTCTTCATAGGCTAACCCCCTCATCTCCAGTATAAACCTAGTGAACCTTCTCTGCACTCCCTCCAAGGCCAATATATCTTTTTACAAATGCGGCGACCAAAACTGCACACAGTACTCCAGCTGCGGCCTCGCCATCACTCTGTAAAGTTGCATATTCTATCCCCCTTGCTATAAAGGCCAACAATCCATTCGTCTTCTTGCTGCACTTGCAGACTGAGTTTTTGTGATTTGTGCACAAGTACCCCCAGGTCCCTCTGCATCATAGCATGCTGCAGCTTTTTGCCTTTTAAATAATCCCGCCTATGATTATTTCTACCAAAGTGGATAACCTCACACTTGCTAACATTATACTCCATCTGCCAGGTCCTCACCCATTCACTCAACCTATCCAGATCTCTCTGCAGACTTTCCACAGCCTCCACACAATTTGCTTTTCCACTCATCTTCATGTCATCAGCAAATTTCGTTACCCTATACGCAGCCCCTTCCTCCAAATCATAGGCCCCAGCACCAGTCCCTGAGGCACTCCACTTGTCACCAGCTGCCAACCAGAATAGCACCCATTGATTCCTAATCTCTGCTTCCTATTAGACAACCAATCCTCTATCCACGCTAATACCTTACCCCCAACTTCTTGCACCCTAACCTTTTGCAGCAATCTTTTGTGAGGCACCTTATCAAAAGACTTCTGAAAATCGAAAAACACCACATCCACTGGTTCCCGTCTGTCTACCACACTAGTCACGTTCTCATAGAAATCCAATAAATTCGTCAAACATGATTTCCCCTTAAAATCCGTGCTGGTTTGCTTGATCAAACCATTCTTTTCTAGGTGCCTTGCTATTTCTTCAGTTTCAAGCACCTTTCCAACTACAGACATTAAGCTAACTGGCTATAATTCCCTGCCTTTTGTGTGCTACCTTTTTTAAACAGTGGCATAACGTTAGCAGTTTTCCGATCTTCTGGCACTTCCCCGGAGTCCAGCGAATTTTGATAAATAACTACTAAGGCATCTGCTATCTCCTCTGCCATTTCTTTCAGAATCCTGGGATGCATTTCAGTTGGCCCCAGGGACTTATCTACCTTTAGCCCTGTTAGTCTATCAAGCACTACCTCTCTAGTGACTGTAACCTCATCTTCTCCATCCTTCTATCTTTAATATCTGGCAAACTATTTGTGTTCTCCTCTGTGAAGACTGACTTGAAAAACTTGTTTAAAGCCTCAGCCATTTCCTCATCGCCCACCGCTAAATCCCCCCCGCCCCCACCACGTCCTCCAAGGGTCCAACATTCACTCTAGCCAGTCTCCTCCTCTTTACATATTTGTAAAAACTTTTACTGTCTTTTTTTGTATTTGGAGTTAGTTTTGCCTCATACACTCTTTCCTTTCTTTATCACCTTCTTAGTCATTCTTTGTTTCAAACTTTCCCAATCTTCTAATTGCCCACTATTTTTAGCCACTCTGAACGCATCAGCTTTTAATTTAATACTCTCCTTTTATTTCCTTCAATAACCATGGCTGATTTTCCCTTCTCCTACAATCCTTCTTTACCATTGGAATATATTTCTGAGTACCGAAAAAGATCTCCATAAAAGTCCTCCACTGTTCCTCAGCCGTCCTACCAACCAATCTGCACTCCTAATCTACACTTGCCAATTCCGCTCTCATCCTATCATAGTCCCCACTGTTCAAACAGAATACACAGGTTCAGGACGTTACTTTCTCTTCCTCTATCTGCATCAGAAATTCAACCATACTGTGATCACTTGTCCCAAGAGGATCCATCACAAGAAAATCTCTAATTCTACCTGCCTCGTTACACAGTACCAGATCTAAGATAGCTCACTCTCTTGTAGGTTCCGTTACGTACTGTTCAAGAAACCATTCCAACAACATTCCAAGAAGTCTTCCTCAAGCTCACCATGTCTGACTTGGATCATCCAATTGAAATCTCCCATAATTAATGCCGTTCCATTCCTGCATGCATCAACTATTTGTTTATTTATAGCCTACTCCACCTCAGTTATTATTTGGGGGCCTATAAACCACACCCACCAGCGTCTTCCTCCCCTTACTATTCCTTATCTCTACCCACAACAATTCCACGTTTTGCTCTTCTCTTACTACTGCCCTGATATTATCCTTAATCAGCAGAGCCACCCCACCCCCTTTTTCCTCCCATCTATCCTTCCTAAACACCTGATACTCTGGACATTCAGTTCCTAGTTCCTAGTCCCTGTCCCCCTGCAACCACGTTTCTGTAATGACCACTAGATCATACCTGCTTGCGCTGATTTGCGCCATCAGCTCGTTCACTTTGTTCCGGATGCTTCATGTATTCAGATGAAGCATCTTTATACCAGCCTTTGTCTGGATCTTATTTGCAGAAATGCTAATAACCTCTCTCATGCCCCCTACTCCTCTAATTGGCGGAACATCCTCAACATTCACCTGCACACTTACCCTCTCCTTTAGATTTTAATTTCCCCCACCTCTGCACCTGCCCCCTCCCCAATTAGTTTAAAGCCCTATCCTAAACTAGGATCCTAAGTCTAAATAAAGGATGTTACAAAGGTATAAGAAGTGAATTGGCTGTGATAGGTTGAGCAACTTGATGGTGTATAGGCAGTGGCTAATATTTAAGGAATGAATACATGCATTGCAGCAGTTAATACATTCCTTTCTGACACACAAGCACAAGGAAAAGTGGCTAACAAAATAATTTAAGGCTCATATTGGATCTAAAGAAGATTGCTATAAAGTTTCTAGAAAAAAGTAGCAAGTCTGAGGATTGGGAACAGTTTAGAATTCAGTAAAGGACGATCAAGAAATTAAGTGAAGGAAAATAGAGTATGAACTAATACTAACATAGACTGTAAAAGCTTTCATAAGTATGTAAATAGAAAAAGGTTAGTGAAGACAAATATAGGTTCCTTGCAATAGGAAATGCGAAACTTTATTGAGAAGAGGTCAGCATTAGATTAAGGCGAGGAGTCAAAATAACAGGCAGCTGGAAATCTGAATCATACTTGCATGCTCAACAGAGGTGCTCTGTAAAGAGACTATCAAATCTGTGTTTGGGATGCCCAATGCAGAGTAGACCAAATTGTGAGCAGTAAGTACAATACACTGAAAATAAAGATCGTTTTAAGTTTTGTATTGATAAATATTAGAAGTAAGACATAGTTTTAATTAGATTTAATTTAATGTTTCTTTGCCTGGAAAAGGAAAACTTATAGTTAGATTCATGCTGAACAAAGACGTTTGTATGTGTGGAGTTGGTTACATTCCATATAGTTCCACGTAGGAGACTTACAAGAATCATAGAATTACTACAGCATAGAAGGAGTTTATTTGGCATATTGAGTCTGCACTGACAATTCCACCCAGGCAAAAGAAAGCAAATTCGCACGGGATATAGGATAATGTGAGAAAGTGAATTTAGCATTGGCTTAATTGTATGAGATAGTGATGACAGAAGGCTGCTTTAGTGTCAGGAAGTCAGTGCCACTGGTGAACCACAGAGGTCTATGTTGGGTCCTCTATTATTTGTTGCTAATATGAACGACATAGATGACTATGTGGGGGATAGTAAGTTTGTGGATGACACAAAAATTGGCTGGATGATTAACTGGGAGGCTGAGTGTCTTGGGCTAAAAGAAGATATAGACAAGATGGTCAAATGGGTAAGTAAGTGGCATTTACTTACAGGTAAGTGAATTTAACCCAAAAATTTTGAGGTGATACACTTTGGAAAGAGTATTTAACAAGAAAATATACAATAAACAAAATGACATTAGGAAATTTTGTAACTTGTTTGTCCACCGATCTCTGAAAGCAAAAGGCCTCTGACATCCCTTCCAGGTGGAACAGTGACTTGCTTGTACTTTCAATTTCGTGTACTATATTTATTGCTTATAATGCAGCCAAAATTATGTAGAACAGGGTATGTTCCCACTGTAAGCGCATTTCTGTATTTTGACTTCTTGCAGCTTAACATATTCACGATAACACTTCTGGATCTGTTTCTTTGTGGTATTTGAACACACAATGAGATATTCCTTGCTCAACAGGTTCAGGACTGGCCAGGAACTCTGTGCATCAGCCTCCACTGCTGGGGTCTCCATACATGCTCCTTATGCACTTGTGAAAAGAAACAAACTATGCTGCATGTTACTAAATGTCTGCTCTAGAGACTAATCAGTGGACTGATCATATATTTGGCAAATTAAGAGGCTATCACTTTACTTCAGAGATTATATTTGCTAAGTAAATAAAGATAA
>JAGIQG010000009.1:109125682-109137244 GCA_024679065.1 Sphyrna mokarran | reverse complement strand
AAAAAGCGATCCAAAAAGCACCTGGGAAGAGAGATCTGAGTGTCTTTGTTGACGAATCGCAGTAAGTCAGTATGCTGATACAGCATGCAATAAAAACAAATGGGATGTTAGCATTTATCGCAAAAGGACTGGAATAAAAAAGTAGTAAACTCACAAGCTTTCGAGGTTATCCTCTTCGTCAGGTGAATGAGGTGTTCTGGTCTCAGACAGCACATATAACAGCACAGACAGTTTATAGATTACTGATTAGAATGCGAATCTTTACACCTAACCTGCTATTCAAATCTTAAAGTGACTAACAATGTGAGTGGAAGGAGCACTGAGCACAGGTTAAAGAGATGTGTATTGTCCCCAGACAGTACAGTAAGTGAGGTTTTGCAAACCTAGGCAAGTCATGGGGGTTACAGAACCCAAGATCCCTGTTGAGACCATTCTCATGTGTGCTGTACTATCTGAGGACAATCCGCATCTCTTTAACTGTGCTCAGTGCTCCTTCCACTCACATTGTTAGTCACTTTAAGATTTGAATAGCAGGTTAGGTGTAAAGATTCGCATTCTAATCAGTAATCTGTAAACTGTCTGTGCTGTTATATGTGCTGTCTGAGACCAGAACACCTCATTCACCTGACGAAGAGGATAACCTCGAAAGCTTGTGAATTTACTATCAAATAAATCGGTTGGACTTGAACCTGGTGTTGTCAGACTTTTTACTGTGTTAACCCCAGTCCAACACCGGCATCTCTACATCGTATAAAAGTAAGGAAGTGTTATTGCAATGGTACAGGTGTTAGTGGGACCACATCTGGAGTACTGTGCACAGTTTTGATCTCCTTATTTGACGAAGGATGTGATGTCATTGGAGGCAGTTCAGAGCAGGTTCACCAGATTAATCTGGAGATGAAGGGGTTGATGTATGAGGAGAGATTAAACAGTTCGGGCTGATACTCATTAGAGTTTAGAAGGATGAGAGGGGATCTGATCGAGGCATATAAAATACTAAAATGGATTGATAAAGAAAACATTGATCAAATGTTTCCTCTCATGGAGTAATCTAGAACAAAAGGTCACAGGTATGGGTTGAGAGGCAGTAGATTCAAAACTGAGATGAGAAAGAATCAATTCTCACAGAGGGTGATGAATTTTTGAAACTCACTGCCCCATAGTGCGGTGGAGTCTGAATCATCAAATGGTTTCAAGAAGGAGATAGATGTACTTCTAATTAAAAAGATGGACTAAAGAAATGTGGGAACTGGTGGAGAGGTGGGTTTGAGACCAAGAAGAAATCAGCCATGATCTTATTGATTGGTAGAGCAAGCTCAAAGGGCTGAATTTGCCTACTTTTGCTCCTCATTCCTATTTCCCTCCATACTTGAATCATGAATAAACTGTTGTAACCTGTGCCTGGGTCTCTTGTCGTTAGTTGGAATAAGTTCACCGTAATATCAGGACCACTAAGGACAAGGGCAGCAGATACATGAGGACACTGCCAATTGGAGGGTCCCCTCCAAGTCACTCAGCATCCTGACTTGGGGATACATCACTGTCGCTGAGTCAATATCCTGGAACTCTGTACCTACATCTGGGACTGCAAGCCTGGTATATTGGGCAGATAAATGACAGATGGAATTTAATCCTGATAAATGCAAAGTGATGCATTTTGGGAGAAATAATGTAGGCAGGAATTATATGATAAAGGGTAGACCTATTAAGAGTATAGAAACGCAGAGGGACCTGGAGATACATGTGCACAAGTCTTTGAAGGTGGCAGTACAGGTAAAGAAGGTTGCGAAGAATGCTTATGGTGTGCTAGCTTTTATAGGAAGGGGTATAGAGTACAAGAGCTGGTGTTTAATGTTGCAGTTGTACAGAACGTTGGTTAGACCTCATTTGGAGTATTGCATCCAGTTCTGGTCACCTTACTAGCGGAAGGACATGGAGACCCTGGAGAGAGTGCAGAGGAGGTTTACCAGGATGCTGCCTGGTATGTAAGGTCTGGGTTATGAAGAAAGATTGGGCAAATTGAGGCTGTTTTCTTTAGAAAGACAGAGAATGAGGGGAGATCTAATCGAGGTGTATAAGATTATGAATAGTGGTAAGTAAATAGTGGTAAGCTTTTTCCCAGATTGGAAACAAATATTATGAGGGGCCACGGGCTTAGGGGGAGGAGGGGGCGAGATATAATTTGGATGTTAGAGGGAGGTTTTTCACATAGAGAAATGTGGGGGTATGGGATGCACTGCTAATTAAGGTGGTGGAGGCAGGCGTGCTGGAGTTATTTAAGGGATACTTAGATAGGCACTTGAGTGGAATAGAGATGGAGGGATATAGGAGACTATTTTAAAGACGGATCAAGAGGCTTGAGACGTTCCTGGGAATAATTGATTCCTATGGACCTTCCAACATATTTTTGGCTCATTTGTTTTACTTTTGAGCTTCTAGGGATTCCCTTGAATGTTTGCATAAGATGTGCATGTTATTGATGTTTTTCTCCTTTAATCCACAGGTGCTACAATCCGCCTTGTTGTCCAACAAGGGGCATACATGCCATGTGTCGTGTGAGCGCTGCTCTTGGATGTTTTGAGAGTAGCTTAGTGCTTCATGTTGTTAGTGTACGCTTAAACTGGACCAGTTGATGGGCAACATGACAGCTCATTGACTACACTGTTTGCTGTGCAGATACATGAATTTGGGCCAGTATCTGTGGAAGTCTACGCATTCTCCCCATGATTGCATGGGTTTTCTCCGGGTGCTCCGGTTTCCTCCCACAACCCCAAAGGTGTGCTCTTAGGCTGATTGGTGAAACAAATTGTCCCTAAATTGTTTCCCCTCAACCTGGTTTCCAATGTCAAGTCGAGAAGGTTGTTAGGAAGGCATATGGAGTCTTAGCTTCTATTGGTAGGGGGATTGAATTTCGGAGCCGCAACGTCATGTTGCAACTGTACAAAACTCTAGTGCGGCCGCACTTGGAGTATTGTGTGCAGTTCTGGTCCCCACATTATAAGAAAGATGTGGAGGCATTGGAGAGGGTACAGAGGAGGTTTACCAGGATGTTGCCTGGTATGGAGGGCAGGTCTTATGAAGAGAGGCTGAGGGATTTGAGGTTGTTTTCGTTAGAAAGGAGGCGGCTAAGAGGAGACCTTATCGAAACATATAAGATGATTAGAGGTTTAGATAGGGTGGACAGTGATAGCCTTTTTCCTAGGATGGAGAAAGCTAGCACGAGGGGACACAGCTTTAAATTAAGGGGTGATAGTTATAGGACGGATATCAGAGGTAGGTTCTTTACCCAAAGGGTGGTTCGGGAGTGGAATGCCCTGCCTGCAGCAGTTGTAGATGCGCCAAGTTTGGTGGCGTTTAAGAGGTTAGTTGATAAGTATATGGAAGAGAAGGGAATGGTTTAGTTTGGAGGGGCATTGCTTTTTATATTGGTCGGCGCAACATCGAAGGCCGAAGGGCCTGTTCTGTGCTGTAGTGTTCTATGTTCTATGTTCTATGTTCTATGTGGATTTCCATAAGCATAGACAAGAGTCATGGGTGGAAGAGGAAACTCACACTGATAAAATAGCGACATGGGCTCGTTGGGTCGAAGGGCCTGTTTCCCGAGATGTGTTGTGTGTTATTCTTTCTTTGTTCAAGAAGGCAGCTCAGCGCCAGCTTCTCAAGGGACAATGAGGGACTGACAAGACATGCTGGTCTAACCAACTACACTCATATTTTGTAAGTTAATTTTTTAAAAGTATAATTGGGGTCAGTGATTTTGGAATCTTTTTGTAAAGTATGCAAAACTAGAGCAAGGCGAAGTAAAGAAAATAATATTGCATTGGGGTCTTGGGATCTGTTGAGGCACAAATTGCGTTTTAAGAGCTGTCTATTGTTTGAGACTCTTTCCCATCAGTTTACAGGAGGCAGGGAGACAGTGTGAAATTATGGGATGGATCTGTTAGTGATCTTTAACCCCGCAAATTGTCAGCGGCGCCGCGTTTTTCCCATCGCCATTCAACCCTGTACAGAAGTAAGGAAATATTCTCTCAGTGAAAGTGTGGGTGTAGGTGTGGAGATGGGACATGTTGTCCGCATTGTAAAATGACACCTGTCCACCCTCATAGTCCAGGAAAACCCCAATCTTCTGGGGATTCACATTAGAGATGCAGATAGTACCAAATCGGGTGTCAGCAGCAACATATAAATGTCTATTTCTGAGCCATATAATCCAATATCCACTCTCAGGGCTTGTATCCAATTTCCCTTTTCTTCTGACAGATTCTTGGGCCACTCCGATCTCCCACTCTGTCTTCTCCCTTATCTCCACTTCCCAATAATGTGTCTCTGATGTGAATCCCTCTGATCCCAGTACACTGTACCAGTAATCAAACCTCTCCAGGATGTCAGGGAGCTGCGGCTGTTTGTCTCCGAGTCTCACACTGGTCCGGTCCTCAGACAGGATGAGCTGGGGATTCGCTGTGTTCGGATCCAGAGTCAGAGAGGCTGGAGCTGGGAGAAAAGTTAAAATAACACAGTCAGTGATTTAGAGAGAGAGGGAATCATATGGTTCAACAGGGGAGGATGGCAAACAGGGAGGAGGAGAAGGGAGCAAGAATGTAAGGAATGCGAGAATTGAGGGAGGAGGAAGAGGGAGGAAGAGGGAGAAGTGAAGCAGGAAAGAGGCCAAAGGATAAAGAAAGAGGGAGATGCAAGGGCAACACGTGTCAGCATGGTCAGGGAAGAGAGGGAGTATAGGACAGAGGAGACAATGCATCTGTTCTCTTCAATTTTCCAGATTCTGAGATAGAGAGATAAATTAGAGAGCAAGTGGAATACTAGAATGGAAGGAGATAGCAGTCAGTGAGGGGTAAAAAGGGAGCACAGGATGAGGACTAGAGAGCAAGAGATAGTGATGAAGAGTGAGAGTGAAAACGGGAAGAGAAAGAGTGAAAGAGTTTATCAAAATGGAACGGTGAAACAGGCGTGAAGATAAGAGAGAGTGCAAGAATTTTAGGGTAAAGATGGTGAGATGATGAGGGAATGATGCACGAGATTGAAAACGGCAGAATGGGGAGTGGAGAGGTAAACACAGTAAGAAGTCTGACACCAAGGTAATGCAGGATGTGGAGGAAAGTGGAAACAGGGAAAAACAACAGAGAGAAGAGGTTTTGTAAAACAGAGCGGAAAGAAAAGGAAAGAGGTGGAAAAGATGAGAGAGCTGGAGTGGAAGGAGAACAGTGAGAAGAGGAAGCAACTGATCAGGGTTGAGAGAGCGCAAGACAAGGCAGGGAGTGTGAGAGGATAAGGAAAAGGGTGAAGGGAGGGCACAGGGAGAAATAGTTCAGGGAAGGAATGTAAGATGTGGAGAATAGGGAAGGGACAGTGAGCAGGATGGGGAAAGAATGTGCTGCATTATTAGGGATGAAGAAAAAGGGAAAGAGAGGGGAAAAAAGGGTAAAAGAACTGTTAACAAGACTTGATGTGAAAGTTACTGTCCTTTACATCAAACCATCATTCAATCAGTGTGGTCTCAATGTGCTCTGACAAATTTAAACTCAATTGGAATTGGGAAAGTCTCTCTGCTGGTTGGAGTCAGACGAGCAAGAAAGAAAATGAGAATGAAGAGTCTCCCAACCACAAACCATTTATTGTGAGGCTTGGAGTTCCTTTAGTCTCTCCACAACTGGATTTATAATACAGAAAATTAATATATGAGTTTTACCAGGGTTAATGGAGTTTCTCATTTCTCTCCATGCTGTGAACTGTAAAGGACCTTTGAACTTTCCAATGGACAGGGTGGCAGAAGGTGTTGAGAGTGAATGACCGTCCTCACTAATCCTGTGAATAAAGAGTTGATGTTATAAATTCAACTTGTGAGAATATTGATCAATTGTATAAATGATCAAGTTATCCCAACATTCTTATCTTTCAGACTTTTGTATTAGAGAGGATGTGATGAAAAGTGAAATGTTAATCTTGTGTCTATAACTGAGTGAAAGATAATTTGGAAATTCAAGGGCAGAGAATGGAAACCCCTGTGAATGAAATATGGCGCAGGATAGTGAGAGTTTCATTGCTTGGATATTACATATTGGGGGGTTTTCCTGCTGCAGTTGGTAGCATTTCTGCCTCTGAGCCACAAGCCCAGGTTTAATTCCTACTTGAGAATTTACTGACTAAGGAAAGTACATTCATAATCCAGCCTGTCAATCATTTCAACTCACACCAATGGCAAGCAGCAAGAATGGGAGAAATTCCTGGTCTGCCTGTGATCAAAATAAAATTGGAGCCTCAGTCATCACAACTGAAAACTCATGTCTAGAACATGCTTGTAAAAATCCATGTTACCGTGAAAACTCAGGCTTATTGGTGAGCCAGTCTGCTGGATTGGAGGTGTGGATCTGACTGGTGTTAACACCATAGAGCTGGATCCATATTCCAGCTGATCTGGATTGGGGACCTGGATCTTTACGCTACTATTGGAGGAGCTGGGAGTTGGAGCTCCTACTGTGTAGAGAGCTCAAGAAGATAGCACATTAAACAGGAGAAAATGTGCATTTAACGTACACACTCGCTATTTTTAATCAAAGTTGATAAAACTCAGACAAAGAATCAAACTATTAGAAGCATGTAAACGTCTAGAAATTGGGCATTAGCTTATTATCCCATAATGCAACATGTGGTCCAAAACTCTGAGAATCTTGAGCTCCTCAGCTTCTGGCTTTTGATCACCTTTGATTCTAATTGTGGCTCTGCCATTAGTTGCCAATTCCCTAAATTGGAATTTCAACCCTAAACCTCCCAGATTTTCCATCTCCCTTTCTTCCTGAAGAAGAAATATTTTGGTTCAAGATTTCATCTTGCACTCATCATGTCATTTCATTTGAATATAAATGCAAGGATGATAATAAATTTCTACTGTATGAGAAGAGTTTGCTGATTAGTTGGCATAGAGGTATTACCATGGAGAATGCACTAGTTGATAGCAACTGACAGCTAACTGCCAAACATTGTATGAAATCTAAACCAGGCAGCTTGATAATAATTGGTCAAGGCATTCCCTGGGGAGTGATGAACCAGTGATAGGCTATCACTTATTTTGTTTAGCTGAAACAGGTGCAATGTGAGAAGCTGTTCTTGCTGTCTGCAAAGAACAGGACCCTGTTTTTTTATTATTATTATGCAGCATCCTTTACAAGCAAATACACTGTCATTATAGTTCTAAGCATACTATGGATTGTTTAGTAAATATTGTCCAATTGCAGAATCACATCTAATTTTGGGCATTAAGATATGACTTTTACATGGCCAGGCTGGTTGGATATAGTCTTGTACCTTGTCTATTACAAAGAGTAAAAGGGAAGTGCTGCTTGTTACAATCCACATTCTATTGTATGTATGACCTACACATTTTGGACATAACATTACTCATTTCTGTGATAGGCAGAATTTTCTGAGTAGCAAATTCTCATATTGCTACAGGTATATTAATTTTAGATTTACAAGATTTGCTACAGAATCCTGAATGTGCTAAGAATTACACCAGCAACTAATCTAAGAATGTGAGTCAGTGTCATTACTGTATGGAAACTACATACAGTGACGCAAAAGGCCAATTTTTTGTAGACAAAAAGAACATAAATATGTGTTGTCTCTGTTTCAAAAAACAAAACACATGACAGCCATTTGCTGGTTCATTCCTCAGACAATGCCTTGACCAATCAAAGTCAAATTGCCTGCTTTAAATTTCAAACAATGCTTGGAAGTTAACTATCAGTCACCATCAACTGCTGTATTCACCATGACAATGTCTCCATCAATCACAGTGCACTTAGATAAATCATCGATTACACTCCCATCCAGAGCTAATGGGGTATCGTAGAATCTCCACGCTCCAAAAGGAGGCCATTTGGGCCAGAGAATCTGCACCAAATCTCTGACACAGCATCTTACCCATGTCTTATCCCTGAAACCCCACAGATTTAACCCATTAATCCTCTTATCCACATAACTTGGCACACTAAGGGGCAATTTATCTTGGCCAATCTACCTATCCTGGATATCTTTGGACAGTGTGGTACACCTGGAGAAAATCCACGCAGACATGGGGAGAATGAGTAAACTCCACATACAATCACCTAAGGGTGGAATTGAACTAAGATCCCTGGTGCTGGGAGGCTATCCACTGTGCTACAAATGAGCATTTCCAAGATAATATAAATTCATTATTTCCCTTAGATTTGTATTCTTGTAAAATATCCTGATCAGCGCAAGACAAAAAGCTTTGACAAAAAGTGTACATTTTTCAGCATTAATGAAGTTCCTTTCTACCAAATAACTATTGTTTTCCTCCTTTAAGGCATCGACTAAAACCTCCTTCCGACATCTGTGTTAATGGGCCCTTTTTTACCATTTTAATTCTAAGTGCTGGGTGGGCTTGAAACTGGGAGTGTTTCAGATCTGACTTTTAGACCCATTCTCAGGCGTTCCCATGTGTGCTCTGCCTGAAAAGATAGCAGTGATTCTGAATCGTGTTGCAGAAGCTTGCGGGCAGTGCTTAACGCACCCAAAATTTCGCAGCTCCGATTGGCATCTTCAACTGCACATGTGCAGTGAAAAAAATAGCAAAACGCTCCTCTGCCACATCGCTGCAGGGCCGCAAAATGCCACGCACTGGTCTCCCCATAGATATTACCCCACCCCCACAACATTAATTGACCCCCTTATCCCCGCACCGCTCCACTACTCTGCCCCTGCCCCGCCACCAGACAGCCATCTGACCCGTCTTCCTCCCCCGCTGCCTCCCCACCACTGATCTGAGTCAGAGAGCCGCTGGAAGCTCTGAACTTGCCTCCTCAGAAGCTGGAGCACCCGAATCGGACCTTTACAGTCCATGTCTGTTTCAAGTCGAATTTGGTCGGGCGAACGTGGTGGTAAAGGGAGACGTAATGGTAAGTTTGGGCATGCAGTCCATTAGGTGGATTTAAATGCATGCAAATACATTTAAATTGAGGTTGTGTCCATTTTCGGGCGTGGTCCTGATGGTGGCCATTTTCAGCCATTGGTAAAGAGAGAACGGGCACGGAGGCGGGCACAGATCACGTTACTTACCTCGCACCGGACTTTACCAAAGTAAACAGCTGCAACGTGACGATAAAATCGGGCCCAGTATCTCTTTATGTGGTTTGGTCTTAATTCTTGTTTTCTAACTTCTGGCACTCTTGTGCAGCACTTTGGGATTTTCCAATACGTCAAAGTGCTTTATAAATACAGATTGTTGCTGTCACTTGCTAACGAGACAGAGCAGTGTAAATATAGAACGCAGTTCTTCTTTATGGTGAGGCTTTCTCGGGTTTGCCGGAGGATGTACGGATGTTTGAATGACCCACAACATGGAAACGTGGACATGTGTCTCTTTCAGGGTCAGTTGGAAGGTCACTGCCTACCAGGCAGACTGCAGCTTGTAAATCATCACTGCGGGGCTTGGAACATGGTTATGTTATCCTCATCTTGTCATTTAATACAATATTGTCGAGCAGTTATTAATCACTGCAATAAAACTTGTTACTATAATGAAAACATATGTATCACAATGGAGTTACTGTTAACTCTTTGAAAATATAAAGCTGGCACTATAAATAGGAATCAAATCCAATAGCAATCCCAAGAACATTATTGAGATGTTTTTCAAACAGATTGTGTAATCTTTCAGAAAAGAGCATGTCCTACCTTCTTTTCCAACAAGCAACCTCCTGAAAGAAATAAATCACAAATAATGAGAATGATTTCTGGAGTAGGTGGATAAGATGGTTCAATGAACGATACAGGCAAATGTGATTTAACCATGGTACTGTAAATTTTGGAATCAGGAAGGAGGAAAGATGATATTAAATATTAAAATTTAAAAGGAATACAGGAACAAAGAAAATAGGAGACAACTACACAAGTCTTCAAAATAATTGTGAACAGGAGATCAGGAACATTCTTTTGACAATGAATTGTGATGATTTGGAATGTGCTGACTGATCTGGTGGAGAAGCTTATGAAATGACACCAAAGTCGGAGGAGTGGTAGATAGTGAAGAGGGGTGTTATAGTTTGCAGAGAGACTTGGACAAGTTGCAAGGCTGGGCCGAGAGGTGGCAAATGGAGTTTAATGCGGAAAAGTGTGAGGTAATTCACTTTGGCAGGAATAACAAATGTGTAGACTATAGGGCTAATGGTAGGACTCTTAATAGTGTTGATGAACAGAGGGATCTAGGTGTATATGTGCATAGATTCCTGAAAGTTGGCAATCAAGTCGATAAGGTTGTTAAGAAGGAGTCTTGGCTTTTATTGGTAGGGGGATTGAGTTTCGGAGCCGCAACGTCATGTTGCAACTGTACAAAACTCTGGTGCGGCCGCACTTGGAGTATTGTGTACAGTTCTGGTCCCCACATTATAAGAAAGATGTGGAGGCATTGGAGAGGGTACAGAGGAGGTTTACCAGGATGTTGCCTGGTATGGAGGGCAGGTCTTATGAAGAGAGGCTGAGGGATTTGAGGTTGTTTTCGTTAGAAAGAAGGCGGCTAAGAGGAGACCTTATTGAAACATATAAGATGATTAGAGGTTTAGATAGGGTGGACAGTGATAGCCTTTTTCCTCAGATGGAGAAAGCTAGCACGAGGGGACATAGCTTTAAATTAAGGGGTGGTAGTTATAGGACGGATGTCAGAGGTAGGTTCTTTACCCAGAGGGTGGTAAGGGTATGGAATGCCCTGCCCGCTGCAGTTGTAGATGTGCCAAGTTTGGGGGCATTTAAGAGGTCCGTGGATAGGTTTATGGACGAAAAGAGAATGGTTTAGGTTAGAGGGTCATTGCTTTTTCTTAATTAGTCGGCACAACATCGAGGGCCGAAGGGCCTGTTCTGCGCTGTAATGTTCTATGTTCTAAATTCCAATTTTTCAGAAGTGATTTGATATATTTGTAAAGAAAACATTGCCCCCAATCAGATAAAGAGCCGGAGCAGTGGAACTAATTGGACAGCTCTTTCACTGAGCCAGCACAGACTGGATGGAAGGAATAGATTCTCCTGTGTTGCAGAATTGATGATATTATAAAGGTGGTCTTTGTATCAGATACTGGAAATCAACATTACTTTCATTCACACTGATTTTCTGTCCGCGCTCACCCCAAAACCACAAACTCCTGCCCGAGGTCAACGGACTTTTGCGAGATCCACCTCCCCACTGCTATGATTCCCGTGATGGGCAGGATGAGAAAACTACCCCCATTCCCCCCTCCCCGCAAAACCACTCCCTCCCCCCACAGTGACTCTCACACCCATCCTATTAGACACACCACACATGGGAATGGAACTGAATTGCAAACTCAATTCCAGGAGAAAATTATAGTAATGGAACAAGGAAATAATTACAACCAAATTTCCAGATCAGACCAACTCATTCCCGGGAACTGCCCAGTATTCTGGAAATTCTGCACAGTCTGGGAGCTGGAAGTTCAGAGACAACAGAAAAACTGTTCAGGAAGGAACACAAAATTCTGTTCAATTCAGTTACCATTTTTCAATAAATTCTATATT